>MNCI01022727.1:1498-14125 GCA_015680685.1 Gnetum montanum | reverse complement strand
GTACCCCCATGACTAATCGCAAACCTCCGGTAGCGTTAGAATAGAGAAAGAAAAGGAGTAAGAAAGATAGATAAAAAGGTACAATTGAAAACATCAGTGAAATGGATGTCAAGATGGTAATGAAAAAAAATAACATTAATTACAAAATGTTAAGGGAAATAATTTTACTAATGCCCCAAATAAGAATGTTAATGGGTCCTCCCCAAAGCAGGCTCATGCCCTGAATGCCCTGTCAGTGGGAATGTTATTTGGAACAAGAGTTAAAGTCTTAACCGTAAGAATTTACCAAAAAGAAAACAATGCATCAACCAAAATATATACACTAATGATACAACCGGCAATGAGGTGAACAATGGAGAGAAGGATGGAGAGAAGAGAATGGAATGGAATCCCAAGAACAAGGTGGTGTACAGCCCCTTGTGTGTTTTATGATTAATGTGACTTGGCAAGTCTCATTCCAACTCCGGCCTCGAACCAACCACATCCAGTGACTTCGCATCAATGCATTCGGCTGAACCATTCTCTTGGATAACAAGAATGCCTTTTCCAAGAGTCACCCCCATTCCAATGAAACAAAGGAGAGAATGGGAAGTGAGAAGGGCCTTAGTTAGAAGGATCACTTTTGGTTCCATAACCAGTGCTTGTAGCCCAAGTTTATTCGTCTAAGAGGTATGCTTTGAATTCTCACTTCTTCTTCTTCTTCTTCTTCTTCTTCTTCTTTTGTGTTTTGTGTTTTTATGCGTGAGAACCACACCATGCAAAGAGTTGATTATTTTTATTATCTCAGTTTTCGATAATTGGGTAACATCGGAATGGTAAGAAAACTCAAGAAGAAAGATTCAAGCACCCTAGAGAATGACCAACACAAAAGCATCAAGTTCCCTTGAAGTCACACCCTTTTCGATCCTTGAGTCCTTTCTTAGTTTGAGAAATTCCCAATCACTGATTTGTTTAAGTTCTTATTAAGAAGGGACTATACATTCCCAAGATGAGAGAAACCATAGAAATTAGTGGATGGATGGGTGAAGTGATCTCATTACCTGCCATATCAAAAGAAACATACCTTAGTATCAACATTGTGACTTAAAGGTAAAAACCAAACATTAGCAATCAATATGAAAATAGTTCATACCATCATTCTGAACACTTATTGGGTGACAAACTTACAGAGTGGATCACACACACACACACACACACACACACAATGGAAAAAGTATAACGATGTTGTAAAACAAAAAATAAGAAAGTTAAAGAAATTGGTAAAACAAAAATAAGAAAAGTTAAAGAAATTTATAAAATAAAAACGTGTAAAACAAAAACGTTGTAAAACAAAAATCAAAAAAGAACTAAAGGCCTCATATGATCAGCATAGGTGTCCATCTCCCCCATGACTAAGTTGTAAGGGAGAGAGCGAGGTTGCCTGCTGGTGGAGGTGTAACTTGCACTGGCTATCGCGGATTCACGGAAAGGTTTTGTTTGTTGTACATTAACCAATAACCTTTTATCCAGGCTGTCAGGCTTATATATCATCATGGCTCTAGAGGGGAAGGTAGTATGAATAATATAAGGTCCTTCCCACAAGGTTTGAAACTTTATACATTGGGGTACATGCGTGGGGTTCCAGTAAAGGACCTTATCTCCTGGTTGGTACCTAAGGCTTCAAATCCTTAAGTCATGACGCTATTTACTATGTGCCTTGTGCAACTCATTTAACGATAGTATAGCCAATCTATTCTTGTCTAACACATTCAAAGTTGCTAACCATTGTTTTTTTGCTAGGTCGAGATCCAAGTGAAGTTTGCAAGCCGTGGACAGTGTACGGAGCTCATTCTATATGGAGAGTTTTGGAAGTTTCTCGTACACTAGCTCATAGGGAGAATATCTTGTAGGGAGCTTCCAAGTGGAACGATATGCCCAAAGAGCATCGTTCAGTTTCGTGCTCTAGTCTCGCCTAAATTTTCTAATTGTTCATGTTAATATTCTTATAATCTCCCTATTAGTAACCTTGGCTTAACCATTAGCTTGGGGGTGGTAAGGTGTGGTCAGTTTATGCTCAACCCCTAAGCGTTGCATCAGTTTCCGAAAGGTTGCACCCGTAAAATATGTTCCATTATTAGAAATGAGCGTACATGGCACACCAAACCTGTTAACGATTTTTTGTTGTACAAATCGTGCAGCTGTAGATGATGTGCAATCTGTTACAGTGGCTGCTTCAGCCCATTTGGTTAAGTAATCAACAGCAACGATTATATATGCTTTTCCGTTGGACATTGGTGTAATTGGTCTCATAAAATCTATTCCCCAGATATCGAAGGGTTCTAAAGGTTGAATCCATTCTTGCGGACCCTCCATTCTAGCAGTCATTCCCCCATCACGTTGGCAGCACTCACAGGATTGGGCGAAATGATGGGTGTCCTGAAATAGTGTTGGCCAATAATATCCTGCAAGCAGGACCTTAGTAGTCGTTCGTCTCCTAGCATAATGACCCCCATAGGAGCCCTCATGAGCATCCTAGAGAACTTTTAATTGATCTTGATCAGGTACACACCATCGAACCAAGCCATCAAGACAGACTTTATAAAGTTGTCTCTTGATTTCCATGAAGTACTTGGTTTTGTGAAGAAACTATTGTTTCTTCCTAAAGTCCAACTCTTGTGGTATTTGTTGGGAAGTAAGATAGGTAAGAATGCTACTATACTAATTTATTTCCGTGGGTTGATTATTTACTACACCAGCAAAGAGGGTTTCATTAGGAAAATGGTCAGATACAGCATATTCATCCTCTTTGTTGTCCCACCGCAACCGAGATAGGTGATTGACGACTACATTCTTGGTGCCTTTGTGGTCTACTATGGTTAAGTTGAACTCCTAAAGAATTACCAACCAACGTATGATACGTGGGCTAACCGTTGGCTTGTTCATAAGGAACCTAACTGCACTATGATCTGTATGGATGTATACTTTGTAACCTAATACATAGTTCTTAAATTTATCTAGTGCAAACACTACAACCATTAATTTTTTTTCTGTAGTCGTGTAGTTAAGTTGTGCATCGGTGATACTCTTACTGGCACAGTGGATGTAATAAGGTCATTTTTGTTCATCTAATTGTGTCAGTACAGCTCCTAAGGCGTAATTGGATGCATCGGTCATGATATGGAACGGCCTGGATCAGTCAGGGGCTTGTAGAATGGAGGTTTCCACAAGCCTCTGTTTGAGGGTTTGGAATGTTCATTCACATTCCCTGGTCCATTCAAATGGTGCATATTTTTTCGTTAATTCCACCAACGGTTTGGTAACCTTGGAGAAGTTCGCAATAAACCTCCATAGTAGCCAGTGTCCAAGGAATGACCTAATGTCTTTAACGGTCTCTGGTTGTCGGGTAATTCCTTGGATGACTTTAATTTGTTCTGGATCCACCTCCTGATTATGAAATTTTGTGCCCCAGTACGATGCCCTCTTGAACCATTAAATGACTCTTTTGCCAATTGAGCTTGAGGTTGGTTTCAACACATCGTTTCAATACTTGCTCTAACCGGTCGAGGGCTTGATCAAAGCTCATCCCATAAGTGGAGAAGTCGTCGATGAATACTTCTACTCCGTTACCTATTTGTTGTTAAAAAATGCTTAGAACTAATCGTTGGAACGTGGCAGGTGCATTGCACAAGCCAAAAGGCATTTGTTTATATGCAAACGTTCCCCAAGGATTGGTGAATGTTGTTTTGGCTTGGTCTTCTGGTGCAATTCGTATTTGGTTGTACCCACTATATCCATCCAGAAAACTGTAATAGCGATGCCCTGCTATAGTGTCTAAGACTTGGTTAAAAAATGGCAATGGGAAGTGATCTTTGAATGTTGCCATATTTAATAGCCTAAAATCTATACATACCCTCCATTTACCTCCTTTTTTCGGTACGATGACAAGAGGACTAACCCATTCGCTATCAGCGATAGGGTAAATGAACCTAGCCTTGAGAAGTTGCTCTAGATACTCTTTCACTATTTGTTTTAACTTTGGGTTCAATCACCTCTAGGGTTTTTTGTGAGGCTTCATAGAGGGGTCTGTGTAAATCCTATACTGGCATATCCTAGGATCTATTTCGGTTAGTTCAGGGTATGACTAGGCAAAGGCTGTTGACCACTTGTTTATCACCTTTAGCAAACTTTCTTTTTGCTTGGGTGCGAGCTTTGCATTGATGATCACCGGTTTTCCATTTTTAAGGGTCATGTATTCCAACCCGGTGGGTAACAATTTTAAAGCAAGGGACTCTTGTTTAAACTCCTTAAGAATCTCCAATTTTCCCCAATTGATGTTTTCAAAGTTAAGGGCTGGAAGTTGGCAACGGACTTGCTCTAATACGTCTGTGCTTTCAATGTAAGCACTAGTTATTCACTCAGCTAGTTCCATGCAGGTTGTCGAGTTGCTCTCTTTATCAGCCATCAACCACTGGGTGTTTTCTTGTCGTGTGGCTATCGCGTATAGGCACTTTTGAATGTCAACATCCTGTGCACACCGATTGCATGCAGGCAATGTTAAACTTCGCATTACCCATGATTTCTGAACGCAATGACACCCCGTGTCACTATATGCGATGCATGGAACTCTTGTCCTCTCAATTTTTCCAAAAGTATTTGTCTTGGATATTTCTAGGGAAAGGTTACGGATTCCTAGGCGTGTGTTGATTGTATTCAGCCATGCCCTTCCCATTATAATTCAGAAATTCCCTTTGTCATTGTTTATTTCGATTACTAGGAAATTGGCTGGATATGACCATCCACCGATAGTGGTAACGATGTCCTCAACCTGTCCCAAAGGAACAGTGATGGATTGGTCAGCCAGCTTTAGGTGAACATTGCTCTTCTTAAGTGGAGGTAGGTTCCAGGTTTTATACAGTTCTTATGAGATTAAGTTGACCCCAGGACCTAAGTCAAGGAGATCCTTATGGGGTTCATTCCCAGCGACTTGAAGATAAACTAGGGGAACTCCCAGATCCGATAATTTCTTTGGAAGGTGGCCAACCTTGATCTAGTCAGTTACTGTATGTGTTAACATAATTGTATGCATTGGGTGCGATTTCTCTATTGAAGGGTTTCCCAAAACCTTATTTGGTATGGGAGTGTTAGGATGCTTAACTGCTTGTGAAGGTGAAGGCTTAGTTGGATTGTTGGTCCTCAGGAAGGGTCTTTTTGGTGTATGATTGTTAGAACCAACTGATATTGGAGGATTGGGAGCCCTTGCAGTGTTGGGTTGTCGCGGTTGAGTGGGATTTAATCTAGGCTTTGTTGGAGCGGTTGGCAGTGGGGCTACTGGAACAAGAGATGCGGATGGAATTGGAGGATAGTGTGGGTATGGAGCATTTCCTGAAGGAGAAGGGGTCCTAAAATACTCTTGAACTTGGTAGTAACGTGGAGGATTTATGTGACCCATAGAGTCACCTGGGGAAATCGGCTACTACCCATAATAACCAAAAGGATTAGGCTACCAGTAAGGGTATTATTGTGTTGGTGGTGGCATTTCCCAGGACTATGGGTGTTGCCACTGCTAATGCTGTCCAATGGGCTATGGTGGAGTTCCACTTGGATAATACATTAGTGGTTGGTGGAACTACCTTGGGTTACCTTGTCGATAAGGTAACCTTCAAGGTGTTTACCGTTGGTTGAGTCTTGGATTAAGTGCAAACACCCCAAACTCCTATAGATGTGAGATGATGGGACAACATCCCTTAGGATGGTCATAGTGGCAAATCTCACATCCACCGTTATCGTTTGTGTTAGAGTCCTCAACCACATCGGAGTTAGTGATTTTTCCCTTACCCTTGTTATGTGCAGGGCCTAAATCTCTCAACTTTTTCTTACCTTTGTCACTACTTTGTTCTACCTTAGACTCTTCTACAATTTTTAAGATAGTCTCAATTTTAGAGTCTAAGGAACTCCATACATCATCTACCTTAGCTTCTATTTCAGTTGTGAGTTTTTGAAGTGGCAAGGTCTTTTTATTAACCAACTCTTTGATTGGTGACTCATCCTCTTCAAAACAAAATTTCACTCCCTTCTTTCGAAGAGAGGGACCACGGTTGTACTCTTCCGCACTTTCCCTTTTGCGTAGCTCACCTTCTTCTTTTGCTACTTGCTCCAACAAGCTATGTACTTCATGGGCTCTAAGTTGTGAGAGTCTCCCTTGGGCATAAGTTCCAAGGATTCTTCTAGTTTCATGCCTTAGCTCATCCATGATGTGGCGAAGTTGATCCCGCTAAGCATACCCATGGCCCAGGCAATGATGTAACAATGTGTAGTAGTGGGTCATGGCAGCATCCAAGGGTTCATATATACCTTGCTTCCAGCCTTGGATCTGCTTATGCAAATTGAACACTCTGGAGTATGTCTGATACTTATCGTTGAACAGTTCTATCATCGTACTCCACCTCCTGATGGTTTCCGATTCTAAGGACCGGTACCAACTCTCTGCTTCTTTGGTGAGTGTCCTTGGGAACAACTTAAGTTTTTGCTACTTATTTTCTATATTCTGCAAGGCACAGGCATCGTGGAATGCCTGTAAATGATTTTGTGAATCAGCATTGTATCCCCCTTCAAATTGTGGAATGTTGTTCATGTCTAATTGTTTAATCGACTATCCTTTAAATGCCTTGTGGGAATCCTAACTGCCTTCGTTATGTCAAGCATACATCAGGTTGCGAGTAGGGGCTCGTCATAATCATCTCTTTCATGACACCTATGATGTCTGCATTATTCCCTACTCTCCCTACGTCCTTGCCCTTGTCCTCTCTCTTGACTTTCCCATCGAGGTCTTTTATCCTTTTTACTTTTATCCTCACCTTTATGTTCATGGTGGCTACACCCAGATGTGGAAGGAGAGGATGAGTGATGGGATAAAGGAGAAGAATAAGGGGAACCATCGCCATGATGATGTTTCTTGCCTTCTCTTCGGCTGCTATGGCCCCGATCATGGTGACGATCTCAGTGCCCGTCCTTAGCATAAATGGTTGTTCCCTCTATGAATAGTTGGTGTTCACGGGATCAGAACCAGGGATATGTATCGTTGATTGTAGATTCTGATACCCAACCTCCTCACCATCGTTAGGTGGGGGAACATCGTTTGTTAAAGAACCTATGATAAGGGGTTCCTCATCTCCTATTTTTCTAAGGACATGCAGGACCTTGCCCTTTAAAAATACATGTTGACTCTCATGCCTTAAGTCTCTCATACATTGGGCATCTATTGGATAATAATCCCTCATATCAAAGTCTTCTGTAACGTATTCAACAAATATTTCTTGCATGCCTATTTGTGCCAAGGCACGGAAAAGCATCCAAGGGATTGATCGATCTGGGGGTAACACAATGTTGCCTTGCAAATCTCTTCATCGCAGCTGTTTGTCTTGATGGAGAATAAAAGTAAAATTAGGAATATACTCATCGAGATGAGTATATGTCATCTTATATTGTTTAGGACTTGGCTAGTTTTGGTTATGTGTTTTATGTTGCCGACTGTCTCATGTGTGGTCCTTAGGCGGTGAGTTGCTCTTATGAGAAGAAGGCATTTTTATTGGTGTGCTAATTCACCATTATATAAATTTTTGTCTTGATTAACCTGAAGGTTCGTTAAGGCTCACAACGATATGAGTGATATCCCTTATGTTCTATTCGGTGCACAAACACTTAGTCCCCGGCAGTGGTGCCAATGATGAGTGACGAGGTACCCCTACACTCAACCATACGAAATGAGCATAGCACGCGTGATCTGGTCGAACTCCGCAAACTAAATGCCTAAATGCCCCATAGAACACTTGGGGTTAATCATTCGTTGTCTTCCCAGACTTACTTGTTGTTGTCACGATGTATGGTTAAGTAAGTCCGAGGTATATGATTTTTATGGTCTTTTATGGTTTTTCTCCTATGCTATCAAGGTGAAGGGTTAAGAGAGCTAACTAACTCTAACTAAGGACTAAGTCTACATTAACTAGTGTCAGCATCCATTCCCACTTACCATACACACCCTGAACTATGCAACTGTGGCTACCAAACGCTAATTGTTACTGTGATCACCACACGTAACGCACGTGCTCAAAGTGATCGTACTGAGGCACTTAACTAGCCTAAATGTGATGAGCAGCTAATTCCTTGACTAGCTGTACACATCCGTAGATGTTCATAATCAATTCATACTCATCTTGTGTTCTAGGAGATAAGGGTGAGAGAGACTAATCGCGATGAGCAGCTGATTCCTTGATTAGTCATACACATTCGTCAATGCTCGTAATCAAGTTGTACTCATGCCATGCTAATGCAGGTAATAAATAACATGTAAGAAATAATAAATAATAAACCTATTCCATGCACTGCAAGGTTTATCCACAAAGCTCATCTTTATTTCCATACACAACTTGCGTTCAGGTACAAAGCTGTTCGAATAAAGATCCGTTCACTTGGGGACTCTTGCTGTGGGCACATGGAAAATATTCTATCTCTAGAGTGGTCAAACTGCCAGAGTTTCCCTACTTTAAGCCTAGGATCAGAAATAAGGGGAGTGTCGCCTCTTATTTATAGATTTGGTGGCAGACCGCGATATCGCATATGGGATATCACAGGGGACGATGAGATATTGCGACGACCGCAATATCTCGTACGCGATATCGCAGTGCATGCGATATCGCGTCTCATCAGTGTCACTTAACATAGTCATCTTTAACGATAGATAGAGGGAAACTAACATAATGGTTAGGAATAAAAACTTGGAGAGATTGACACCACTTCCAAATTTGTCAAGAGAATAAGCAATTCCAAAAGACATGCACAAAAGAGTCATCGGCTTGACAAATGGTGCATTTAGGGCAATCAACTCCTAAGAAGTGAAGCCTATGTCCAATGAGAAGACCTTGATGAATCAAAGATCAAAAAAGGAAACAACATTTAGGTTGGGCCTTGGAAGTTCAAACATGATGAAAAATAGCTTTCCAATGGTGATCCTCAAGATGCACACTCTATCTTCTATTTAAAGTGGAGAGTTGGAATTCTTGCACATAAAACCAAGATTTGGCTTTAGAAAGGCATAAAGAACACAAAGGGGAGCCATTAGGCCAAAATGAATCGTCATTCCACAGAGTATTATTATGCAACTTAGGAACACCAAATTTGGAGAGAACATGCTCAATGTACTAGTAAATAGGAGTGTCTTATCTTTGAAATCCCCATTTTACTTTGGCATGTTGCTAAGAGAGGGTAATAGAATCATTCCTAATAGTAAATAATTGAGCAACATGATGGAGATTGTGATCAGTGAAACAAGTAGCTCTATGAGAGAATTCATCATAAAGACAACCCAAACTCTTTTTAAAAATAGGAGACCACCAAATGGAGTGCATCGACAAAGAGTTCAAGCTAATTAGGAAAGCAGTAAATAACAATTAAATAAATAAATAAACAAAGTGAATGCTACAATGATAAAGTAATCTCGATCTTTATTGCTGGTCATGTGTGTGTCTAAGTACGTCACACTCAAATAAATAATGTCGTACAATTACATTCACCACACTGCGGGTAGACATGGGAAAATAATCTATCTCTAAAGGGATCAAACTGCCAGAGTTTCGCTACAATCTAACCTATTGATGTGAAACAAGGGAGAGTCGCCTCTTATTTATAAACATGGTGACAGACTGCAATATCACATACGCGATATCGCAAGGGAAGACGCAATATTGCATACACAATATCACGGGACGCGATATCGCATCCCATCAAAGTGTTAAAAATATAAAGGTCATTGGAAGAGTGGGAGCAACCAGAGAGGGAAAGAAACCAATGGATAGGGTAATGATCTGATAGAACTTGGGTATAATCTGCCTAAATTGGAGCACCATTGGTGGTAGTAAGTTGAATAGGAGCATTCGCAAATAGGTAAACTCAATTCAACCTAGAAGAAATGTAAGAGGTTCCATGTCTAGCATTGCTCCAAGTAAACCAATTAGAAGTACTAGAAAAGGGGTAGTTTTCATTAGATTCTTGCAAATTTAGTTTACTCTTCAACAAAAGCCAAACAAAAAGCTCCGTGTTGTCTAAACCACCTCTTTGTCCTCCA
The DNA here is from genome assembly GCA_015680685.1 of Gnetum montanum. Taxonomy (NCBI): domain Eukaryota; kingdom Viridiplantae; phylum Streptophyta; class Gnetopsida; order Gnetales; family Gnetaceae; genus Gnetum; species Gnetum montanum. Next base: position 4,029 of record MNCI01022727.1, on the reverse strand, counting down.
AACTTATCCTTTGGATACTCAATCATATTAAAGTCTCCTACAATGATCTAATTAGTTGCAGGCAAGTTGTACCCAAGCCAATTCCAAAGAAGCTTCTGATCATTCAGATTACAAAGAGCATAAATGAAAAAAATCCCTAAGATTTCATTAGCATATTATAACCGAACCCAACAACAATGCCCTAAATTATCACAATCGTGATCAATAACAAACTCTTGCCACTTACTATGAAAAAGAATTATAGCTCCCCCTTTGCCATGTTCATGGTGAGAGGAGACATAATAACTATTGGGAAAAATACTCTTACAATAGGTTTGAAGATGGAATCCTTGGATTTTAACTTCTTGAATATAAAAAATATCAAGGGAATGCCTATGAATATAATCTCAGACTATATATCTTTTACGGAGATCCAAGAGTCCCCTAACATTCCATAAGCAACACTTCATTGTGTTTGTGAAGATGAAAGAGGATCCCCCTCAACCACTAAAGCCTTAAAAGAATTCCTAGACTCAAAGTTATTTACTAAAGGATGACAAGAACTTGTTCTTCTACTAGCAAACTAATTAGCATTAGCAACTATCAGGAATTGGTGCCCTTTAGGGAAATGGCTAAAGATAAGATTATCTCGTGTGACTGAAGCATAAGATTTCTGGGTAACTTGCTCCCAGCCACTAGTAGCATTGGTATCCTCAATATTCATATCCTCTGTATCTAACATCTTGGGGTCTGAAGAAGAAGGGTTAGCCGAGCACACCTTAAGAGCATCATTACCTATATCCTTAGATATATTTTTATCTTTTCATTCTTTACTGGCTTGTTCAGCTAAAATTCTCTCAGCTTCAATCTTGATCAATAACTTTGGACATTGAGCTTTTTGATAATTAGGATCAAGACAATAATAACAATGGTTTGAAAGTGTGAGATTTGAAATTGTTTGAACAAAAGTTCTTCCTTTCACATTAAATTTCAATGAGTCAGGATGTGGCTTTTGCATATCAATTTTAACATACAGTTGCTGAGTTGATTTTGGACAGAAACCTGAAAAGAACTCCATACATATGACCTCCCTAAACTACGTAGTGAAAATGTCAACATGGGGAGAAAAATAAGAAGGGAGCCTTGGAAATTCTATTCAAACTGCCAAAATACTCTCTCTCTTTTTTGGGGTCAAAATCCTCCTTCCAAGCTTTAAGTACTAAAAAGGAACCATAGACATCCCAATTGGTTGTTGTTTCATGAACTTGGCCATAACCCTGGTTTCAAAAGCAAAAAGAAAAAACCCTCTAGTAAGATTAGAGGCAAGGTTAATCTTATGTTACAAGGTTTTCCAAACAAAATTTTGCCCATTCCAGGAGAAATCCTGCTAGTATAAAGATTGGTAAAGGTTTGAATAGTTTGATCAAAGATGTATTGGGAAGGCAAACCATGAAACATTGTCATTACCATGCATTTTAGTTGTATTGTCCATTTTAGTCCATTATTTTACATTTTTCTCTTCAACATCACAAAATGAAAAGACAGGTTGGGTCATGTAGATCCATTGGTCCCCACCCGAACAGCTTCAGGGAATTAGAATAAAAAATGTATCAAGAGAAAGAAAATTAGAAACAAAAAGGAACAGGCTCTGTGAGAGATGTCCTAAGTGGTGGTTCTCTTGGGCTCTCCCCATGGTTCGGGGGCCATGGAACACTCTGAGGCGCCCTCAGGTGGCTCTCAAGTGTTACAAAACCCACCCCGGCTTGGTGGTACCAAGCTAGCAATAGGACACACTCCTGTTGCTACTCTCTTCTCTAAGTCCTCTTCCTTTCCTCTTCTCCGTGGAGAACTACATGGCCCTGATTCTACGACGGTCGTAGATATGTAGGCAACTAAGACTGGATAGTTTTGGTGCGGTGCCATGCCACACCTTGTACCAGATCGTGAGGGATCTGGGGGTGAGGCACCTTCCCTTGTAGGTGCATTGTCTCCCCTTCCATCGATGTGGTCTACAAGGTTGTGTGTGTACTTGTTTGCTTGGTTCTCTTCTGCTTGCACTTGTGAGATGCTTGCTTGTTTGAGGCGTATTCCCCAGGTCTTTTGCCCCAGATCTATTTGATCTTTGTGAATTCCTTGGGGTGCCGGGCAACGTCGGGGCAACGTTGTTACAGATGGTATCAGAGCGTTTTTGTTTTAGTCAGTGGTAAGAGTTTCGCTAAGCGGTTATCAGGGTTTGTGGTTTGTGAGGTTTCCGATAGAAACTAGCTAACCCCATTCTCAACTTTGGCTAACCACTCCCTTGGAGGGTGGCCTTGTGCTCTTTGGTGGTGATACTCCATTGAGCTTGTTTGGTTAATGGTCTCTTTGGTTTGATACCTAGGTGATCTAGGATCATATCCTTATGTGTTTTGAAGAGTTTCTTGATGGCAATGTTCTTCACTCTTCATAAGAGGATAGATGTGAGCAGTTGATGTATGTTGCTCTCCCTAAGGATATAAACGATGGTGTTGTGGCGATGTCCTTCACTTATTTACTTGTGGTTCGACTAGTTG
>MNCI01022723.1:38292-57105 GCA_015680685.1 Gnetum montanum | reverse complement strand
CTAACTTTGTCAAATACTATGAGCTGTTGGAGATTTCTATTTTGTTTAATCACTTAGTCTACACAATCTTTAGAGTACATTACATGTAACAAATAAAATTTTGCAAAAAATTTTAAGCACAATATTTCCAATCTACTTCTAATTTTTCCCAAAGAGAAAGTTCCACAAGAAAACTAGAAATAGAGCGAGATTCAATGGACTTAGAAAGAAAAAGAAAAAAAAGAAGCAGATTTGTATGAAATTTCAAATATTTAAGCAAGATAAACTAACATGATGAAACACTTCATAATAACTTCCATGGGGGTTATTAGAAATTTAAGCTATGGTTGTCAAGTATTTTCTTGGTAACAAAAATCATTGAGGTTACCATAGGAAGTTACAAAAATTAGAGAAATACATGTCACAATTGGCAAGCGTCCTTTCAAATGCAAACATTTAGGAGATTTAGCTATGCTTTCTTACAACCTTTATGGGAAATTTTACTTAAAATAAATAAAGACATAGATCCACCTTTCTAAATTGTAACCTTGTTGTATATTCATGTATTACCTTTTTCAAACTTATATTATAAGTTTGTGGCTAGCATAATAATATATGTAATGTTTTTAATTATGTTCCACCCAAGCTTGTAACTTAAAGTTGAAATTTAATTTTCTCCTATGTGGTATGAGCACGAGGGTTTGTAGTTGCTATGTTTCTACTACCTCCTTGCTCATTGGCATGTAATTGGTGCAAAGATGGTATCACCGTGATGAATAGGGATATGTTTAGAGCATAGCCTTATTCCGCATCGATAGCATGTTTAATCAATTGTAGAGTTGCTCTGTAATGTTCCATCCCTTGTTAAGGATGGAAACAATTGTAAATAATGTAATTAACCTTCTAATGAAGGGGCACCTCCTTATGAGGAGTTATGACTATTCATGTATCCCTTGGGAAAGGGTTTGACTTATGCCATTTAAGGCTGGGGTTAGAGGTCATGCTGGGCATGGAGTTGTGGAGCTTGGAGAGGCAAGTAATAGGAGTTGGGTGAAGTGGGACAAAAAGGGATTGATCACCCCTTTGGTAGGATAGCCTAACCATGGTGGCAGTGCTGGATTGCCTCTAAGGCTTAAGTGGCATAGGGATACAATCCAAAAGGGTGTTACAGTACTCTCTTCTATTAATATAATTTTTCCATTTTCCTTGCTTAATTCTTTAGTCCAAATTATTTATTTTCTAATTAATTCATTATTCAATTATTTATAATATTTTCGGTATATTGTCCATGAAAATGATGAATGTAATAAATTAAGTGTTCATATTTTTTATGACATCCAGGAACGGGATGTCATATTTGGTATCAGAGCAAACCATGATTTAGGAACCAAAGTGGAAGAAAAACATTATTTTATTACTATTTTTATAATAGAACAGAAGTACATTTATGAAAAATAACAATATGGAGGAAAATACTATTTTATTTTATTATTTTGTAATCAAGAGAAGTGAGAGGAAGTACATTTAAGTAAGGTATAGAAAAGGAAGAATAGGGGAAAGAAGTAGAATGGGAAAATAAAAGGCAACTATACTTATTTGTTATGAACGAATGATTCAAAAAGATCTATAACTATCTTCAATTGGAATTCTCTTTCTTCAGTAGTAGCATTTGCTTTGCTAAGCACTGCTTTACATCCAACTAGTCCATCACATAACGGTTTGATATATTCGGTCACATGTCTTGTTGTAGCTGCTAATTCCTCTTCTCTTTGAAGTTGAGTCTTCAACATATCCATTTGTATTGATCGATCATGCATGTCCTTTTGTCATTCCTTCTCCTTTCTCTATAGAAAAAAAATATAAATTATGAGTTGTGAACAAATCAACAAACAAAGAAAAAAGATAGAAGAGAGAAAAGTAAGAAAAAAATATATTACTTGAAATCAATCATTGTCAATTTGAAGGAAACATGCACGGGTATTGAGATGGTGAGCATAACATGTTGCACTTTTCAACTCTCCTAATATTTTCTCTAGGTTTTTTACAGCATCTGGAGCATCCTTAGGAATTAAATGGAAAAATGATGGAAGTCTAGCCTACATTAAATCATAATCTATCTTGAAATTACATGACTATGACTCATGTAAATGATAGACATCCTCACGAATAGAATAGGGTTTATTGTCAAATATTTGTTGATTAATATGCTGAAGAAGCACAAGTTCTTCTTCAGTAGCCACCACTATCTTTCGTATAGAATAAGAAGAACCAACCACTAGAATAGATTTAGAAATTGTTGTTGGTGCTGCCTGTGGAAGGGAACCTCTTCCAGGTGTTGAAGGAAAAGAAGGTATGAGTGGTGATATAGGTGGTGGTGGAATAAGAGTTTGTGCAAAAGTAGCACCTGCATTAGCTCTATCCATCTCCTAGATAAAATATTATCGCTCCATAGACCTCTGTAAGAAATTTTTTTGAATTAACATCATACAAGAAAAAGAGGGAAGTATTAAAACCCTTAAATAATTAAAACCTACCTCTGGTTGCTTTTCCTTATCACATCTTAAACTTTGTTGAGTTGGTTGGGATTTTTTTTGAGCCTATTATTAGGTTGGCTGTCTCATAACTACTGGACCACCAGAACTTTGCCCAATACATTGCCTCTGCAAAATGAAACTTATTAGAAAAATAAAAAAAATATAAAATTATAGATAAGACATTAAACTAAATAAATTATATTTAAATATATACGTTGGAAGCAAAAAATGTGACCTATTCTTACAATTAAACCATACCAAAGGTTGAAGTACGTTGAATTTCTTCAACCTGTTCAGCTTCGGCACTCTGCATTGGTTTATTCTGCAGCCCAAATTGCATTGTCAAATACATAAAATAAAAACATAATCAACAAACAAGGAAATAATAAAACATGAAAATACCTCATTGATTTCCTTTTGACTCTGAGCTTACTATCAACCCAATTAACCTTTCTTGGCATCCATAATCTTACTCTTTATAACCCTATCATCTTTAAGAAATTTAGGGCACAACCGAAGATTGTAACAAGTAACACGTTTTTTGGAATGATCATAACTTAGGATCATACACATGATCAAAGGTATACAACATAGAGCATAGGATTTTGAAGGATTTTGTTGGAAAATAGCAATTTTAGTCATAGTAGTATACCAAGTAGAGAAATAAGACATTGACTAATCATAAACCCTATCCATTATGACACCATGAAGTATGAAACTAGAATAAGAACTAACATTGGATTGCTATTTATACCATAGAACCTTGCTATTGATGAATAGACATAAGTTAAAGTGAGCATCGTAAATGAAATCTTTACAAATAAATTGGTTTTTGTGAATGGCAGAATTAGTAACATAATTGGATAATTCTATCTTAGAAAAAGATTTAAATTATTAAGAAAAAGTTGAAGGAATTAAAAGATCCTCTCCTTGTTGAAAGCCTAAGACTACTTTCATATCAAAAGGAAGGATCATTATCACTCCAAAAACTAATTGAAAAATAGTATTTTTATTATTATCATATTTCTCAAACCACTCCGAAAGAATACCCTTGCATTGGGAAAGTTTAAAAATTGGAAAAACCAATAAATTAGCCAACCTAAAAGTGGTAAGGAACTGAAAACTATCCCTCCCAAAAAAGCTACAAACTTGATCAAAAGCAATAAGGACATTATTTTGGTATAAAATAATATTAGGTAATAAAGAGCTGCTACCTGAAGGAGCTTGAGGTGAAGCTTGACGTTTGCAAGCCATGAATTTTTTATAATAGAAAATCTTTAAGCTTCTTTGTTGACATTAAGTTGTGATTAGTAAATCATCCTACTTCCTATATTTATAATATAATCATAGAAGTCTTAGTAAAAGAAAAGAGAAAGTATAACTTAAGTTAACAAAAGATTTAATAAAAGTTAACGTATACTTTTTTTAAAAGAAAAAGCTAACATTTAATTTTTGTTTTAAAAGCTAACGTTCACTTTTTTGCATTTTATGATTTTTAGATTTACTAAAGTAGAGTTATCTATAGTTTAATAATAAATACTCTTTGAGACGATTCCAACTTTACTAATTTTATCAAAATCTGACTTATGATTTGGAAGATATTGTTATTCTCGATTTACGTGTAGTTTAAAAATTTAAAATTTTAAAAAATAATATAAAAATGATTTTTTATAAGAAAATTAAAAAGAAATTTTAAATAAGGGATCTCAGTGTCAAACTTGAGCTCCAAATCATTAAATATAATAATATAATAATAATAATATATAATAAAAGAAAATTTAGGACTTACAGCCAGCTATAGCTAGCTACAGCTAGCTGTAGAAGGGCTGCAATAGTAAGTTTGGTCCTTAGGGCTAGCCCCAAAACAAGGGCAGAAGAAATCACACTTGCGTCATTGTAACTTTTGCGTCACTTCCATCGTTGCTTGCATGCCTCGCCACTACCATCTATTGCATCCTTGTCACCGTTGTCCCTCGCCACTACCATCTATTGCATCCTTGTCACTATTGCACAGTCTACTATCCTACATTGTGTGCCCTTGCCACCCTGCATCGTGGAGCATTTCCATCTCCTACAATTGCACACCACCTACAATTGCAGCTCACTTGTAATCGTAAATACCATCACCACCTTCTCTCTGCCACCCATCATTGCCTCTCACACCATCCATAACTACCTCTTGAGTCATCCATCACTACCTTCCACACTACCCATCACTGCCTCCCACATCGCCCATCACTGCCTCCCATGCTGTCCATCATTGTCTCTCATGCCACCTATCATTGCCTCCTACGTCGCCTATCAGTGCCTCTCGTGCCATCCATCACTACCTTATGCTCCATCAATGATTACCTTCTAGCCATTACATGGACCCTGGAATGGTTCATCCATCAATTGATGGAAAAATTGAATTTTTTTGACAATTAATGGGTATTTTGAAATTCCTATCAATTGATGAAAATTTTTCCAAAAAAAAAAAACAAAATATTTTGCGCCCATTAGTGTTAGTTTAAATAAAATAGTGCTCAATTATTTACGAAAATTTAAATTGGAATTACAGTAGTAATAGAAATAGAAATTTTTTCATTAAATGTGCACGTCCTGGCATAGAATTGGGATGGGTGACATCTCGAGAAGTCTTGAAAAACATGAAAATTGAGGGAACTTAAAACAACTATAACTTTTGAATTCGGAGTCTGTTTTCAATCAAACAAAAATTGATTCCAACAAATTTGAAAGTTCTAGACTCAATGGATTGTTTAAATTTAGCTTTTGGATTATAGAAAATTAGCTTTTAATTCATTGATTTAGGTCTTAAAAATAATTAGGATTCGGTACTCAGTGAGAAATCCATAATAGTTTCAACTTCTTTCACAACTGACTAAACGATTTCAAATCCCATAAAAAGGGACATAGAGGCTAAGGATTCTCAACATACCTAATTTCTTCAACTTATTGATGTCTAGAACCTAAAGAATAGATTAGAGAGAAATGGAAGCTTGAGTTAATGATTGAATGAATGCCCTTGAAGATCCAATTAATGAGATTAGGGGTGTTTAAGAAGAAGTTTAACACTCAAACCAAGGGTTTAAAATAGAGATTCAAAATATGTCTAAAGAAATTAAGAAATTGTTCAAAAATTTAGAGGATAAATGGTTAGAAGTATAAGGAAAGATGGATTCCTTTGTAAACTCCATTAAGTAATTAACCGACCATCTTATTCAACCTTCCAATCCTATCCACAATCTACCTAGAGCACAACATAAAGATTGACCTTCCACTAGGAATTCGCAACAAATACAACCTCCACCTATTAGTGAGTAGGATACTAAAATCCATCTTGTAGACCATAGAATTGAAATTGAAGGTAAAGGATATGGGGACCAACTTAATCCACCTAGAGAATCATTGGAACAAGTTCATGCTAAGAAAGTAAAATTAGATCATATGATGGAGCCCATAGATCCAGTGATAAGGCAAAGGATTAGCTTGATACAATGAAAACTTACTTTGATATGTTGAATTTGTGAAGCCATGAACATCTAGAAGTTATCTCTTTGTATTTAAGAGGACTTGTAGCAACATGGTGGAATGGATTGAGATCTCAAGGTTTGATTACAAATTGGCTTAATTTTTGTTGAGATTTTGAATAGAAATTTGTTCTCGATTCTTTTCTCAAAGAGTGTAAAATAATATTTGATTTCTTAAGGTTGGAAAGATGATTTATAGATAATTACTATAAGGAATTTTGTGATCTTTCCCAATATGTAAGTCACCGAGATGAGGGAGAATTAGCTTTAAAATTCATTGGAGGACTACATGCTCAATTATGTCCCCAAACATGAGCCCATAATCCTCAAACTATTGATGAAGCATATAGAATTGCTAAGAATTATGAGGAATTGAATTAGATATGAGTGACCCTCCAACAAGCAACCCTTCGACCAACCACTTTTTCACAAGCAATGGTAGAGGAGACATTAACAAAAAAAGCTCGAGAAGGATCTGGATGTTTCTCTTGTGGTGAAGATCATTTTAAATGTGATTGCCCAAAATTTCAACCAAAAATACAAAGGACCAACCAAATTAGAAATCATAAACCAAACCCAAACATGAACAAAGGAAAAATTTTAGCCACTACCATAGCCATTAAGAAGATATCTACATAAACTAAATCAAGTTTGTATAAATTTCAATTTACTTTACTGATTTTTGAAGGTTCAATTGAAGGTAAAAAAATTAAATTTTTGATTGATAGTGGTGCTAGTGATAACTTTATTTCTTCAAAGTTAATAATTTATTAAAATTAAGTCTACCTTCTAAGACAATTATTAAGATAGAACTGGCAGATGGAACAACTATGAGCAAACATACTAGGTATGGAGGGATTAACTTTACTTTGCAAAAGATGGACATTTATTGATGAATTTTTTGAATTTGAACTAGGTGATGTTGAAGTAATTTTAGGAATGTCTTTCTTACAAAAATTTGATGTTATTGCCCACTTTGGAACTTGTCTTGTAAAAGTCCCAACTACTGATGGAGTCAGGGTTCTAAGGAGGTAGGAACAAAAAAAATAAATAAATTCATACAATAATTATTAAGCAAGCTAAAAGATTAGTAAAAAAGGATGTTATAATGTTGGTTGTTAAAGTAACCCAACCTTAGAAATTTTCAAGTGTTGAGATCCTAAATGAAGTTAAGGAATATAAAGATTTAGTATTTGGTGAAACTAGAGAACTCCCTCCAAAAAGAACTATTAAACATGTCATTGATATTTTTCCTAATACACAACCTATCTCAAAAGCTCCTTATAAATTTTCTACTTCACAATTAGACCAATTATTGTAAGAAGGAAAAATTAGACCTAATGTATCACCTTAGGGAGCACTAGTTTTATTTGTTAAAAAGAAAGATAATACACTAAGATTATGCATCTATTATAGAGCATTAAATAAAGTGATGATTAAAAATACTTATCCTTTACCTAGAATTGATGATTTATTTGATCAACTTATGGGTGCATGTTATTTATCAAAGATTGATTTAAAATTAGGTTATCATCAAATAAGGATTAAGGAGAAAGATATTGAGAAAAATGCTTTTAGAACCAGATATGAATTATATAGTTTGTTGTGATGCAATTTGGATTAACTAATGCACTTGCAATATTTATGGCATTAATGAATAATATTTTTCATGAAAATCTTGATCAATTTGTTATAGTATTTATGGATGATATACTTGTTTATTGTAAATAAAGAGAAGCACATATCAAACATCTGAGAACTACAATGAAAATTCTTAAAGAACATCAATTAAAAACTAAATTGAGTAAATGTGAACTATTTGAGGAAGAAGTTTCATACTTAGAACATATAGTTTTCAAGAAAGGATTGCAAGTAGATCCAGCAAAAATTAGTGCGATCTGGGATTGGCTTGAATTAAAAGATGTTACAATAGTTCACAGTTTCTTAGGGTTAGTCAATTTTTATTAACATTTCATTAAAGATTATTCTACTTTGGTAGGCCCATTAATTGACCTTTTGTAGGAGAAACGTGTATTCAAATTTGATAAAAAATGTAGTGAATCTTTTCTTAGATTAAAGATGCTACTTACAACAACACATATTTTGAGAATTCCAGATGAAGATCTACCATTTCAAGTATCCACGCATGTCTGTGGAATAGGAATCGATGCAGTTCTTTCACAAGAAGATAAAGTGGTATGTTATGAATATCGTAAATTACAAGGAGCTGAGGTAAATTACTCAACCCATTATTTAGAATTATTAATAATTGTTCATGTTCTAAGAGTTTGGAGATATTATCTTTGTGGAAAAAGGTTTGTACTAAAAATAGATCATAAAAGTCTAGAATATTTGCAAAGAAAGCCTATTTTGAATACTCATCAAAGGTGATGGATAGAATTATTGGCAAAATATGATTTTGAAATCAAATATATTCCTGGCAAGAAAAATGTGATAGTTGATGCCCTTAGTCAAATGTGGAATTTAATAATAGGTGTAGTAATGACCCCTATGGAAGAAGAAATTAAGGAATAAATAAAAGAAGACCCTTACTTTAAAAAGACCAATATTTCTTATGAGTCTCAATGTCAACTTACTTCTACTAGTTTATTGATGAAAGGACAAAGAATATGCATTCCAGAAGGAAATTGGAGACTAAGGTTGTTGTGTGAAGCACATGAAGTACCATATGCGGGACGCCTAGGTTATATTAAGACTATATGATAATTTGCAAATCTTATTTTTGGCCTGGAATGAAGAATGATGTGTTCGCATACATTAAAAATTATCCAACATGTCAAAGAATAAAAGTTAAATAGAGGAAACCTAGTGGATTATTACAACCTATGGAAGTTCCAACTTGGAAATGGGAACATATCACTATGGATTTCATTGTGGGATTGCCAATAACCAAAAAGGGAAATGACTTGATTTTCATAGTAGTTAATCATTTATCAAAGATGACACATTTTATAGCTTTGAAATCTACAAACATAGTAGAAGAAATAGCCCAAAAATTTGTACGAGAAATATTTTGATTATATGGTTGTCCAAAATCTATCACTTTGGATAGAGATCCCAAGTTCATATCTAAATTCTGGAAAAATTTCTTCAGAGAGCTTGAAACCCAATTGAAATTTAACACAACTTATCACCCTAAGAATGATGGCGAAACTAAATATGTGAATAGAATATTAGAAGATATCCTATGAAGCTACGTCAGGAGTAGACCAAAAACATGGGAGAATTATTTGCATTTGGCATAATTTTCCTATAATAATAATTATCAAGGTTCCATACATTAAACAACATTCAAAGTAGTATATGGACATAATTTTCATACACCATTAACTTGGGCAGATCCAACCTTAAGAGTGGAATGGAAAAAGAAATGAAAATAATTGAAAACATTGTCATAAGGGTTAAACAAAATTTGCAAGTTGCCCAAGATAAATATAAAGGATATGTAGATCAACATCAACTAAAAAAGAATTCCAAGTAGATGATCAAGTATTATTTAGAGTAAAACCTACCAGAAGTTCTCTTAAACTAGGAAATTATACTAAATTAGCACCTAGATTTTGTCAACCTTTTGAAATCTCTAAAAGAATTGGTGAAGTAGCATATTGGTTGAATCTTCCAGAAACCTTAAAAATTCATCCAGCTTTTCATGTGGGCTTGCTAAAGAAATTTCATGAAAATGATGTACCATATGTATTGGATTGGAATACTTTGCCATTATGATCCAACACTAGCTTTGAAATTAAACCCATTGCTATTAAGGACCAATGAACTAAGAAACTATGAAATAAAATTATTAGCGAAGTACTTGTTCAATGATCAAATTGTGATTAACAGACTTGGGAAAATAGGGAGTTTATTTTAAATACTTAGCCCCACCTTTTTGATCATCATGATATTGAATGATAGGTTGAATTTATTATGGATGCAATAAATTATGTTTATAATTTTTGTTCTTTTATTTTTATAGATGATAATGAGGAAAATAAGGGAACTGAAGCTGAGGAGCATAAGAATGAAGTAGCCGTTGAGCGGTTGGATATAGAGGAAGCACTCGAGGATAAGCTAGATGCTTAAGGGGGGTAGATTGTAATGTCTCGTCCCTTGTTAAGGGTGGAAAAAATGGTAAACAATGTAATTAACCTTCTAATGAAGGGGCACCTAATTATGAGGAGTTATGACTATTCATGTATCCCTTGGGAAAGGGTTTGACCTATGCCATTTAAGGTTGGGATTAGAGGTTGTGGTGGGCATGGAGTTGTAGAGCCCAGGGAGGCAAGTAACGGGAATTGGGTGGGAGCAGGACAAAAATGGATTGATCACTACTTTGGTAGGATAGCCTAACCATGGTGGTAGTGCTAGATTGCCTTTAAAGCTTAAGTGGCATAGGAAGATAGCCCAAATGGGTGTTACAGTTCTCTCTCCATTAATATAATTTTTTCATTTTCCTTGCTTAATTCTTTAGTCCCAATTATTTATTTGCCAATTAATTTATTATTTAAGTATTTATAATATTTCCAGTATATTTTCCATGAAAACAGTGAATGTAATAAATTAACCATTCATATTTTTATGACATCTAGGAATGGGATGTCACATGCTCAAAAATTCTTCAAGCTCCACCTATTAGCTTGTTCTTATCTAGCAACTTTCAGTACTCCCAGCTTCATTGCTATTGGAAGTAGCTACATTTCTAGGCATCATGGTCTCCTACGTTGATGCCACCTCTGCCATTGCTGTTGGCATTAAGATTGGGACTACTTATGTTGCTCATTTGATTGTTTGAAATCATTTTTAGGATTTGAAGTTGGTGCTCTATGGGCTGGATTAAACCACCATTGAATTGTTAGTTCATTCTTTTGCATTTCTTACTTTGCCCTAGACATGCTACTAATATTGCCATGCATTAGTGTTTTCTATTTTCATTTAAAAATTGCAGTTGTCAGTGTTAAATCTTGTGTGCATAGGTAAGTGGAAAATTCTTCAATTCTAATGATTATTCTAGGAAGAACCACTATGCAGTGTCATTGTTAAAAATTCATTGTTATTTGTATAAGCAGATGGAATAGATGGTAAAACCTTGGGTAGAAAAGATCACATACAAAAATCTCCCAACCATGGTTGCACATCTTGATGTTAATTCTTTGTCCATGTTACCATTTGGGTGTTTTGTTTTCCTTTAAATTGCCACATCTAATTAGAGTATTTCCTAGCTATTTTTGTTTTTCATACACATGTTTAAGAACTCATTTCTCTTGGAATTCACTATAGGAAGCAAAAATCCACTTGACTATGCAATGGTTAATTGATGAGCTATGTTAATTGTTTATGTTTAGGGAAAGAATTTTGATTTGATGACATTGACTTTAGATTTTTTGTTTCTCAAGTAGCTTAAGATATGATTTCACAAATAATTGTAGACCTTTACTATTTTCTAGTTTCAATTATTTTTTCATGTTTCATAGTAGAGATTCAATAGTTAATCACAAAGGATTTCTAATAGTATGATTGTAGTGCATTTCTCAAACTTTAAATTGTCAAATTGTTGATATCCTAGCCATGGGTTTTTTTATAAAATGCTCATTTCAAATTGATTGTTTCCACCATAACTTTAAACATAAGGGCCTTGTAATAGGCTTATCTTGAATGATGAATTTAACCTTAAGCTATGGGAATGTTGATTGCTTATGTATCTATGAGAACCCAAAAGTCCAAAGATACTAAGAACTAAAAAAGTAATCCATTTCATACTCCCAATTAAAACTCCATGTGAATAAATAACAACCATATTAAAAAGAGTAGCACTAAATTGATCATTTTCTTAAAACTTAGATAGGAAATGTTACTTATGATCCTCAAGTGCATATCTTTTTATCCTTATATATTTTTATATGGAGCTTGCCATATCTATTGATTTCATATTTTTACTTCATTATATGGTTAAACTATTTTAACAATGGCACAACTACTTTGGTTGTAGCATCAACCACTGTATCTTGAATGTCCTTGAGAGTACAAATAATCTTTTCATTCATTGCATTCCAGACTCGGTCCACACGGTGGACCAAGTCCATCAAGGCTTTGTTTGTTCTAACTTGATCTTATGTTAGAGCACCAATTGTAGTAGGAGGTTTGGTAGTTCCTTTAATATATTTGACCTTCCACCCATGTGATGGATCATGATCATGCTCCTTAGCTAATTATTGCTTCCATAATTCATCTTTCATGTTAGAAATGATGTTTTGGCTTGCCTTGATTTGGGTCATAGAATTTTTTTGCACTGATCCATTGCATACATGTCCATGTGTTCTTTTGTTTTCTATCTTAGCCCTTCTATAATATGCATCAACTAGTTTCTTTGGATAAAATCATGGGTTGGACAGTGGTCAGCAAGTTTCATGTACCTTGCCATGGTGATGTTGAGAGGCTTGTTAGCTTATTGTCTTCTTTCAACCATCTCCTTCTAGATGTTTGAAATTTGGTCATAGGTTTGAAAATTTGGATAGAATATTTTGGCCATATCTACCCATCTTTAAATTGTCGAAGAAGGTAAAGATTTATACCAAGTTTTTGCATGTTTAATAAAGGTGTAGGGAGACAACTAAAACTTCTGCTAATTACTCAAAATTCCTTGTAGATAGCAAGCATTATCAAAGACCTGTACATGACGTTGGGGATTGTCATTAGTATACCCTCTATATCTTGGTATATTGGCAATGTTAATTCATTTGATTCTACTATCATAAAAATTTTCTCGTGGAATATATCCAAATTTTACTAACTCATGATAATCATCCTAATTGAAAAAAGAAGAATCATCATTATCATTGATAGGTCCAAACAAGCAGAAATGCTAGAACTTGGAAAGGAGATCATCATGTTAAGCTACACTTAACATAAATTTATATGACTGGGGACCTTGATGATGAGCATACCCTTTATCTTTCTTATCTTATTTGATCTCTTACTCCCCATCTGAGTGATTAGATGAAAAACTATAGTTAGCCTCTTCTTTTGCCAATTGATCCTAAAGATCTTGCATGTATAAAGGATCATAATCATTGAATATTAGTTTATGAGCCTTATACGCCACATGTTGTAAAAATGTGTTTGTGCTTGTAGTCTTGCAGGATTAAGAAGAAGCAAAGAGTGCTAAGACTTCAAAGGGAGAGCTAAGTTAGAATGAGAGCTATGTCAAAATGTCATTTTGAGAGTTGAGAAGAAACGATGAGAGCCAAAATTTGAATGGAGTCTGCAAGCCAAATAAAGATCTTCCAAGGACTAATGACATGCTAAATGATAGAGGAATGTTCTAGAATTCAAAATGATCTTGTAGAGTACATGTCTCAATTTGACAATAGACATCTAAGTGTAGACATCCATATTTCCAGTTAAATATCTCTCTTGAATTGAGGCTATTTGTAGATAGATATCTCATCTTTGAAGTAGACATTCAAAATAGCCATTTCATAGTCATTGCATGGATTTTGAGGAATTTTTGGAAACTTAAAAGGTATAAGACAAAGTAAAATTCTTGGAAAATGTGAAGTAATATTCATTGAAAGATCTATCCTTGGCTACTCAAAAAGAATTTATTTTTTTCTTCATTGATTCATCATTTGTATGTATTTTATGTAGTGAGATTTAATTGCAAGGACTTGGTAAACCAAGTTACATTCTTTTCTTGATCTTTTTGTTTCTTTCTTTGTAGCCTTATGGGGTTGATGTGGTTCTTACGAGGAGGCATCTTTGTTAAGCTTGTTGAAACCTTGTGAGGTTGAGTGATTTTGCAATGGCAAAACACTCCAAAGCGAAGATGACTTTTTGTAAAGGTTGTGGGATCCTTTAAACCACATTTTGAGCTTATTGGAAACTTACAGGGTTGAGTGGTTTTGCATCAATGAAACACTCTAGAGTAGATCTAAAAACTTGTAAAGTTTGTGGTGCCCTTTGAACCACATTTCTAAAGCAACAAAGTCTGAAGGTGTGCATGGATTCTACATTCTAAGTGTGGAGGGGAAATACAGAGAAATTGTGTTTGATTTTGTAGTAATTTTAATTAGGGAACTTATTTAACCATCCTTCTAAGTTCTTGACCCACACTGCACATTCATCATTTAGCCCCATATTGATCAAAGAATCAATAAGATCATTTGGTGCAACCACAACTAGGTCCTTGGAGAACCAGCTATGAGCATCTCTTCACCTTCCCTACTTATCTTGATGATAAGCTAGCACAAATGGTGTAAGGATCTTACCCTTTGTGTGTTCAAAGATAATGAAAGTACTTTGTATTTTTAGTACATCACTAGAGGTCATAGGTGAGCTCTTAGCTCTATCTACCATTTTTATTTGCATTCACAACCTACACATAGAACTAAAACATACACTAGATTTGAATAAAATTTAAAATCAAGAATGTACAAGCATTTTTGAATAATTTTTCAACTTCCTTCTCCAAAATAGTGCCAATGATAGGAATCCCACTAGTTTTGGACCAATGGGATATATCATATAGATTTTAGTGTGATCTAGTTGTAAGTTTTGAGGATGATGTTAAGTGAATTACCAAGAACACTCATCTATATTGTTGAGTTCAATAAATATAAAAGATATTATAATACATATTCTACAAATGGGAACCTATGTTATCATGATGTGAGGTTGAGAAAATATTTATAATTTTATATTTTATAATTTTTATGGATCTTATCTTTATAAAAAATAAACAAAAAATAATAAAAACACATGCATTACAATCCCACCTAGGAACAGAGGCAATGCTCATGTTGAAATCTCTCAAGGGATAGGTGTAACACCATATACAAAATACAATAAAATATCTCTTAGTTACAACCTCAATGGCCCAACAACATGCTATATAGATATGAATTCCTTGAATGATTTTGAATCATTGTAGCTTATGAAAATGAGGAAATGAATTAGTTTTTCTTTTATGATTTTAGTATTTTATAATGTTTTTGATATTTTAATGTTTATGACATCAAAGGTGCAAAAATTGAGAAAACCCATATGCTTTTTTCATTGTGCAAACACTGGACTCCATATTGACCAAATGGTTCCAAACAATATAAGCATGGTAGTACTCTAATAGAGTCTAGATATACTTATGAAAGTGACAACTCAAAACACACTCAAAGAAAGGAAGGAATCATTTATCTAATGGAGAAAGAGCTCTTCACATGTAATCAGACACCAAAATTCCAAGGAAAATTCTTAGAACTAAGTTTAAAGTAAGTTTTTTTCTTATGGAGCTTGTCCTTGGTATTTATAGTTTTCATAGCATAATGGTAGGGGTTTGCTAGTAGCTAGGCATTAATGAAGGTCTATCACCATAGGCTGGACAATCAAGAACACACTAGAGGTAATATAGGAGGGAAAGTACCTAAACCATAGTATCAAGAAACGTGTGTCAGTGTCCATATGTTGATGTAGGGGGTGTGCTGGTGCAAGGAAGCTAGCACATCCCTACCTTCAAACTTTACTTTCATTTTATTGAATGAAAGCTAGAAGATTTAAGAACATGTTGGAGACTTTTGAGGATCTTTGAACAAAGCTAGAAACTTTTTGAGAAGCTTGAAACATGCTCCAAATCTACAAGTGTAAACTAGAAGGCAAGGATGCATACATGGGAGATAGAAACCTTAACCATTCACATGAAAACCATAAATATTGGGTGTGTGAGACACATCTTAAATCCAAGGCTTATAATTAACTTAGAAAATGCTATTGGATGACTTATCATAATCTTTGCCAAATCTCATGGATGAGTTCTTTTTTAGATTTTTTAGATGCTAGGGCATTTCCTAGATATGATGTTAAGACATGGGAAAAAACAATTGAAGATGATTTGAAGAAAATACAATCAAACAAAGATCTAACTCTTTATAAAGGTGAATGGTGAAAAATAACTAATGTAGCCAATCCTATTTTGTTGGGACAAGGCTAGGATGATGATGATGGTTATTAGTATAAATATTTTTGAAAATAATTTATTTTTTTCTTTTCATGATTCTATAATGTTTTTTGAAACATACAAGAAAATTTATACAAAGGTAAGAAAATCAAAGTTACTTCTACAATGAAATAGTGGAGATGGTTTTTTGAACTAAAACTAGATGACTATATGTACCTGTAGGATAAATACAAAAAGAAAAAAAAAGCAAGTATAAGTTTCATAATCTAGTATTATTCATTGGAATCAAAACCATAAGTTAAAATTTCTAAATCAAGAGTTTTATCACTAGGCTAATACCTAATTGTTAGAATATAAGTATAATACCCTTCTTCCCAGCCTTAGGTTGAAGAGCATTACATTGGTTATAGAATCCCTAAACAAATGGTTAGTCATGAAAAGAGAAATAGAAAAACTAAATAAACTAATGCAAGACTAAGGAAGTGCAAGAAAAATACTATAAGCCATGATTGAAAGAAAATGAATATTATTAGAGTAGAAGAAAAGAATATAATAAATTTTTATTAAAGACAAATTGAAAAGAGATAAAGGGACATAAATTTGAAAATATAGAACATCATCATAAATATCCAACAATGCTAAATATGTATAGCCAAACCTAAGATGTCCATAAATCAAGTACATAATGCATAAAGAGAGAATTAATTTGATACATATATATAAAAATGCCAAGATGCAAATAGTTTATGTTGAATGCATAAACATGCATAAAATCCAAAGAACAATAGTAAACATCAAAGAAATCTCCTTCCTTCACCTAGTCCTAGTGAATTAAAAATAAGAGAGGGGGTTAGTATACACTAACTAAGAAACCTTAACATCTTAGTTGGTTGATTTATGGGTAAGTTTCATGATGGCTAGGTGAAGGCATGTTGGCTTGAAAAGCACGTAAAAACACAGAAATAATATATAACATCAAACATATCATATATTAATCTAAATATCAAACAAAATATAACCAAACCAAGTTACACACTTCATTCATCAACCTACAAATAAAGGAGGCTATCATGTATTGCACTTAGTTTCAAATGTGTGAATTGTTGTCATGTATACTTCTTCAAATTTGCCAAAGCAAATGCTAAACTACCATGCACATGGATTTATTCATTAGTATCAAACCAAACTACTAGTGTTAGAGACTATTGGCACATTTTGGCCATTTTATGAAGCAAGAATATGAAATCATAAATATAAAAAAAACGTAATAATAAAAAATATGCATTTGAAGACCATAAGTAACATTGCCTATCTATGTTTTGGGAATATTATCTATTTAGTGCTATTTTTAAATTTAGTTGTTATATTTACATGAAGTTGTAATTGGGAGTATGAGATGAATTATTTCTCAATTCTCAGTATCTCTGGACTGTTGAGTTTAAGTGGATACATACGCAATCAACATCCCTTTTTCCTTGAAGTTAAATTTAGCATTCAAGATAAGCCTATTACAAAGTCCTTATGTTTAAAGATTCTAGTGGAAAAAATCAATTTGGAATAAGCATTTAGAAAAAAACCCACACTAGTGTTGGCGACCGTTTGGGACGCGACCGCCAACGAGTGTCCTCGAACAGGATTTAGGTGCCTGCTGGTCTCTGGCAACACCAAGGCCCAGATACCTCCAAATAAACTCAGTAGTTAATGTGAGTATGTGTGTGTGCTGTTGCGGCGTGCGGTTGTGAGAAATGTAACGATTGCGTGTGTGTAAACTACAAATGACTTACTTTAAGAGATTCAGCGAACTTTGTCAAGTACTGTGAGTTGTTGAAAGTTTTCTATTTTGTTCAACTGCCTAGTCTACGTAGTCCCTATAATACTTGCTTGTAACAAGTAAAATTTTGCATAAACATTTGAGCACAACTCCGCGAATCTACTCCTAATTTTCCCCAGAGAAAGAGATAGTTCCACAAGAAAACTAGAAATAGAGCAAGATTCGATGGAAATAAACAGAAAAGAAAAGAAAGCAGATTTGTGTAGACCTCAAATATTTAAACAAGGTAAAATGACACGAGTAAACACTTCGCAATAAAGCTATCCCAAATTCAATATCTACGAATTGTTCAAACTTCCAAGGCTCAAACAAGCAATATCTTCAAGACAATCCTATTATGCTACCAAAAATTGCTGCGTAAACTACCACGTACGAGACTCCATTTTGACTAGATAATAGATGTCAACGATTGCATTCAAACAGAACCTTTAAAAGACTTGACAATTTCTGATTGAAATACCACGAGAATTCACTTTAAAGATAAAAAGAAGCTATTCTGGTCCCATCAAAATACCAAAGATTTTCTGAACCCTCTCGACTACTGAATTGTTCAACGGCGTGACTACAAACAGAGGCTCTCTTACAACAATCCCAATAGCAGTTCCCACACGTTGCACAATAATGAAATTTACTACTAAAATGCTCTTAAGGCTTTTAAACACAAGCGCTTCTATGGCAAAATTTTAATAGAAATTTCTATCGGGCAACAAGAACAGTAAGAGCAATCTAAAAATCCCAAAATTACTTGCCAAGGATGATACTATCTAAACCACTAGCTAAACAATTTAAACAAAACAAAAAATGAAATGCATAACTCACAGGACCATGACAAAGAGGCTGAAATCTTTATTCTAGCAAGCCATCTTACAAGCAATCGTTCACACTTTCTTCTTTACAAAATACTGTTCTCCCAAGACTCAAAGTGTCTCCAAGTGAGAGCCCAAGTGCTAACTAGTAGCCTTCAAAGTGTGATGTATGAGA
>MNCI01022723.1:21829-37464 GCA_015680685.1 Gnetum montanum | reverse complement strand
AATTGATACACCATTTTCTTTTGACTCTAGATAAACCCTCATGCCAACATTCCCAATTGCAATGTCATTATCCCTTGATTTTCAAAACATTCAATTCAGCAACATTTTCATTTCTATTCCAACTTCATGGTTAATTAACTGTTGAAAAATTCTTTACAAGAAAGAACATAATCCTCCTTGAATAGTTTCAGTTCATTAGGATTCTGTACCTCACCATTTGCAAATAAGTCCACCTGTTCCATGAAATGGTAAAAATGTGCCAACATTTCTGCCCCCTTTAAAAGCATAAAGAAATTTATGCAGCCTCATTTTGAAATTGAATTGTATTGAAGCTTTTATTGAATTTTTACATCTGAACTGATAAATCTTTTTGGAGGAAAATTTCCATCAAACGTAAGGTTTGATGGTATAAAAACCTCATTCCTAACAAAACAAACAAACTGTACATTATTAAGCCCTTTGTTCATGGACTATTCTTGAGATGGGGAGGATTACTTTGGTAGGAATCCTCATATCTCTAACCCTCTCGTAAGTAATCTCTCTATTACTTTTTGGCTTGTTGGAGTTTTCAACTGGATCTATGGAGTTTTATTTAATCTAAGCTAATTTTTACATAAAGGTTGTATAAAAACCTAACTAAATTTCCTAAATGTTTCCACATGAAAGGACACTTTCCAATTGTTGCATGTATTTCTCCAATTTCTTAAAACTTCCTATGATGACTTTTATGATATTTGTTACCCAGGAAACACTTGGTAACCATAGCTCAAATTTCTCATAATTCCCATGGAAGCTTTAACTCCCAAGGTAGTTATAAATTTATATTTCTAAGATAAATGTAAGATCCTTAACTCCTCATGATTATTGTAACTACCTTAAGGTCACTGTAAAAGGACCTTCAAAGGTAGAAATGGAGGGATTTTTTTGGGATGCTTTTGGAAAAAGACACTTGATGATTACTTGTAGGATGGCTTGCTAAAGACATTAATTTGGCTACTTTATTTTAATCCTATGAGTTCATTCCTTTCCATTTTGTTTAGTTACTTAGCTAATGGTTTAGATAGTATCATACTTGGCATTTAATTTTGAGATTTTTCGTAGGTCACTTTTATAGCTTTGTTTTTGTGTAATATCATACAACTATTAGAAGAGCTTATGTTGTTACAAAGCCTCAAGAGAAATTTAATAGTAATGTATTAATGAAATTTCTAGTTTTGAACATAAAGAATCTAGAAAAATATTTGGTATTTTGAGATGACTAAAGTAGCTTCATTGTTTTTAAAGTGTATTACATTGGTATTTCAATCAAGAAATTGTCAAATTTTTTGAAAGCTCTGTTGAATGCAATATTTGGCAACTATTAACTAGCCAAAATAGATGCTTGTACTTTGTCATTTACAAAGTGATTTTTAATAGTATAATAAGATTATCTTTATAAAATTACTTGTTAAGCTTAGAAAGTTTGAACAATTTGTAGTTATTAAATTAGAAATAGATTTATTGTGAAGTGTTTCCTCTTGTTAAATTATCTTGCTTACATATTTGAGATTTCACAAAATTATGCTTTCTTTCTTTTCTAAGTCCATTGAATCTTGGTCTATTTCTAGTTTTCTTGTGGAACTTTCTCTTTGGGGAAAATTAGGAGTAGATTGGCAGAATTTTGCTCAATTTTTTTTGTAAAATTTTATTTGTTACAAGTAATATACTATAGGGACTGTATAGACTAAGTGATTGGACAAAATAGGAATCTTCAACAACTCACAGTATTTGACAAAGTTAGTTGAATTTCTTTTATGATATCCAATTACAGTTTCATACACAACCCAACCATTTCAAAATTCACAATAGCGAACACATACTCATTATTTGTTAATTTTGTAACTACTGAGTTTATTTGGAGGTTTTTGGGCCTTGGTGTTGCTAGAGATCAGCAAACACCTAAACCCTATTTGAAAAACACCTTCAATCCCATGACCCCTAATGAGATCATAAGGCTTCCAACATTGGCGGTCTCAAATGGTCACCAATAGTTCTTTTGGCACTAGAAGGAGGGTTAAAAATTCATCCTCTAAGTTTAGAAGCCTAATAGTCTTAGCACACCAATAGTTCTTTGTTGTTAGAAAGGCTTAAAAAATTAGATACTATTTTTAGTTCATGACCAAATAGATTGATAGTTTGGAAGATTTGAAAGGTTCCAAAGAAATTCTTGATTATAAGACTAATTATTCATTAGAAGAAGAATAGAAGAAGGTTTTTGAGTTTGGAATAAGTAGTGGAGTAAAGATGAGAAGGATAAGAAGATCACCCCATTTTCTTGGTTTATTAGTCTATAAGAAAAGATCAAGAAAATTTAAGAGTTCAATGATCAAAAGGAATTCTAATAGGATGGCAAATCCTTGGTAAAGAATTACATTATTAGGATTTCAAAACTATAATGATATTCCTAAGGTAGTTTACAAATATTTACCCAAACCTTTGATTTTTGGAAAAGCCTACTTGGCTGAAGAGTATATTCACATGTTTGAGTTAGCTATGGCTCATGCAAATTTTCAACATCAAGATCAAGCTTGTAGATTTTTTATAGCAAGTTTAAAGGATATGGATCAAATTTCATATCCAAACTTGCCAAGCAATAGTATCACAAGTTGGGATGATATGAAAAGTCTTTTCTTAGCCTAATTTGAAAATCAATTAGATAAAAAACAACTATACTATGGGCTAGTACAAGCTAAGCAAGGAGTCAAAGAGTTAATTAGAGATTTCAATATTAAGTTTCAAAGAATTTGTGGACTCTTTCAAAGATGATATAGACCATCAAATGAAGTGCTTAGAGATACTTATTTTAAAGCTATGAATTTGAATATTTCAATCTAGTTAAGAAGAACTTTGAAGTTGCTAACATTGGATGACTAATTTAATGAAGCTATACAATTAGAAAAACAACTGAATTTGAATCATGAAGAAATTATCATAACTCAAAAGAAGAAAGAGAAAATGATGATTCCTATGTAGGATTTTGCTGAATTTAAAGCATTACTGGGTCCATCTTATGTTAAGATAGAATAAGAGCCTGAAAGCAAAGAACCTGAAAAAGGATAGTTAATGAGAGACTTGTCCAACAAGATGGTTAAATTAGAGAAAGCTTTGGCAAAATTTAAAATCAAATAAGAAAAGAAGATAGAAAACATAAGCACCAAGATACTAAGTTAATAGATGATGAAGATGACAGTGATGTTGTTATGTCCAACTTCCTTGATATTGAATCAGATAATGAGTTATGAAGTGTTCATTATGCAAGTAAATCTTCTAATAGATTTAGTGATACCTCTTCCCTATCAACTTCTAAATAGGATACATCATCATATGAAGAGTGTAATAACAATGAATAAAATGGATATAATCTACAGTAAAAATAAAGATTAATTACTTCCAGACCTCCAAACATCATTTTTGATCCATCTACTAAGAGAAAAGTTTTTGAACCAAGCAGAAGAGAGAAGAATAAAAATGAAGAGATCAAGTAGAGAAAAGTACTCAAAATTAATCTTTAAATAAATGGATGAAGAAACTAAGATTTTATGGAGATGGATAATATGATTTAATTGAAGATCTCAAACTTGTCAAGGCTAATATCAGCATATATCACTTGGTACAAATAGGAGATTAGTAGAGAAAAGCTTTAGAGTTTATTAAAGGTAACAAGAGAGTTGGAGAGTCAAAGTTAAGCTATATGTATAAGAATATTGAGAAAAATAAAACTAGCTATGATTGTACTCTTGATAAGGAAGCTCCTCCATTTCTTTTGATAATGAAGTTAAACGACAAGTGTCTTCAAAATTTTTTAGTTGATTTTGAAGCTACATATACTACCATGCTGTTATCTATATGTAAGAAACCTGGTTTGATTCCTGAAAAATCAAATAGAGTAAAGATTGTGAGTTAACTGCCCAATGTTCTATTAGAAATCACTTCTAAACAACATATCAAAAGTAAAGTAACTATTCAAGTGGCAAATATACCAGATGCACATAGTCTTTAGTTGAGCAAAAGTTGGAGTAAGAATTTTTTAGATTACATATCAATGGATTACTCACATATGTGGCTAACTTGAAAAGGAGAGCCAAATCAAATACATATTTATATTGAACATTTGATGAATGAAAACATTACTTGAAGTGGAAAGACCAAATTTGTTGAGGCAAGAGCTTTTGAAACCAATATCTACACACTTCAAAAGGTTAATAACTTAGAAAAAGAAGAATCTCAAGATGAGAGCAAATGGAAAGTATACTTTGATGGTTCTTGTAACTTGAATGGTGTAGGAGTTGGAATAGTTTTAGTAAAAGATGATTCCCAAAAAATATTCAGGCATTTCATCTATCTTTCTTGTATATAAATAACAAGGCTAAATATGAAGGTTTGTGTATTGGAATTAAGACAGAATTGGAAAAGGAAATTAAGGAAATCAGCATAAAGGAAAACTCAAGATTAGTTTGTGATAAGATTAAAGGTAATTGTGTGGTAAAAAGTTCATTTTTGCAATCCTATAAACAACTTATATGAAAAATGTTGGATCAATTTCAGTACTTTAAACAAGAACATATAGATAGTAAAGATAATTTTTTAGTAGATGAATTAACAAAAGCAGCTTCAAAATTAGATGTGAAAAAGATTAAAGGATACAAAGGTGTCATGATCGAGAAAGAACATTAGCCATTAGTACTAGATAACATAAAGCATTTACAAATATTTGAAGATGATGATTAAGTACTCAGGTTTATGAAAAATAACTAAGAATTCAAAGGTTAAATCATACCTAAAATAGCATCAAGGTTTAAGATAAATTCAATTTCCAAAAAGGAGATTGATCATAAACATGAGTTTAGTAAAAATCTGCTTACTAGAAAAGATATACAGAATCCAGATAATCAAGCTTATGAAGTAGTGAATTTTGGATCGACTGAGATACCAAAGATGTTAAATATCACTAAGGAAAAGGATTTAGTTTTCAAGAAAAATTTGTTATTACTTCTAAAAAATAATATGAAAAATTTTGTTTGGTCTTATGATGATCTTAAAACTTTTAGACTAGATGTGATGACACTTAAAATTTCTTTGATAGATGATTGTGAGATAGTTAAGCAAAAACAAAGGAAATTTAATTCATCATTTGAGCTAGCTATGGAAGCTGAGATCAAGAAATTGTTATAAGCCCAAATTATATATCTAGTCTGATATTCAACATAGCTTGCAAACCTTGTGCTTGTAAGATAGAAGAATGATGATATTAGGCTTTGTGTGGATTTTAGAAATTTTAATGAAGCCTCAAAGAAAGATAAATACCCACTTCCTACAACTAATGAGATGTTGATTAAAGTATCACGTTATCAAGTATATTCTTTTCTAGATGGTTTTTTAGGATATAATGATATTATGGTAGATAAGGGTGATAGATATAAAACAACATTTATCAACAAGTAGTAAACTTTCGCTTACCAAAGAATGCTATTTGGATTGTCAAATGCTAGAGCTACTTTTTAAAGAGCAATGGGTTTAGCCTTTAAAGGTTTAATATGTGAGTTTGTTGTGGTTTATTTAGATGATATCACCACCATTTCAAAAAGGAAGGAAGATAATATTAGTCATATTTAACAAATTTTTAATAGATGTTGTGAGTATGGTATTTCATTAAATTGTAAGAGATGTACCTTTGGGGTTAAATCTGGAAGTTTACTAGGCCATATAATTTGTCGAGAAGGAATTGCTATAGATAATTATTGAATCTAAGTAGTAAAAAATATCAAATTTCCTACAAGTAAAAAGCATCTTAGATCTTTCTTTGGAGAGATAAATTCTATTAGGAAATTTATCCTTGGATTTATTGAAATTACTAGACCTTTGATGCATATGGCAAAGAAGGATGTCCTAGTAGAGAAAACACCAAAATCAGAGAGAGCATTAGCAAAGATTAAAAAGGCCATTTGATAAGCTCCTTACTTGGTAAGGCCAAAATTCAAAGAAGACTTTTGGTTATATGCTTTTGCTTCAAATGATTTAGTTGTTGTCGATTTAACTCAAGAAAAATGAAGATCAAGATGAACTGATTAGATTCTTTGGGTATAAGTTGAAAGGTTTAGAGTTAAATTATTCAAACTTAAAGAAATAGAAATTTACAATTATTAAGATACTCTAACATTTTAATTATTACTTGGAAAGCTCGTTAGTTTATGTTATGCTGATTGGGCTTGCAATCAAACAACTTTTAGCCCAAAATGAAATTGGATTGAAGAGAGGAAAGTGGCTCATAAAGCTTCAAGGTTTTAGGTTTTCATTGGAAGTATGAAAAATCATTACAAGAATGGGATTAGCCAAGTTAATGGCTAGAGAAGATGAAGTATGTGTGCTTCAGACTCATGATGGAAATTGGTATGATGAGATCCTAGAATTTATTGATACACAAAATGTTTCCAATAATCTAATTATGAGTTAGAGGAGAGCATTCTTCAAAAGAGCAAATAAATTTTTGGTTAAAGATGGAATGTTATACAGAAAGAATTTTAGAGGGGTTTTGTTGGAATTTTTTCATAATGATCAAATTACTCCAATTTTAGAACGCTTCCATGATCATTCCAATTTATTCTATAAGTCTACTATGCAACATATACTCCAGTATGGTTTTTATTGGCCTAGTATGTATCATGATATTAGTTGCAAAATTCAAAGATGTTACAAATGCCAAATTCATGGATCAAAGGTCAAAAATGCTAGAGCTCCATTAGAATCAGTAATTCGAATAGACCATTTCAATAATGGGGCTTAGATTTTATTGGTACAATTACTCCTTCGAGGGAAGGACATAAGTTTATTCTCACAGCTACTGATTACGCTACTAAATGGTCCAAATGAAAGGTTTTAAGAAATAGTTCAGCATCAGATGTGATTAAGTTCTTGAAAGATTAGATTTTAAGTTATTTTGGTCTAATTGAAGTGTTGGTATCTGATAATGGACCTACTTTTCAATTTGAAGAGTTTATAACATGGGCATTGAAAAAATCCATCTTTCTATTTTCTTCTTCAAATTATTATCCTCAAGGAAATGGCTTAGCTAAATCTACAAATAAAAATCTTATTTCATACATTAAGAAGTCAATGGATGGTAATCTAGAAAATTGGATATAATACTTACAATCTACACTATGGACTAATTGTATTAGATTCAAGAAATCTATTGGAATGTTAGCTTATAACTTGGTCTATGATTTTCCTACAAGAATTATGAATAAGATTATAGGTTTAGCCTTAGATTTTGTGCAAAACTATAGTGAGAAAACTAATAAAAATAGAAGTTTCATGGATTTGCTCATTAAAAGAGAAGATGAAATGGATAAAGCTAGAGATAATTTATTAAAGATGCTTCACAAGTCAAAAGGTGGTTTGATAGAAAGGTTTTAAAGAGAAATTTGAAAGTCAGTGATTTGGTATTATTATGGAATATGAAGAAGCCAAATAAGTTTTTGATGATATGGATTGGTCCATTTCAAATCAAGAAATAATTATTAGAAGATACCTAGAAATTATCAACATTATATTGGATAGAGTTGTAGTTTCCATATAATGTTTTGCATATAAAACATTATTTTGGATAACTATATGTGTGTGTGTAGTAACATATGTATGTATATAACTATAATAATATTTAGTATACAAAGTAGTAAGTAGTAAACCTTTCTATATAAACTTTAATATGTATATGCTTAGTATTAGCATACATAATAAATAATATGTATAGAGTTATATAACATTTAACTATAACATATATATCTTATATGTATGCTTTGGTAAGTCTATATAATATTATAAAAACATATATTTGTTAAAGTGCTAGTTTAAAAAATATTTAATGCAAAGTGTTACATTAAAAATTGAATTTAGATTATTTCAAGTAGTCATTACTTGTAAGTCGGAGTGATGGTTAGATAACTACATAGTAGTGAATTAATTTAACCAACCAAATTGTGGAATTTAAAGTAGCCAATTATATGATGATGGAAAATAAATAAGTTTTGGCTAAGTGGCAAAGTTGGTTAGTAGAGTTGGTGGGAATTTCAAATTTATGTTACATTGTATAAAGAGATGTGGCTTGCTTGGAAATGCATCATTTTTCAATTCAAGGCTTAAGTGAAAAAGTAAGTGAAGTATTTGAGTGTGAAGTAGAAAGATGGTACTTAGAGAGAGGGTAATAAGAAGGCCTTTTATCCCATATGTTGTAGGATGCTGCCTAGAGCATGTGTTGAGAGCCTATTGTAAAGCAACTTCCCATGGAGCATGTAGTGAAAACACTTTCTTACTTTGGCTTTCAGATTAGTTTAGATTTCTCACTAGTGGACTTTCTATACATTTTAATGTTTGGGGAAGTTTTCATAAATGTAGCACTCAGGCTGAATATCAAGGAGAGTCTAGTAACAATGATTCTTGGGGAGAGCCTTTCATGTCTCAAGACACATAAGCAACTGGTTGGGGAGAACTTAAAAAATTAGTAGCTAAAGAGTTGGATGAAGAAGAAACAAAGACATTTGCTGAAGACAAAGATGAAGACCAAGTTGAGGCTTTCACTAGGTAAGAAGAGGAAAGAAAGGCATTCATCACAACTGAAATTACATATGAAAGGGTTCATGATATGAGAATCCTTAAGAGAGTTACTCTAACTATTCTATTTTCACCTACAAAATAGTTTATATGATATTGAGTTGTATAGTTCTCCAAGTTATATTAGGAATGAGTTTTTTATTTCATCAAACCTTAAATTTGGTGAAATTTTTGCTTTAAAAAGATTTGTATTTTTGTAGAAATGTTGAATAAAGTCTTGTTTTGGTGATGATTTAGTTGGTGAGCAACTTTGAACATTAGGGATTTTAAAGGAGGTTTAGGAGGGGGAATGAAATGTTGGAGAAGAAATATGAAATAAATAGATATATAAAATATAAGAGTAAAAAGATATGCATTTAAAGGCCATAAGTAACATTGCCTATCTAGGTTTTGGGAAAATGATCTATTTAGGGTTGTTGTTTTTAATATAGAATTTGGTTGTTATATTACATGGAGTTGTAATTGGGAGTATGAAATGAATTATTTTTCTATTCTCAGTATCTCTAGACTATTTAGCTTAAGTGGATACATAGGCAATCAATATTCCTTTTTACTTAAAGTTAAATTTTTCATTCAAGATAAGCTTGTTACAAAGTCCTTATGTTTAAAGATTCTAGTGGAAACAATCAATTTGGAATAAGCATTTAGACAAAAACCCATGGCTAGGATATCAATAATTTGACTAGTTCATCGTTGAGAAATACACTACAACATTATTGAGAGAAATCTTCTATGATTAATTGTTGAATTTCTACTTTAGAAATTGAAAAAGATAATTGAAACTAGGAAATAGTGAAGGTATGCTATTGATTCATGAAATCATATCCAAAGTTATTAGAACAACAATAGATTTGGAGTTAACGTTATCAAATCAAACTCCTTGCTCGAACAAGAGTAAGAAAAATTAACAAAGTTCATCATGTCAACCATTGTATCATCAAGTAGATTTATGTTGCCTAAGAAACGACATCTTGTTAAGCAAAAAATAATGAATTTTTACCAGTAACATTGTCTCATGGCTCGTCCCTGCACAACCATCAAAACCAATGAATTTCTCACTTACCTATGTACAAAAAATTGAACAATGAAAATTGCAATTTTTAAATGAAAATAGACAACCCTAACACACAGTAGCTTTGGCAGCATAGCCAGGGTAAAGCCGAAAAACATAGAAAGGCGATTCAATGCTCAATGGCGGTTCAATCTAGCTTAGAGAGGGGCAATTTCAAACCCTAAAAAAACTAATTTGAAATAATCAAATGAGCAAAATAGGTAATTCCAATCCCAGCGCTGATTGCAATTGCGAAGGTCATGCTGATGCAAGAGATCATGATGGTTGGAGATGCAACGTCTCCCAATAGGATGGAGCTGGGAGCACCAGTAGTCTTAAGATAAAGATGAGCCAATAGGTGGAGCTCAAGACATTTTTGAACAACTTTGCAATTGCTAACATGCAACAATGCACCATGGGTGTTGGATAAGGATATGATCTCAACATGTGCTTGCTCGTCATGGTGACATCACTCCTATGCAAGATATATGCCAATGAGCAACGCGATGGTAAAATAGCAAGGCAACAACAACATGGTTGCAACAATCCCTCATGCTCAAACTACACTAGAAAAATCAAATTTCGTATTGCAAGGTTGGATGAAGCATTATTAAAAACATTACATATATTATGATGGTCATAAGTTATAATATAAGTGTGAAAAGATAATACATGTACATGTGGCAATGACCATGATTTAGAAAGGTAGATCTATAGAGTTTTATGTAATCCAAGCTAACTTTTACATAAAGGTTGTATAAAAACCTAATTAAATTTCCTAAATGTTTGCATATGAAATGACACTTGCCAATTATGGCATGTATTTTTCCAATTGTTTTAACTTCTTATAGTGACTTTTATGATATTGTTATCAAGGAAACACTTGGCAACCATAGCTTAAATTTTTCATAATCCCCATGGAAGCTCTAACTCCCAAGGTAGTTATAAATTTATATTCCTAAGATATTTTTAAGATCCTTAAATCTTTATGATTATTGTAACTACCTTATGGTCACTATAAAAGGACCTTCAAAGGTAGAAATGGAGGGATTTTTTTGGGAGGATTTTGAAAAAAGACAACTGAAGATTACTTGTAAGATGGCTTGCTAAAGACATTAATTCAGCTACTTTGTTTTAATCCTATGAGTTCATTCCTTTCTATTTTGTTTTAGTTGCTTAGCTAATGGTTTAGCTAGTATCATGCTTAGCATTTAATTTTGGGATTTTTCCTGGGTCACTTTTATAGATTTTTTTTACGTAATATTAGACTCCTATTAATATTTTTCATAGATGAGCTTATGTTGTTAAAAAGCCTCAAGAGTAATCTAATAGTAATGTCTTAATGAAATTTCTAGTTTTGAGCATAGATAATGTAGAAAAATCTTTGGTATTTTGAGACAACTAAAGTAACTTCATTTTTTTTAGAGTGTATTGCCTTGGTATTTCAATTAAGAAATTGTAAAATTTTTTGAAAGTTCTATTAAATGCAATCTTTAGAAACTATTAAATAGCAAAAATAGAGATTTTTACTTTGTTGTTTACATAATACTTTTTGGTAGTATAATAAGATTGTCTTTATGAAATTGCTTGTTGAGCTTAGAATGTTTGAAGNAGATTGTCTTTATGAAATTGCTTGTTGAGCTTAGAATGTTTGAAGAATTCATAGTTATTGAATTAGGAATAGCTTTATTGTGAAGTGTTTCCTTGTGTCAATTTATCTTGCTTAAATATTTGAGATTTCATACAATTTTTCTTTCTTTTCTTTCTCTTTCTAAGTTCATTGAATCTTTTCTATTTCTAGTTTTCTTGTGGAACTCTCTCTTTGGGGAAAATTAGGAGTAGATTGATAAAATTATGCTCAAATATTTTTGTAAAATTTTCTTTGTTACAAGTAACGTACTATAGGGACCATATAGACGAAGTGATTAGAAAAAATAAAAATCTCTAACAACTCACAATATTTGACAATGTTAGCTAAATTTCTTTTCTGATAGCCAATTACAGTTTCATACACAACCCAACCATTTCAACATTCACAAGAGGAAGCACATACTCATGATTAGTTCAATTCATAACTATTGAGTCTATTTGGAGGTATCTGGGCCTTGGTGTTGGTAGAGACTAGCAAGCACCTAAACCTTGTTTGAAGAACACCTTTGATCCCATGACCACCGATAACGAGACCAGGAGGCTTCGAACAGCAGTGGTCCCAAATAGTTGCCAATAGAGTCATTACACATGACTCACCTCTAATGTTCTAAAGTCATATAACAAAAGGATTGATGAGCTATAGATCACCCTCTCTTGTAAGGTGGGACCTACAATAAGAGCCACACAGATGCATCCCAATGTGGGTGAAATATTAAATAACTTTAGGAAGCTCATATTCAATCAGCCACTCAACTCGATGCTAGTTTTTGATAAACAACATTCATAACACTATTTAAAAAGGAACAAACCAAATGTTAATGGTGGAGGGACTCAACAAATAGTTAATACGTCTAGTTAATGTAAAAGCACCAACAATTACGTTTAGGATTGAGACCAACAAATTAACATGATCCAACTTTATCAAATTATGTTGAAGTAAGTATATAATTATCAAAACCTATCAAACTAACATCCAATGATAAGATGGAATTAAGAATGAAGAAATTAAAAATTCATAACCTCCCCACTACCCATGGTGGCTAACCATGACCATACACAACTTGAGGTTTACACACAAAATAACTAGTAGAAACTATGACAAAAACACTTAACCATAACTTTATCACAACTCATGATGGATTGACCTTGACTTAAGCATGACACATGGTCGACAAGAAAGCTAGAAAAATATCTTTAAATTTTTAAAATAATAGAAAATTCTTGACCATGACTTCACCATGACTCATATTGTAGAATATGATCTAATTATGACTTGCAAGGTTGTAGGATTTTCCAAAAAGGGAATAACAAATGCGAAGGATGGACATTATCATGACCCCATTATGACTTGACCACAACTAATGATTAGCATCTATAGTCTTACCATGATCCATGGTTGACTTGTGGTTTTGACATGGAATTTAGAAAAATTAGAAAATAAAGTAAAATTTTCACTAAACAACCATTAATTATCAAGGGATACCAAGGACATTGCTTAGCAGATTCATTCAACTTTACAAATTGGTGAAAAGTGATAGTCAAGATAATGACACTATAAAAGGGTCTAAACCCTAAGTAACTTTGATGGAACATAATAAAATGAAAAGACCCAGAGTCTTTCAAAATGGTTAAAACCCAATAGAATCTATATTGAGATATATTTATTAGGATCATGACACAAATCTAACAAGCAATACCCATGTTTCAAAAGAGTTAGTATGAAAATTTTTATAAAATCACCTTTCCGAAAAATTGACAAAAAACTATAAAATTTATTGCAAAAAAGGAACCACAAAATAAACATATGAATCATGTAATCTACACATGCAAAGGAATACATGAATCCTAGCATTATTTAATCAGACTTGAAGAAATAGAGGAAAACCCATCCTACATTGAATATGCACAAAAATCCTATGAATGAAAATAGATAGGAAAAAGTGCTAAGATTACTCACTTAGAAAGGCAAAAGCATAGATAAACTAGTAACACATGAACTTAGCTACATACACACTCTCCAATTCACACACATGAATCAGTAAAGTTTCATACACTATCATAGGATTTCAATTTAACAATTCTTTCATGTTCAAGAAAATGGATGCAAAACTACTTATTGAATGAAGTGTGGGTTTTTATGGAAAATATCTCAAAAAAAAAAAACATAGAAAAACTTCCTAAGGTTCTAAAATTAAAATAATAATAAAAGCTATCTACCTTTCAAAACTCATGTAATGTAGGTAGCCTTCACAAAACCAATAATTCATATCAAAATCATTAGAAAAGGAAACAACACAAGACATATTTAATTAATTATTAAAATAAAATAATATGCTTACAAAAAGGATCATGCCATCACATGCTCATGCCATAGCCTCAATAAGAATCTACAATCTCATTCACCAGGTTAGTGCATACCACCTAAAAATACTTAATTAAATAATGCATAATATTGAAATATACATGAAATCAAATATAGAGTTGGAAAAATCTAGCCAACCAAGCATTGTACCACTTTTTTGATGTTTTAATAACCCAGATAAGTTTAGATATGACATTGTTAATTCTTCCTTGACATTAAGTCTTTATTGTTCTTAAGGTCATAAACTGTGATTTATTCCTCATAAGGCTTTTTATTGTGCCTTAGCATTAATTAGGATCAATGTTGACTCTTAGCTCCATCAAATCTAGTCTCAAATCATGAAGATTTAATCATATCCTATTAGATGGTGTTGTCTAATGCACACATACATGAACATGCTCATTCTTATGTCATTTCATTGTGTTATTATGCCATGTATAAAAACTTTCTTAGAAACACCATATCTAGTAATATTTTGGGCTTCGACTATTAGAAGCCTGTCAAAGTCCAAAATATTGATGGATATGGTGTTTTTAAGGAATTTTTAGAGTACAAGCATTAGTATTGGCACTTTTGGCAACTTTTGGAGGCTTAAATCAAGATGCTTCACTTAGGTTATGTTTCTAGATCGTAGATGGTAGGTTAAGTTTCTAGATCAAGGGTTATATTATTTCAAAGACTATTTGCAAAAATAAATTAAATATCCAAACATTCGATTCATGTAGGTATTGTTGTAAGGTTATGAGAGAATAATTTTGTAGGAATACCAACAAGCATATCTAGAGCATAAACAAGCATGAGCACATAGATATATATACTAACTTAATCATTCAAGATATATGTTGTTACACTAAGTTACTTAAACAACTTCTTATCATTGTATAAAGTACAATTCTATAGTATTGTAGTGAATTACAGACACTAAAATTTTATTATCTTTGTAGACCTTTTTGATCTATTGGACAAGACAAATGTACATGCTATGAGTTTTGAAAACATCATTAAGAATATTACCAAGTGTTCTTGATAGTATTTGTAATAAATCAATCAAATTTGCTACTATAATACCCCCCTTACATCTAATGTGCTTAAATATAAGACATTGGAAAAAATATGGTATTCATCTTCATTGCATGATGTTATTATCTTATTTATATCATAATAATTATATACATAAGTTCTTAGTTTCATCCATGTATTTTTTCACAAATACATTATACATCTAATTTGACACATAAATTTTCAAATATAATTAGAAATTTTTTATTTTTGAAAGACGTGTCAAAACCTCAAATGGTTACTTTGTAAGTATAGCCCAAGATATATAGCCAACATAGTAGTACATTAGAAAAACAATAAAATATATATCAAATATTTTGTGGAAGGAGGATGTCAAAACATGAAATAATTTAAATACGAGTACATCCCAAGTCATGTAGCCAACATGATGCTTTAGAAGAATGATAGAGATATATATCAAATATTTTTTAGAAGATTACACTTTTTATACGTAATAAAGGTTAAATACTTTGTTAGTTAAATAAGAAATGAAAGATACATCAAATTTCCTTTTAGTAGAATGAAAAGAGTACAAATTATTTAAAAGTAAAACTAATGAGAAAAGCTCCATGCATTTGCTTTAGATTTTAAATATATCTTTGATGAGTGGCGAGGTACGCCTACACTCAACCATACGAATACGAGTGTGCACGCGCGATCCGGTCGAACTCCGCAAACTAAATGCCTTAACGCCACAAGAAACACTTGGGGTTAATCGTTCATTGTCTTCCCAGGCTTGCTTGTAAGTGTCACGGTGTATGGTTAAGCAAGTCTAAGGTATGTGATTTTTTTGGTATTTTTCGGTTTATCTTCTATGCTATCAGAGGAAAGGGTTGAGAAACTAAGCTAACTCTAACTAATGTCCTA
>MNCI01022723.1:0-20912 GCA_015680685.1 Gnetum montanum | reverse complement strand
GGGAAAATGTAGATGATGACTATCGAAGGTGTAGAGGTTAGGAAGAAAAATGAAAAAAATCCGGGGCTTAGGATAAAAATTGAAAAATCAGGCCCTGTACCCCCATGACTAATTACGAACCTCCGGTAGCGTGAGAATGGAGAATGAAAAGGAGTAGGAAAGATAGGTAAAAAGGGACAACTATGGCATCGGTGAAGGGGATGTCATGATGGAAATGAACAAAAATGTTGATTAATTGCAAAAATGTTAAGGAAAAGAAGTTAACTAATGTTCCAAGTAGGAATGTCAGTGGGTCCTCCCCAAAGCAGGCTCATGCCCTTAATGCCCTGAAAATCCCACATTCGAAGAGTCCGTGGGCTTTGGGAATGTCCTTTGGAATAAGAGTTAAAGTCTTAACCGTAAGAAGTTACCAAAAAGAAAACAAAGCACCAACCAAAGTATATACAATGATACCACCGGCAATGAGGTGAACAATGGGAAGAAGGATGGAAAGAAGAGAAGTGGAATGGAATCCCAAGAACAAGGTGGTGTACATCCCCTTGTGTATTGGATGATTAATGTGACTTGGCGAATCTCATTCCAACTCAGGCCTCAAACCAACCACTTCCAGTGACTTCGCATCAATGCATTTGGTTAAACCATCCACTTGGATAACAAGGATGCATCTTTGAAGAGCCACCACCATTCCGACGAAACAATGGAGAGAATGGGAAGCGAGAAGGGCCTTAGTTAGAGGGAACACCTTGGTTCCATAACCAGTGCTTGCAGCCCAACTTTTATTTCGTCTAAGGGGTGTGCTTTGAATCCTCACTTTTGCTTTTTTGCTTTTTTTCTTTTCTTTTCTGTTTTCTCTTCTTCTTCTTTTTTTCTTTTTTTTGTTTTGTGTTTTTATGCGTGGGGACCACACCATGCAAAGATTCCTTATTTTTATTGTCTCAACTTCCAATTATTGGGTAACATCGGAACGACAAGAAAACCCAAGAAGAAAACATCCAAGCACCCAAGTGAATGACCAACACAAAAACATCAAGTTCCTTTGAAGTCACACCCTTTGCAATCCTTGAGTCCTTCCTTAGTTTGAGAAATGCCCAGTCACCTGTTCATTGAAGTT
Organism: Gnetum montanum; assembly: GCA_015680685.1. NCBI lineage: Eukaryota > Viridiplantae > Streptophyta > Gnetopsida > Gnetales > Gnetaceae > Gnetum > Gnetum montanum. Next base: position 19,801 of record MNCI01022723.1, on the reverse strand, counting down.
CTTATTAAAAGGGAACTGTACATTTCCAAGCCAAGGGAAACCATAGACTTGATGGATGGATGGATGAAGTGATCTCATTGCCTGCCATATCAAAAGAACATACCTTAGTATCAACAATGTAACTTAAAGGTAAAAACCAAACATTAGCAATCAATGAAAAATAGTTCATCCCATCGGCCTGAACACTTATTGGGTGACGAACTTACATGATGGATGACACACATACACACAAAAAATAGAAAAGGTATAACGATGTTGTAAAACAAAAACAAGAAAAGTTAAAGAAATTTGTAAAACAAAAATGTGTAAAACAAAAACGTTGTAAAACAAAAACGTGTAAAACAAAAACTGAAAAAGAACTGAGGGCCCCATATGGTTAGCATAGGTGGCCATCTCCCCCATGACTGAGTTGTGAGGGAGAGATCCGAAGTAGTGAGCGCCTATTTGAATTTCTAAGCAGTGCCCAACTTCTCCCAATTGATGATCTTAAATTCAGGGTTGGAAGTTGGCGACGCTCACGTTCCAATGTATCTATGCCACGGTTGTTGGCATGAGTTTCCTCAGTTCGTTCCATGCATATTTGTTTGCTCTTATGAGAAGCTGTCAACCACGGGGTGTCTACTACTTCTTGTGTGGTTGCTACATACAGGCATCTTTGTTGCAGAGTTTCCTGGGCACACCTGTGACATGGAGACATTTCCTCCGTGTCATCACCCGATGAATCACTGTATGTGATGCATGGAACTATCCTCTTCTCGATCTTTCCACATATGTTTATCTTGGAGATTTCCAAGGAAAGATCACGGATCCTAAGGCATGCATCTACTGTGCTTAGCCATGCCCTTCCCATTATAATTGGGAAGTCCCCTTCGTTGTTGTTAACATCGATCACTAGGAAATCCGCTGGGTAGGACCAACCACACACAGTGGTGATAACGTCCTCCACCAAACCCAAGGGAATAGTGATGGACTGGTCTGCCAGCTCTAGTTGGATGTTGCTCTTCTTAAGTTGGGGCAGGTTCCAGGCGTGATACATCTTTCGCGAAATTAAGTTGACTCCGGAACCTGAGTCAAGAAGAGCTCGATGTGGTGCATTCCCAGCGATCTGCAAATGAATAAAGGGACTCCCAGGATCAGTTAGTTTCCTGGGAAGGTGGCCTACCTTGATCCAGTCAGTTACGGTATGTGTTAGCATAACCGTATGCGTTACATTCCCTTGGACTGAAGGGTGCTCCGAAGTGTTAGTAGTTAGAGGCCTATACATATACCCGTCCGCTTGTTGTTGCGAGAGCCTATCCGGGCTCCTAGTTCTGAAAAAGGGTCTCCTTTTTGTACAGTTATCGCCAGAACTAGTGTCCGGTTGGATATTTACACTCTGAATATTTACAGATCTCGCGGCGTGACGTTGCTGCGGTTGGGTAGGTAATTCCCCTTGCATTGTTGGAGCAGGAGGTGTTATGGGAACTACTTGAGGAAAAGGTGCGGGTGGAGTTAGAGGATGGACGGAATGTGGGATGTCTCCCGGAGGAGAAGGAGTCCTTCTGAAGTACTCCCGAGCGTAGTAGTGACGGCGTGGAGTGTGACTCATAGCGTCACCTGGAGAAACTGGCTGCTGCACATAATAACCATAAGGATCAGGCTGCCGGTAAGGGTATCGATGTGTTGGCTGTGGCATCCCCCATGACTGTGGGTATTGCCACTGCTGATGTTGTTCGATGGGCTGCGGAGGTGTTCCACTTGGATAATACGTCAAGGGTTGGTGGAACTGCCTCGGGTTACCTTGTGGATAAGGTAACCTTCTGGGTGTTTGCCGTTGATTAAGTCTTGGATTTAATGCATACACCCCAGACTCCTGCAGATGTGAGATAATTGGACAACATCCCTTAGGATGGTCATAGTAGCAGACCTCACATCCACCATCATTGTCTGAATCAGAATTTTCAGCCTCATCGGAGTTAGAGATTTTTCCCTTACCCTTGTTATGTGCAGGGTTAAAGTTTCTCCGCATGTTTTTGCTTTTATCACTACTTTGCTCATCCTTAGACTCTTCTACAATTTTCAGGACTGTTTCTATTCGTGAGTCTAAGGAATCCCACATTTGGTCTACCTTAGCCGATACCTCCGTTGTTAACTTTTGGATCGGCGCAGTTTTCCTGTTCACCAACTCTGCGAGTGGTGACTCATCCTCCTCATCACAGAATTTCACTTCCTTCTTACGAAGGGAGGAATCGTGGTTGTATTCCTCCACACTTTCTCTTTTACGTAGCTCATCCTCTTCTTGCACTACTTGTTCCAACAAAACTTCAACTTCATGGGCTCTTAATTGGGAGAGCCTCCCTTGGGCGTAAGTCCCAAGAGTGCTTCTCGTTTCATTTCGTAGCCCATCCACGAGGTGGCGAAGTTGATCCTGTTTAGCATACCCATGGCCCAAGCAATGATGTAGCAGTGTGTAATAACAGGCCATGGTAGCATAAAAGGATTCATAAGCTCCTTGTTTCCAGCCTTGGATCTGCTTATGCAAATTGGACACTCTGGAGTACGTTTGATATTTTTTGTTGAATAGTTCAAGCATCGTACTCAACCTCCTAATGGTTTCCAGTTCTAAGGACCGGTACCAGCTCTCTGCTTCTTTAATGAGTGTCCTTGGGAACAACTTGAGTTTCTGCCACTCATTGTCTACGTTCTGCAAGGCGCAGGCATCGTGGAATGCCTATAAATGATGCTGAGGATCAGCGTTGTATCCCCCTTCAAATCGTGGGATATTATTTATGTCCAAACGCTTGATCCTACTATCCTTTAAATGCCTTGTGGGAATCCTAACTGCCGCTCTAATATCAAGCATGCTTCAGGTTGCGAATAGGGGTTCGTCATGATCATCTCTTTCATGACGTCTGTGATGTCTACGTTGTGGTTTCCTATTCTCTATATGTCATTACCCTTGTCCTAACTCCTCTCGACCTTCCTATCGAGGCATTTTATCTCCTTTACCTTTACTCTCCGCGTTATGCTCATGATGGCTGTGCCCAGATGTGGAAGGAGAGGGTGAATGATGAGATGAAGGAGAAGAAGAAGGGGATCCATCACCATGGTGATGTTTCTTACCTTCTCTTCGGCTGCTTCGGTCTTGATCGTTGTGATGATTAATGAGTCCGTCATTAGTGTGAGTAGTTGTTCCTACCGTGAACAGCTGGTGCTCTCGGGGATCAGAGCCTGGAATATGTATCGTTGATCTAAGGCCCTGATGCCTAACCTCTTCACTAGAGTGAGGAGGAGGAACATCATTTTCTAAGAAACCCATCATGAGAGGTTCCTCTTCTCCTATTTCACTAATGACGTGGGGAACCTTGCCCTTCAATAGTGAATGTTGGCTCTCCTGCCTTTCGTCTTGAATATGTTGGGCATTTGTGGGATGATAATCCCTTGTGTCATGATCATCCAAAACGTATTCTGTGAACAGCTCATGCATACCAATCCGTACCAAGGCACGGAAAAGCATGTTGGAAGTAGAGCGATCTGGGGGTAACTCAATGTTACCTTGCATGTCTTTCCACTGCAGTGGCTCATCTTGATGGAAAACAAAGGTAAAATCCAGCACATACTCATCGGGATGAGTATATGTGACTTTCGATTGTTGAGGACATGGTTGATTTCGGTTATGCGTATGATCCTGACTTTCTCCTGTATTGTCCTTAGGTGAGTTGATTGCATGAGAAGAAGCCATTTCTAATGGTGTGCTAACTTTCACCATTACTTAATGTTGTTGAATTAACTGATTAACCCTAAGGTTCGTTTTAAGCTCACAACAATGTGAGTGATATCCCTTATGTTCAATTGGCGTGAAAAAACTTAATCCTCGACAACAGCACCAATGATGAGTGGCGAGAGACCCCTACACTCAACCATACGAATACGAGCGTGCACGGGCGATCCGGTTGAACTCCGCAGACTAAATGCCTTAACACCACAAGAAACACTTGGGGTTAATCGTACGTTGTCTTCCCAGGCTTGCTTGTAAGTGTCACGGTGTATGGTTAAGCAAGTTTGAGGTATGTGATTTTTTTGGTATTTTTCGGTTTATCTTCTATGCTATCAGAGGAAAGGGTTGAGAAACTAAGCTAACTCTAACTAATGTCCTAAGTCTAGATTAACTAGCATCAGCATCCGTTCCCACTTACCGGACACACCATGAACTATGCAACTGTGGCTTACCAAACGCTAATCGTTACTGGGATCACCACACGTAACGCAAGTGCTCGAAGTGGTCGTACTGAGGCACCTATTTAGCTTAAGTGTGATAAGCAACCGATTCCTTAGCTAGCCGTACACACCCGTGGGTGCTCGTAACTAAGTCGTACTTATCACACGTTCTAGCCTAGCAATGAGTAGCCGATTCCTTGACTAGCCGTACACGTCCGTAGACGCTCGTAATCAAGTCGTACTTGTGCACACTAGAAAAGTAGTAAATAAACAACAATAAATGAAACTACGTGCGGCAAGGTTTATCCAATCAAGTTCGTCTTTATTGCCGTACACAACTTGGGTTCAGGTTACAAGCTTCTCGAATAAAGAACTGTTCACTCTAGGACTCCTACTGCGGGCACATGGGAAAAATTCTAACTCTGGAGTGATCAATCTACCAGAGCTTCACTACTTCTAGCCAGGATTGGGAAATGAAGGGAGTGCCACCTCTTATTTATAGATATGGCGGCGGGACGTGATATCGCGTACGCGATATCGCATGGGATGCGATATCGCGGCGGCCACGATATCACGTACGCGATATCGCGGCACATGCAGGTCGCGTCTCATCAATATCTTACCCAAATATTGATGCAATATGTAAATTAAATATGTTTCTTTGGACTTATCTTAGTTCCTATACTTTCTAATATGTAACACCTTATGTTTAGCTATCAAAGTTAGTACCTTATGTTGCTTTAGTGTTAGTGGTCATTGATATATGGTCTTTATGTATGCATGTCAATATATGTGTGTTATATGATTTATGTGTGATTGTTGAATATGTGATTAATATTAATATTATATTTTTTGTATTAATTAGACATATTTCTCTTTTTTAACTGGTTAATAGATACCATAGATTTGAGGACAAGGCAGGGGTAATATGGCATGTATTTTTGTGTGTAATATTTTATTTAAGAAATCTAAAGGTTGAATATAGCAAGTTGATTATCTTTTATTAATTATATTTTATTTAATAATTAGGAAAATTGAGTTTGATTAAGTGTACTTCTATATTTTATTTATTTATTGGTTTTATCTTTTAGAAAAGGTATTGATTTTTGGAAAATAGGATTTTATATTATATTTATAGTAAACAACAAGGTAGTAAGTGGTAGTGGTGTGCACTTCTATGCTTTAATCTCAATTATTGCTCTACATGAGCTTTTCCTATAAATGCCTATGACAACCCCTAACCTAAGGTTATGTGAGAAAGGGCTTACATAAAAAAATTAAATTACAATAGAATGAAATAAAAATGATATCAAGAAAAATTAATAGGAAAAGTAGTAGGCATCCATTAAATAGCTGTAAAGGAAAAAATAAAAATAAAATATTTTATAAAACAGAAAAAATAAACCCTTTCATACAAAACCTATTGAACTTTTGGTATGCCAAAACATTAAGAAAAATAAAGTACAATAATGTTTGTGTGATTGTTGTGATTGTAGGACAAAGTACATTGGAAACACAAGAAGAAGATAAGATGATAGATGAGATAACACCTATAAAGCAATGTCAAAATGAAGATCTCAAAGACCAAGATGATGCCTACATTAATGAAAAGGAAAGAATTGGTTTAGACAAAAGGATAGCTCAAAGGAGAATGTCATCTACAAGATCTCAAGTGAACCTATAAGATTTCAAAGATCTTGGATAAGAAACGAAGACTTCAAAGCTCATCTCAGAGGTCAAAATGAATCCTTAGCATTGAAGGATTATTTTTAGAGAAGATGTCTCGTAGAAACAATAGACGTCTACTATCAAGTGAAGACATCTCCAAGAAAATCAAGATGTCTTGGTAGATTTGAAGGAAGCATAGGAGAAGATGTCTTTAGAAAATAGAAGACATGTTTCTAGAGAAAAAGACATCTTTCACCAAAAGAAGATGTCTTCTCAAAATGAAGGTTAAGTATAGAAAGATGTCTTAGTCTCGGAGAAGATGTCTCCATTGACCACTAACTAGCCATTGCACAAATTCTAAGATGATTCAAAAACATATTAGCTATAGGAAGACTTCATTCTCATTGGAAAAAGTGCAAGCATTGTGTACTTTCATTGTATTCATCAAGCAATCATTGTTGTTCCTCATTGTACAATCTTTTGTTTATTATAATTGGTCAAAGTGATTTGTACCTCAAAGTGAAAGAATTAGAAATCCTTGTGATTGTTATTCTCTATTGTTACCCTACAGGGTTAAAGTGCTTCTTGCCAGAAGGCATCTTGCTTGATCTTCTCAGGATCCTAAGGGATTAAGTGTTGGTGTAGCACCATAATACTCTGGAGTAGAGCTCAAGTTGTAAAGATTGTGGGATCTTGGAAATCACATTCTAAGCTTGTCAAGACCTTGTAGGATTGAGTGGGTTTGTAGCATTAAATCACTGTGTTATGGAGCTTAGAGTTGTATAGGGTGTGGTACCCTTCAAATCGCATTTGAAAGCAACAAAGTTTAGAGGTGTGCTTACAAACTACCCTTCAAGTGTGGAATTCCCAAGTTGGGAAACCACATTAAATTTGACGTGTGCTTTGCTTTAAAGAATTTTTTATTTGGGGAACTTGTTCATTCCCCCCCCCTTCTAAGTTCAACAATCCTCAAGTGGTATCAAAGCTTGGTAATCTTTTTTATCATCAACTTCAAGAGTCAACAATGAAGAGGTTATCTTATACAAAGCCACCCATGTTCGATGGATTTGAATTTGCCTATTGAAAAGCTAGAATGCAAAGATTCTTTGAGTCCATGGAGTTTGAAGTTTGGGAGTCAATCCTTGAAGACTACACTCCTCTTGTCGACAGCTCCATCGGGATTATCAAGCCTCAAAAAAAAAAATGGACACATGAGGAGAAAGATAAGTTCATGTTTGATTGAAAAGAATTTTTTTTAATCTTATGCTTTGAATAATTTTGAATTTAATAGAGTAGCAGGATGTAAAAAGGCCAAATAAATTTGGCAAGCTTTAGAAGCTACTTATGAAGGAACCTCTATTGTTAAGTAATCAAAATTGTTATTTTTGCAAAAAGAATATGATAAGCTTAAAATAAGAGAGGGTGAGAAAATAAAAGATTAATTATCTAGAGCAAATGATATTGTTGTAGCTATTAGAGACACTAATAAAGATATACCCAAGAACAATGTCATCATCAAAATGACCAAAGCTCTTCAATTGGGATTCAGACCAAGGGTCATGGCTATGGAAGAAATCAAAGATTTCTTAACTCTAAAATTTGAAGAACTTCAAAATGCTCTCATTACCTATGAAATGAATCTCATAAGAGAAGGAACCATTTAAGAGAAACCTATTGGTCTAAAGACTACCTCCAAGGAAAAGGAGCTTAATGAGCATGATGAGGGTAGTGTAGATGAGATTGCCTTTTTCTAAAGAAAGCTATAACAATTACTTACAAGAAGAAATAAGGGGGCATATCAACAAAGATCTAATCTATTTGAAGGTAAAGAAAGAGGTAAATTTTTTTTGAATTCTAACTTAGATTTCTCTTCTATAGAATGTTGGTTTTGTGGAGGAAGAGGCCACGTGGCTTCCAAATGTTCTAATGAGAGTAAGGTTCATCCAAAGAACAAATTCAATGATGAGGAATTTAAAAAGATGAACTTTTAGACAAGTTGGAATGATGGTAAGTAAAGTGAAGAAGAAGGAGGCAACTCCACCAAAGATTCTCATCTCATATGCATGGAAATTATAGATGAAAATTCTTCACATATGGCTGAACAAGGTGGTAAGTGTGATGAAAGGTATAGTGAACTTAGAGAAGAGATTATTCTTCTACATTATTTTCTTAGAAAAGCAAAGGAATTTTTAATTTGTAAACTAGATGCTAGTCACATTGAAATGAAAGGAGAAATCTTAGATATAAAAGTTGAGATTCAAGAACTAATCTCTTTAAATAAGAATTGTGGAGACGTTCAAGAGGAAAATACTCCTGAAAAGTAGCCAATGAATCTCATACAAGAGGATGCATGTTCAAGGTAAAGCATAGTAAGGTTTGATAATATTATTCATGAGAAGAATATGTTATTTTTTTGTAAAAATTATGGTAGTAAGAAAAAATTTAACTATTCTCATGATGATCAAAAAAAGATTGACACTTGGTCTTGTCAAAAAGGCTTTGGTAAGGAAATTTTGCAGGTAGCAGTTGTTGAAAATGAAGAGAAGTGGAGAATTAAGAATTTTCTCAAAGAGATAGATGATGCTATAAGTGATCAAAGATTCTTTCATTATGAACATAAATAAATAGAGGCATCATATAAATGAGCTAATGAAAAAAGAACCTAAAGATGAGAAGGTACTTTATGATAGAGGACCTCATCTTAAACTTCATTAATCTTCTCTTCTAACCTATGAGAAAGGTAAGTGAAGGTAAGTTTTCATCTCCTTTCTTGCTAGATAATTTATAAGTATATGATTTGAGAAATCCAAATTTTTTTAAATTCTTGCTTACATTAGTTATAGAATGTTATGTCTAGATCAAGAAGTTGTTAAAATAATTATTTAGAGTATCTCTAGCTTGATGCAATTGGTTTTATGAAAATATCTTATGTAGCACTTATAATAATTTCTTTTTGAATTTTTATGTTACTTTCAATCTTGCATGATAGAACTTCTTGTGATGATCTATTCATTGTTTCTAAGTTCATGTCCTTTGGGATATTTTTTCCATTATTTTGATAAGTGATATTACTGATGGGAGATTGTAGTCTTTACTTTTGATCTTAACGTTGATCTACAGTTGTGGAACTTTGGTAATATATGAAAATTACTTTTTTGAAAAATAAAAGATGATCTTAAAAGCCCAAGAAGAGCTACACATGTGTAGGGGAAACTTGTTCCTCATTATTTAATTGTCATTTTGGAGGTCACCAATGTAGGGGGAGTCTTTGAAGGCTTTTTCCAAGAAACACTTAAATATCACATTCCAAAATGAGCTAGGATTCATGTGATGTCATGTAAGGGTATGGTATAGTATCTAAGGTAAAGGTAGAATTATATCTTGGGTAAGATATCTTATAGAAATTTTACCTTGTAACATCTTTTGGTTATTGTTTGAATATCTTGTTAAAAATCTACATGGCTTTTCTTGGGCATTTTCTTGTTTCTATTTGGTATTTATCCTTCTTTATGAGAATTTGATTTTACATTTACAAGCATGTCCTTTCTTTCTTGCCATTTAATTATCTTCATGATGCTTTAAAAGGAGTTGAGTACTAATGGAATCATGAAATATTGATTTAACTAATGAATTTATTGGTTTGAAAAGATAGGTTAGTTGATCCTCATTACTCAAAGATTGGATTTTGATAAGGGGTAGATCCTATTTGTTTGACATCTTTACCCTATGAAAATTTTGCTAAAGATGCATATTTTTTTGTTTACATCTCTATATAGCTTGATATAAATATATTATGAATATATCTTTCCTTGAGTACTAATGTCCTCTATTAATAAGGTTTATGCTAATGCTATTTCTATTATGAAAGCTTGTTGAGAAGTTAGTGAAATTGGTTGAATACCTTAAACTTTTCTAAGATTCTTGCGATCCATATGGATATCCATGAGGCTACTTTATATGTAAAATGATATATATTTTATGTGATGAGTTTGCAAATTGTGCTATTATGGATATCTTTTGTGATAATGGTATGGCTATGATTGAATAATATTGGATTTCTTTTACAAAGGGGAGAGTTGTTTTTGTCATGCATTCCATTTGTTCTTTTATGATCTCACTTTTGAAAGGTTTATGTGCTTTATCATTTTTGATGCGATTCAAAAAGGGGAAGATGCATTTGGATATTTGTATGGATATTTGCATGTATACTCATCCATTTTCTTAAGTTTTGAACATCACCAAAAAGGGAGAGATTGTTAACATTTTGGTATGTCAAAATGTTAAGAAAAATGCAAAACAAGAATGTTTGTGTGATTGTAGGGCAAAGTAAATTGGTAAAAAAAGAAGAATATGCGATGACAGATGAGATGACTCCTATAAAGTAATGTTAAAATGAAGATCTTAGAGACCAAGATGAAGCCTACATTGGGGGACATGGAATGAATTGGTTTAGACAAAAGGAGAGCTCAAAGGAAAAGGTCATCTATAAGGTCTTAATTGAACATGTAAGATTTCAAATATCTTGGACAAGGGACAAAGGCTTCAAAGCTCATCTCAAAGGTTAAAAGGAATTCCTAGCATTGAATGATTATTTTCAAAGAAGACATCTTGTAGAAATAGCAGGTGTCTACTATCAAGTGAAGACATCTCCAAGAAAAGGAAGACATTTTGGCAGATTTGAAGGTAGCATAAAACAAGACATATCTAGAAAATAGAAGACATCTTTTTGGAGAGAAATATGTATTTCGCCAAAAGAAAATGTCTTTCTAGAATGAAGGTTAATTACATAAAAAGACGTCTCAATCTCAGAGAAGACATCTTCAATGGTTGTTAACTAGCTATTGCATGGATTTCGAGATGATTTTGAAAACATATTTGCTATAAGAAGACTTCATTATCATTGGGAAAAAGTGCAAGCATTATTTACTTTCATTGTATTCATCAAGCAATCATTACAATCATTGTTGTTCCTCATTGTACAATTTTTTGTCTATTGTAATTGGTCAAAGTGAGTTGTACCTCAAAGTGTGAGGATCAAAAAACTTAGTTGCATTCTTTCCTTGTGATTATTATTTCTATTGTTGCCCTGTAGGGTTGATGTGCTTCTTGCCAGAAGGCATCTTGCTTGCGCTTGTTGGGATCTTGAGGGATTGAGTGTTGGTGTAGTGCCACAACACTCTATAGTAGAGCTCAAGTTGTAAAGGTTGTGAGATCAAGGAAACCACATTTTAAGCTTGTTGAGACCTTGTGGGGATGAGTGGATTCATAGCATTGAATCACTTCATTGTGGATCTTAGAGCTGTACAGGGTGTGATACCCTTAAAATCTCATTTGAGAGTAACAAAGTCTAGAGGTGTGCTACGAACTACCCTCCAAGTGTTGACTACTCAAGTTGGGGAACCATGTTAAATTTGATGTGTTCTCTACTTCAAAGAAATTTTTATTTGGGGAACTTATTCATCCCTCCTTCTAAGTTCAAAGATTCTCAAAACCTACTCCATTCACTAGGAAATAACAATTTGCATGATCCTAATGCTCATGCAAATAGAAACTTCTAATTATCAAAATAATATATGTATCAAAATAATATATGTAAAATAAAAAATAAAATACATTTATAAGGCACTAAGAATTGTATCATACAAAAAGACATTAGAATACCATGTCCAAAATGTGCAAAAAATATTAAATTAGATATTCAATTCTCAAAACATTATAATAACTAAATTAAAAGCAAAATGAGACCTATACCAAAGAAAGAAAAGTACATGCACATGTGCTAACAAAAGGGCATTAAAAAGTAAAAGTAATTCAAGTTGAACATTACATCAAAGAATTACATAAAATCTCCAACTAAAAAATAAATATAATTCTAAGAAAAATATTTAAATAATTCTCATGATCATCTACCTCATCTTCATTATTAATTATATCACCTATTTAACTAGGAGGTATAAGAAAATATGAAGTTTAGTCCATGTAAGTAAGTTGTCTATTGAAATAAAAAGATACAGTGAATACCTAAAGGATTTTTTTGGAAGCACCAAATTGTGTAGAACCTATTGATTTTCTAGATGTGGTCAAATAAATCCTTGAAAAGAACTAATAGCATTGGTTTACATTTGGAATGGTTGGATTTTTTTGATTATATAAAAAAATCCAAATACTATAGAGAATAAACTAAAAACACTCCCTTAGGGATTTTGAAACTATATATTAGGTAGTTGGAAAATCATGAATAGGGGTTGTTGTATCTCCAAAATGCTAGTACTAAACAAATAAACACCAATCAGATAATCAAATTAAAATTTATATATAGCCAAATGTTCACAATGAAATTACACCAACACCAATCCGCCCAATTTTTGTGGAAGCTAACATACAATGTTTATTACTTATTGTGCATGATAATATTTTACCAACTCAAAAAAAGCAAAAAATTGTACTTGAAAGGCTTATTTCAATGTTTATTATATCTAATCTCAAGATAAGCTAAAATACCATCTTGACTTATAGAGTCACTAGAGGTAAAATTATTTTCTTATGATATGAAAAATGGCTATATCCATAAAGGCTTCAATACTACAGATGGAGAAAGGCTTAATGATTTTAGGGTTCCTCTTAAAATCAACCATCCACTTCATTTTTTCTAGGTCCATTGAAGCAAAGATACTTATTAAAAAATTCTTCTTACATAAGCATCATCAAATTGAAAATATTAGTAGTGAAATATAATCAAACAAAATAAACCTAGGATGGTAGGGAAGCATAACCTAATGAATTATTTGTTATTTAATCCTTGCTGCTAATTCCAAATTATTAGATTAAATTAGAGGTTTTTGTTAAATGTTTTTTCCTTCTCTTCTTTGTTTTATAGGTAAAAACCATGTTTCCAATGTTCAAACTCTGCATGTATGAAATAGATGGTCCAAAAGGCCCATTTCTCTATTTTTTCTTGATGTTGTAAATTTTTCTAGGCTTGTATAGAATGTTTCAATACTTACATAAGTTATGAAAAAACTTGTGATGGTCATACAACTCACAAATATTGTTGAAGTTTCTAGGCCAACGTAATGAAAATTTTATTCTTCAAGTTGCAAGCGATAGGAGGAGAAATTTGGCTCGATAGGCTTAAAATAAGTTAAAAAACCTAAGAAAAGAAATGAAATAAAATTTAGAAATAAATATAGATCCAAATTCAAATTTTAGAAATATATATCTCTAAGTTCATTTTCCAAGAATATTCCATCAAAATAAAAATGTGCAACCTTGCAAAGCAAAAACTTAAAAATGAATCATTATAATAAATTTTCTTATGTGAAAGAAAATGCTACTAATAAAACATTTGCATGGTTGATATCTCTTAGAATTACTTCAACCTTAAGCAAAGGCAACATATCAATGATTAGATCCAAGTGAAATCTAGAAATGAAAACTTAGAAAGGAAAAGAGCTTATATAGATTTGGATGTTTTACATAGGCTTGGCTGTGACTTATTCTCTTATTTAGTAGGGTCTTCCTCTCAAGCTACATCTCCTAGATTTTGATGAAGCAAATGGATGATTTCTAATGGAAGGATTACTAGGCATTTATAATTATAAGGGCATACTAAGGTTTAACCAATGCGTGATGCTAATGGATGACTAAAACTCATAAAACACATGTACCTAAATCTAAAATTAAAATATATACTATACTTTTAAAATATTTAATAGATATAGGTTATAGAAGGTCTAAGGCTCAAATTTCGACATAGCTATCTAGAGGATACTATTTCACACTACTACTATATAACAACTAAAAATAAAATAATCTAAATACCTAACAAAGTATAAATGCATAATCATACATATAAAAATAAAAGCATACCATATACCTAATGTAGAACCCCATGTGTTAATTATTCATCTAGTACTTAATACTTTGTTACTTAAAACTTTGATAATCGTTAATAGACTTATGCTTAAATTAGGATAATTATAATATACAACAAAATATTAGAAAACTATTTACAAATCACATAGCTCAAACATATAATAAAATTCAAATATAATTAAAAATACTAGTCACTAGTAAAACACACATATGTTCAAAGCATAAAAACAAAGAATATTCTAGTCAAACAACACATCAATAGTACAAGTCATATGACATAACAACTAGGAAGAGCTACTTGGAACTAGAGTGTCACATTCCCCCTTCCTTCCCCAACCTCTTCTAAGAATCTTCCTTTTGGAAAGTCTCAATATGAGTGGCATATATATTTTTAGGCTCTTCATATGTTGCTTATTATGCATCATGCCTCTTTGAAATAACTTTTACCATAGGAATGACTTTACTTTTTAGTCTCTTTTTCCATTTTTTCAACTATCTTAAAGTGCCATTATATATAAATAACATTAGGTTTTAGTAATATATCTTGTCATTTTATCATATGGCTAGGATCTGAAGTTTAATTTATCAACATAAAAATATGAAACACATTATGCATAGACTAAAATTTCTATGGAAGATTAATTTGATAGGAAAATTTATGAATCCTTATCAAAATTGAAAAGTGACCAATGTATCATTATGTTAACTTTCCTTTCTTATTAAATCTCATAATTCCTTTTAAAAGTAAAACTTTTAAGAAATACTTAATCTCTACTATTAAATGCTAGAGGCATTATTTTATCATAGCAAACTTAGTAAATTTTTCTTGGATTTTCTTTAATTTATCCTTAACAATCTTGTATGTTTTTTATTCTCTCTGATAATTTTTATTCTAGTTTTCTACTTGTCTCCTCTATAGTATCCCAACTTAAAGATGCATAAAAAGGTCTATTGTATAAAATTTCATATAGTGTTACTTTCAAATTAGCTTGGTAGTAGTTGTTGTAAGCAAATTATGTTAAAGGAAGAACTTTTTCCTATCTATCTTTTAGTCTAAAGCACAAGCTTAAGCATATCCTTCAAAATTTGCTTCATCCTCTCTATTTGTGTTACACCTCAAAATTAACCATGGATAAAATTATGAAATCACTTTATTAATATGGATTAGTTACTTAGAAAATCATATATTTCATACGTCCAGACATTAATCATTGAAAAATCTTAATACATCAAATATGAATCCTTATAATATATGAGTGTACTTATACAAACCTATAATAAATAACTAGAAACTAAGAATTTTTATTACATCCATGAAATCACAAAGGATTTATTGGATGGTTACAAAGCCTTAACATAGTTTTTGAAGAAAGTTGAAAACATCATTGATGTAATGCCCCAAGTAGATAGGTTAAATTGAAAGAAAAAAAATAAGAAGATTATAATTAATAATATAATTCATTCAAAGATGGGAAAAATAAAAAATAATGTTCTTCATCTTCTATTCTTTCTTTGCATAGTATGTAAATACGATCTCTTGGTAAATTGATCCAACAACCTATCTCAATAAGGAGATGATGAGAGCTCATTTTTGCTATAGCAATTTGATTTCTTAAATGAATAGGAATACCTTAGAATTGATACTTTTGCATACTAGATAACAAACCTTATCTAATAGAATGTGAATAAAAATGCCTTTTTCATAATGTGTTCAACCAAACTTTATTCAAGACCTTTTCTTTTGTAGTTTTCTAAAAGAACCTTTTATTAAAGGAAGATCATCTATTATAATATTCTATGATTAAAGTCATAAATTTCCTTGATGCAACCATCCATTTTCTTGTGTCATAGTCATTATCTCCTGAGCATAATTAATTTCCTCCATGTGACTTAACTTCTAAGTATAAGCAAATTGACAAAGAGCTTCAACTTTAAGAAGAAGAAATTCTTCTTGTAAAGGTAAAATATCATAAGAAGTTTGCATTTTCACTTGAAATTCACATACAATAAATTATTTTTAAACATTCACTATTTTTTTTAATTATGTGTGAAAAGAGAAGATCTATAGGAAACACATCCATATAATAATATAGGTTAGACAAGACTATGAACAAGTTTCCTTTTGATCTTTCATGCCAAAATTTTTTTCCTGCTATCCATGAAATGAATACTTAACAATAGACATGGAATGCTATACTTGTTGCATTCACCTTTTTTGGTTCATTAATGATAAGGTTAACTATAGTTCCAAAATTGTTCCACAAAATCTCAAGCACAAAACTCCATCAATTTAGCACCATAAGATGCATTTTCTACTTCCATAAACTTTGAGGGACCATTCTAGTTCATAATCCACTCTTATGAACTTCATTTTTGGTGATCCTTGGAAAATCTTAAGAATAATTTTTTTTTGAAGTATTGGAGTTGATGCAGTTTCTAGCTTAGCTACAACCTTCTCTAGATCACCTATATAACATTGCATTTTAGCCTCAAATTAGCTTTTGTAGAATTCTAAATGATGCATCCAAGCATTTCATAGCATCCCATGATTTAAATCACATGATTTTAGTTGTTTGACCCAAAGATCCAAAATTTTTTTCTAACTTTGATGCCAAAATAGAGCCCTTGACATCCCCAGGATTAATTTTACCTATAGCTCAACTTATCTCCTACATTTCCAAGTTCTCTAGTGACTTGTCAATGTTAGTTTTAGCATTTAGAACAATGATTTTAACAAGTTCAAAAGTGGTCTTGATAGTTTTGGGTTGAAAATTTGCTATCTTTGATAGGCGGCGCTAATGCTAATGTTAGTGTCACCTTACTAAAATTAGGGCCTTCACAAATCGTTGGAAAATGATATTCAACATCTTTTCTTTGGTGTATAGGCTTCTTGGGATCTTGCAGGCATCATTCTAGCACATTTCAACATCAATGTTAGCATCTTGATAGTTTATAATGTCAACTTGGTAAATGTGGAAAATGTTTTCCAAGTCCCATTGATGTTAACATCAAGGCATGTGGAATTGATATTTTAATCTTCTCAACTTCTACATCCTACATTTGATAACATTCTTTAATCTCACAAGCTACTCAATGTTTCTGTAGCAACATTTGATATAAGTTCAAAGGTCAATTGAGGTATTTGAAATGTAAAAATGAAAGTTGGACAAGATGGTAAAAAATATAACTAAGTATTGCTAATGTTGATGTTGATGCTAGCATTAGCACTCTAGGGAGTTGTATCTTATTACTTTTGACCTTTACCATTGACATTCAACTATAGTTGTAGACCCCAAAGATTCTTAGGCATTTTCTTAGTAGCATTCGACCTTAGTTTAGGTGTTAAATAGGGCCTGGAAAGCTTAAAATATCAACTTGGTCAAAATTGTAAAAATTTGGCTAAGTGTTGGTGATACTGACACTGATGTTAGTATCAACATTAGTGTCACCATTCTCAAGGCCCATATCATCCTTCTTGTATCCTTCAACTCAATGTTCAACATTGTTCCCTAGCCTCATGGTGTCCTTGGTAGTAACTCAACATCATTCAATATCAATTAGGATGTTAGATAGAGCTCTAGAAGGCTTAGAACAACACTTGAATAAGATAGATGAAAGTTTTCTAAGTGTTGCTAACACTAATACTAAGTTTAGCATTGTTGGCAACATTTGGCCATTTCATGGAACAACAAAAGAAGATACTGGCAAAAGGAAATATTTAAAATAATTGCATGAACAAAAAAATCTATTTTAAAACCATTGGAAAAGTCTCAAATTTAAAAATCTGGGGTTGATGTTGTTGGTATGCACGAGATTAAACTGGAAAAGAGCACCTTATGACTTATCCCCAGAGAGGTGGAGAAGAACGAGATTGAGCAATTGAAATATGAAGGAGGCCTTCATTAATTAAACTGTCAATCCCTGGTATTTCATGGGCACTGTTGTTAGGCTCATTTTTGCAATATTCAATGGTTAAATTTTTATGAGTTAAGAAAAAATGAAAGGCATTTTGATTGGCCCTGCAAAGAGTCTTGATCTGTTAGCCGCCAGTGCCTCATCCGTGCACTATAGTGGCATCCATAAGTGGTAGCAGCTACTACCGCCGCCAGTGGCACCCGGAGGCAGGGGTGATGGCGTTATTGCCCAAGACTCTTAGGGCAACTAGCATATTTGTGTGTGACATATGCCAGAAGGGTTTTTAGTGAAACTAGAACCTGCAACTGCACTGATGTAGCCATGACCTATCCTGGAAGCTGAAGAAACGTACCAGCAAGGAAGTGCGCAAGTGCATCTACATCTGTCCTGAGCCCAACTGCATCCACCACGACCTGGTGTGAGCTCTGGGTGACCTGACTGACATCAAGGAACACTTCAGCAGGAATCATATTGACACGCTCACCTAAAACACCGCGAACAACATCTTTCTGGAAACTTCCAAAGAAAAAAAAAGAGGGCGCCTAAGGATTCAAAGATACTCCCATCACAAATGCCATAGTTGCTTCTGGTGTAGCTGCAAAGATCTAAAAAATCTGCCAAAGCTCCAAAAGTGCAAAATATTTATATATCACAAATATCGTGCTGGATTTTAGTGTTGCATGCAATTAAAGGTATAGCTAAAGAAACGTTCGAACAGAGAACCTAAAATCGGTCTCGTCACAAGCACAATATTTGAAGTTAAAGAAATCGATGCTAAATGTTCTTGTGCTGGGCCTTCTGTTCGATTTTCTGTCAACTATGACGTTCATGGCCATGCTACTCATATCAATGAGGATGGCATTTTGAAAAACTCGACTGGGCCTGCGTTTGCGTTTGCTTTCACCGCGGTTGGCTCATGTGGCTAACGGTGTGGCAATCAAATTCCTAGTCTTTCTGGGTGACCATGATAAATGCCATGGTCATGGAGGGCTCATAATATGGATAATCGGTTCCAGCCCTCCACCAAAACCATCGGCTACGGTAGAGCCTCTTCTCATGGTGGCAATTCACATACGGTTTTGGTTGAAACAATGCTTGGATCTTGGGTAGAGCATGTGTCTGTTTCTACAGGTTTCACGCAGAGGCAAGAAAGGAAAGAAACGAACCAGCTAATTACTTCTGTCATTCTTGCAACTGTTACTCATTATCCACGCAGCACTTTACCAAACGTGGGTTTAAAGGAAAAAACAAAAAATTAAGAAATATATATAATAAATAAATGAATAATAATAAAGTGTAGGGAAGATGAAGAGGATTTATTTTGTAGCCTTATTGACTCCAAAGACCGTACAGCCGCTTTCACCCACGTTTACACTAAGGTGTATGCAAAATTACCTTATTACTACCACCTGTTTATAAAATTACTAAAGCATCGGTGGTTAATAATATTTGACAAACTAATTAAAAAATAATAATAATTGAATGAAGCTCCTATAGTATGAAGACCTTGGCTTTAATTTTTAATTTGTAAAATGTGTAAAGACACATGCCAATGTTAGCATTATTTTCTCCAAAACTTTATGTATAAGTTAAAACTTCCTAACTTGTTGGGCAAGATATCCTAACTTGTTGGGCAAGTAAGATCTCTTAACTTGTTGGGTAAGTTATAACTTTTACTTGGGAGAGAAGTTAGCTAAGATATTTTAGAATCTAATTACCTTTTGAAACCTATAAAAAGGCTTCAGGGGTTAGAAGAAAAGAGGGTTGGGGGGGGGGGGGGGACGCTCTCACTTAACACACACTTTGGAAGATTACTAGCTCTCACTTGGAGACACACTTTGGGTCTAGGAAGAGCATTGTAAAGAAGAAAGTGTGAAAGATTGCTTGTAAGATGACTTGCTAANTAGTCAAGAGGGTTCAGAAAATCTTTGGTATTTTGATAGGACCAGAATATCTTCTTTTATCTTTAAAGTGATTCTCCATCGTATTTCAATCAGAAATTGTTAAGTCTTTTAAAGGTTTTGTTGAATTCAATTGTTGACATCCATTATCTAGCCAAAATGGAGTCTTGTACATGATAGTTTACATAGCAACTTTTTGGTAGCATAGTAGGATTATCTTGAAGAAATTGATTATTTGGGCCTTG
>MNCI01022721.1:0-16248 GCA_015680685.1 Gnetum montanum | reverse complement strand
CAAGTCTAAACCTATGCAACAACCTTTTGTGATCCACGTGCCTCCTAACAAGGTAAAGATTCCCTCAACCTCCATAAGCAAGAGGCCTCCCTTTATTATCAAAGTGCCACCTCGACACCCATAACACCCTTTGTGGTCAAGGTCCCATAACAATCATCTGCTAAGACATTAAATTGGTAACCAAACCAACCATTTTCTAAGACATTAAACTAGCATGATGCAGCAACAATAGTTGCTAAGCAAGCTTTCGTCATCAAGGTGCCATAAGGAGTTGGCCCCGCAACAAATCTTAAACCACCATTTGTCATAAGGGTTCCACAATGTGATGGCCCCTCACCTACCTGAAGCCCAAGAGTGGGCAATGTCTTGGTCCCTTCTCCTTTAAGTGTTGATCCTACTAGCAACTTGGGTAGGCTTACCAAATGGCAATGCAAGAGGATGAATGAGAACCTTGCAACCCCCATGGCCGAAGAAAAGTCCATAACTAGTAAGCAACAATTGAACACTAAAGTCCCTACCCCCAAGCAAGCCAAGCAACCCAAGCTAAGGTCCCCTCTATGAGAGATATATCTCTCAAGCTGCATGGAGGAAGTTAAGGCCAACACAACAATCGATGACAAGGACTTCATAGCTGCACTAACCTAGGTGAAACAAATGCTTAAGTAAAAGAACACAACCTTGAGCTTGTACAACCTAGTCATGACCTTATCTACTCACCACCAAGCATTAGCCTGGATGTTGGCCTCCATTCCCATTATAGAGGACATTCCTATAGATGAGAACACCATCAGTGCAATAATGTTGCTCCTTACACCACAAGAATTAGGTTCAACATCCCTAGCATTTCACAACAATGCAATCAAGGTCAACCCTAAATGAGGGGAGGTCACTATAGCTTCATTGTCAATTAGCATACATGTTGGATAGTGCACCATCTATAGAGTGCATGTCAATGATGGTGCAACAACAAACATAGTTCTGTACTTCTTCATCAACAAGCTAGGCCTGGCAGATGAAATGAGGCCAACAAAAATCATGTGTCTAAATTCCTTTAATGCATCACACATCACTATCAGGGATACAATCAATTTAGCCTTCATGACAAGAGAGCAATTCTCCACTAGCACAAATTTCACTGTCATAGAGGAGATGCCAAGCTTTAACCTAATCCTGGGTAGGCCTTGGCTAGCCCAAATATGGGCCGTCTCCTCTCCCATCCATCAAGAATTCCACCATCTATATGAAGGTGGTCAAGTTATCATCCACGGTGATAATGTGCCCCCTCCAGCTACCCATAACATAGACATGGAACAAGTGTCAAATGTGGAGTTTCTTGGTGATACACCTGTGACAACCAATGCAACACCTAAGGCTAACACACTCAAATGAGTGGTTGAAGCTAACAGCCTCCCAAAGGATCCTAAGCCTTGTGTGCCCCCTAATGCACATTCAGTTAGGAAGCAACTACATGACCAAGACTTTTCCTTGGCGAAAAACATGCTAAGCACCTACTTACCCCTTACCTCCATGAGCCATGTATTATTGGTTTTTGCTTGCGTTGCATTTGTTCATGCATTTAAATTTCACATGCTTGCCTAGTTTACACACTGCTTTGCTTTGTTTACACATTTATACTTTGTTTATGCATCCATCTACTTAGCTTGTGCATTGCATTTGAGAAACATCAAAAACACATAAAAATAAAAAAAATCATAAAACTACAAAAACACATGGCCCGAAAAGGCCTTAAACTAGTAATGGCTTGAAATGGCCTTAAACTATCATTGTGACCCGAAATGGCCTTAAACTATTTTTGTGGCCTGAAATGGCCTAAATCTAGCACACACACCCCAAAGTAGCTTTAAAATATCACTACAGCTCAAAATGGCCCAAAGCTATCTCTTCTCGCATTACCTTCCTTTCGTTTGTGCATTTTAACTTTGTTACATAGTTGTCGCTTGATGTTGTTTTTCTAGTTGATTTTTGCAAGATCCTACAAGCACACAACATTACTATGCATTCAGCATCATACCTCACATAAGCAAGGTAAGCACTCATTCTCCATGACACAAAAAACTGGCACAGATAGTCTGCTATGATTATAAACTGGCATAGATCATCCTTGGATCATGACATTAAATTGGCATAGCAGCTCATTTGCTATGATGTTAAATTGACACACAACAATCTGTTAGGACTATAAACTAGTACTCCATGGTCCGCTAGGACCTTAAACTAGGTTTGCACACTATAGCATCATCGTCTCCCATCATTTTGCTAATCTTTTGAAGCACCTTCCATTTGTGTGGCCTTTGGAGGACTCGCAACATTGTAGCCCTAGCACTTTCATTGGTTTCTTGAGAACTTGTAAATGACACTACATTTGACACATTTGTGGCATCTTCACATCTAGCACTTGTAGCATCTTCACATCTAGCATTTGCACTTGCATTTCATGTTGTGTGATTTTCTTGTATTCTTAGAGTTGTGTTTGTAGGATGAAGCATCGAAGGTGGTCATGCAGAGATGCATCTCATCGTAGGAGTAAGTCATCACATCACTCTAATATACATGATTGGAGTAATTAAGCCATTCAAGAGTGCACATTTCCCTCATCTTGTTACAGCTTATGCACATCCACTCTTTCATCCCAATAGCCTCTCATCCTCACATACTCATGATTGCACATCCCTTCGATGCATATGCATTGTGATGCATTTGGCATTGTCCTCACATCAACCATAGAACCCATGGTAGACGTAATGCAACTTATCCTATGGGAAACCTCTATTGGCTGGTCAAGGCCCAAGCAAATGTAATGTAACTCATCCTAGCGAGGAAACACTTATCCTACAAATGTAACACGATTACATCAAATCAAAGCCCATTTACTCAATGTTCCATACCTTGCAGCCATCATTCAATAGTAAGCTAGACCCAATGGGGGTTCACCTCATAGAAAAGTCAAGAAGAAAAAGTAAAAAAAAAAAAGGACAAAAAATGAAAAAAATAAATAAAAAGGAGAATAAGAAAAATCACATCCCCAAGAAAATTGACAACGTAGCAGCTTCACAACTGGCGTAGCGTTGGATCAACTTTGACTCTCTCATGAGCACTCTGATGAGAGGTCAATGTTTCATGGGTAAGCCACTTCATGCCATGATCACCGTTAGCCATGCTGACTTCGTATCTTGCATCAGGATACACTGTTTGCATTTTATTTCTTTTGCTTGAATTTCATCTCCCTAGCACATTACCTACTCACTTTGCCCTAGTATATCCTTATCCACAACACTCTTGAATATGGTGGAACAACACCCGATCTAGTACTGACAAGCAATGTTGGCACCACATCTACTATGGTGTTTTGCAATTATTTTCCAATGTCTCTCGAGCCACTCCTCCAAATGTCAACAAAGAGGAATCATTGAAACACCATAAAATTTCTGGTCTTGGCATCTTGATTGTAAATTTGGCTAAGTGTCAAAACTATGGCACTTTGCCCAAATTTTTTTAAGTGTTGAGTGTAGTCAGCTCTAACTACTAGATTTGGAAAATTTTTCTAAGTATCAAAATGATGACACTTTCTACAAATTTTTCTAATTGCTAGGACCATGCTCTCCACTGTAGTATAGCATAGTTAGCTTCAACAGCCAATTTTCTACAATTTTTACTAAGTTTTAGAATGATGACACAAGCTATAGAAATTTTTCTAAGTGTTATGCTATGCTCTAGAGTGTTGTTAGCATAGCATGCATTTTAGTTGCTAGTTTGCATGGGTGTCAAGCCAGAAGCTATCAATCTAGCTTAGCATGGAAGAGACATCTGGTAGATTTTCTAACTCTTGAAGCTACCCCTCCTGCTATGCTCTCAAGTGTAGTTGGTGTAGCAAGAATAAGGACTGCAATTTTTTCTAGATTTTTCTAAGTGTCCATGCTATGATTTGTCCCATCCTTACTATGCTCATGAGCATAGCAAGCATAGCAGCACTAGACTTCAGTTACTAGATTTTTATAAGTTTCCATGCTATGCCTTATCCCATCCACTACATTCATGAGCATAGCAAGTGTAACAACACTGGACTTCAGTTGCCAGATTTTTTGAAGTGTCCATGCTATGCCATGTGCCTTCTTGCTATGCTCATGAGTGTAGAAAGTTTAGTGCTAGACTTCATTTTTGCACCTGTCAAATTTGCCTAGTTTTTAGGCTATGCTCTAGAGTGTAGCTAGCGTAGCAACATGGAACTACCTCAAAAAGCTTCCAGAGCTTAGCACAAGCCTTCATTCTAGTTGCAGCACTCTTTTGATAAGCAAGATCAGCAACTTACACTCTTTTTGTATCCCCCTTTATGTCCCAAAATTATACCTATGCTCAGTCCCACTCAAGAGAGGGGATAACGTAGTCCTAGAGCATAGCCTTCAAATTGCACTATTTTGAATTATTTGCAAGTACATTGCAATCTTAGTACATGAAGTCTTAACAATGTAGCTAGTCTAGCAATCTCTCAGGGTCTAGTGGAGCGTATCAAAGCATAGCACCAGTTATCCCATTGGGAGTGTAGCAAATATCAGTGTAGCACTAGTTGTCCCACTAGGAACATAGCAAAGGTCAACATAGCCCCACTTACCCCTTTGCCACATGGCACTCAATCTACTCTTTGCACTAACTCTAAGCCTATAAACAATGTCACATTCCATACTCTAGGGGTTGGCATTTCATTTTAGTAGTGGGCATTTGAAGCATTTGGCTAGCAAATCCAAGTAGCAGTTTGCATCTCAGAGTACCATTTGGCACTCAAAGCACCTTGAGCACCTCGTACACTAGAGCGTATTAGCATCTTGGAAACCCCTTTACATCCCACTTAGCACCACAGCGCACCGCAAGCTTGTAGGACACTACGATAGCCAACCCAGTAGGCATAGACCTTACAGTAGATGTCAATCTTCATCCTAGACATTCCAAAGACTCTAGCTACGCTGTTATTGCACCTGTTTGTACTACCGTCTACCTATGTAAAGCTCATTTATAATTGCTATGCTCCCTTTCTGGAGTGGTATCATCCTTTCTTTCTCCCAAACTCCTTTGAATTTTAAGCATTTTCTCCATTGCATTTTGAGCATTTTCCTTGACATTCAGCACTACATTCACACTTTTTCATTATTTTACACATTTTTTTGCACACTTGCACTATCGTTCTTGTGCCATGAGACCCTACTAAGCTTAGGCCTAGTTGGCCTTAGTATTACTAAGAACACCATTGATGCTCACATTTTTGGCTAACCACACCACCCCCAATTGCACTCGATACCTCAATTGTAGCTAGTGAAGTCCCTATTTAATCGACAAGATCATCTAGGATGCTCCACCTTCATTTTCAGCAAGGCCCTCGTGCAGAGGTAGGATTAAGGCTATGCATCCATTGATTCCTTAGTGATTCTAGCCACTGATATGTTTGGTCATTACATTCTATAATATGGTACAACTTCTCCCTTTAAGAGAAGCCATGGCCTAGGCACTTATGAAGCAAAGAATAATACCTATCAAAGGTTGCATAAAGGGATATGTTATTTTTTTATCTTTACTCTTGAATCTACTTACTCAAATTGAACATCTAGGAATAATTTTGATACTTGCCATTAAATAGCTCTAGCATAGTACTTCATCTCTTGATGGATTCTAATTCCAAGTAACGGTACTAAATTTTAGCTTCTTTGGTGAGTGTCTTGGAAAAGAACTTTAAATTTTTCCAATTATTTTCAATGTTATAAGGGGCATAGGAATTGTGAAAGACTCACAAGTAATATTATGGATCAACATTATAGTCTTCCTTAAACTTAGGAATATTATTCATGTCTAGCAATTTAATCTAGCTATTTCTCTAATGTCTAGTGGAAATATATACTACTTCCTAAATGTTGATTGCAATTCTTATAGTAAGAAATGATTCATAATATGCATTGGGTTCTTCATGGCCCTTTTCATGACCATTCCTTCTATGGTGTCACCTACTATGCCTTTTTTTTGTGATGATGTTTCTCTACTTCCTACTCTTGTCTATGTTCTCTTCTTTCATCTCTATGTTGAATCCTTGTATCATTTCCTCCTTTTCTATGATCATTTCATCTTTAATTAGAGTCACATACATCCTTGTTAAATCTTAACAATGATGATGAGGATAATAATAAAGTGCTAAGAAAATTATGCCAACTTTCTCTTATTCTTTAGTCTCTTTGTTATTCTCTTGATTGTTAGTTAGGAGACCTTAACCTTGAAGTTCTCCAAGTTTTGGATCTAGCTCTTCCCTTATCTTGGTTGCTTACCAAGATTGAATGTAATCATTGATGGGTTGCTTTATCTTCAACAAAGGAAGAAGAACCTTAACATTAAGATATACATGATGGATAATTAATGTTCTCCTTCTCTAATTGCAAGGTTAATTGAATTTGTGTCCTTTTACCTTTGGAATCTTCATAACAAGTCTCTATAAATTTATCTTTTCTAAGTTAAGCCTCCATTAGTTAATAGTCCATAGAGATATGGTTGGTCACCTTGTAATTTTGGGCTATTACTTTAAGCCCTAAATTCATTTGATATGACATGAATATTGATAAGATTGCATAATTAATTAGCAATACTTTATTACCCTATAGGTCTCTTCATCATAGTTATTCATCCTGGTGAAGGATGAAGGTGAAGTCCACATAATAGAAATTTGGATGTGTATATATAACTTTGATCTATTGGGATACATCATCTACATTATTTCTTGTCTTTTCATATGATCTTGTGGTATCATCTATAGATGGAGAATCAACCTTACGAGAAGAAAATATCTTTTCAGTTCCTTGAATAAAATATTATTTTTTGCATCTATTATATCATTATGTAGATACAATGATCTTTGTATGATTTTAGCTATCTAAAATACTAGCATGACATCTCCAGAAATGATATTTATAATAAAAATGGCATGCATTCATGCACAATCCAATCGTAGGCTTGGATAGTTGGATGCTTTAAATACCCAAGTGTAGAATCATTGATCATTGTCTTTTTTATCACAACATGTATAAGCTCAAGTGGTATCTTTAAGTGTGATTAAGGCATATGATAGTTGTATTTATAGGCTAGCATAGAAGTGGCGATATTAGATCCCTAACATTGAAGGTTGTGCCCTGATATTAGATACCCAATAATGTGGCTCCAATATTATATATCTAATATCAAATCCCTACCAAAACATGACTCATCATACCCCCATGACTGAATGAAAACTCATCCGCTAGTTAAAGAAAATGAGGAACAAGTTATTTTCAAAATATTGGGAAGGTATGGGATTATTGACTTGCTCTAATAGATACACAAACTAACTATTTCATGCCACAATGGTGTTTTTACAAAAAAAAATGGACATAACATGAAAAAATTACAAAATTGGGGAAGTTATATAGTTCACGAAGGTGATGGCTCTTCCATTGGCCACTTCCCTTTATTATCAAGATTTTGAAATTTTTAACGATCTAGGAGCACCTACAAATTATCCTTCTCCATTATTGGGCCATGCATGGTCCAGGCTAATGATCCAATGTATGATGAAGCTAGTACATCCCACTGGCATGGTAGCTATGGGAACATTTGATTGGCTTTCACATACTACATTGTGAACTACCTCCATTCCTCCTCAAAAGCCCTAGCCTTTTCTCTTAATTCATGATAATTTGTTAGTCTCTTGGCTAGGTTGGAAGCTACATCTCTTTGCCCATGGTAGTGAGCTTTAATTATTTCTAGTTCTGAGTTTTCCATGTGGAGTTTCTATAGAACATATTTCCTATCTACAAACTCTTTCTCATACAAAGCATAGGTGGCTACTACTTGTTATTCCAATTCATTTCTAAGATAACCTATTATTAACATGCAATGTTAAAATAATGAAGGTTAGTTAACACCATGTACTCCTTCAATTTGTAAATCTACAAGTCCTTATTTTTTCTTTCACTTGGTGTCTATCCAAGATGGGCTACCAATTAGGATTATGCACTGACCTAGAACTAATGCAAGCCTTTTCCATATGGATTTCTTTTTTGTTGATTTTCTTGTACATGCTAATCTGGTTCCATAAGTGCTCTTTCAACTTCTCATGCTTCTTGGCCTCATTTTTCCATGCACTTATCTCAGTTGTAAAATTTTGACATATAGTGCATACCTCCTCCATTGAGAGGGTTCAATTCTCTCTAGTCAATCTGCTTATGTCCTAGTTAATCCTCACTAGTTGCTTCTTCAACTAGTGGATACTCTCGTCCAAGACGTGATTTTACTTTTCAATGGTGGTTAACCTTACATTGTTAGTAGTAAGATACTTTTTTTCTTCCTAGGCAATAGTCAATGGTTTTACATGAACATATGCTTGGGCTTTGATGGTTAAGGCATTCCAGACTACTTTCTTCTTTTCCTATTTAGCTGCTTTATTCTACTAAATCAATTAGCCTAGTTACTCTATTTGAAACTACTCCAAATAGTCAAGCACAATGAATTGGGAAGGATCCCTTCTTTCGATGNTAAATCAATTAGCCTAGTTACTCTATTTGAAACTACTCCAACTAGTTAAGCACAATGAATTGGGAAGGATCCCTTCTTTCAACCCTTAAGGTGATGAGCTCTTGTTGCAATTGGTGTACCTCTACTTCTACATGCTCTACCCTAGTTTCTACCATGACTAGTTTTCCTTTGGTGGCTATGAGGTTGGATCGAACTATAGTTACATCACTAGGGATGTCAAAGAGGGTTGTCATGACTTGCCCAATCTGTAGTAATTTATCAAGTGCATCCTCATGAGCCACAAGAGTCATCAAAGTCTTGGATAACATCTGTGCATCTCTGGTTCTAGTTACATCCATCAGGGTCACAACAGGAACATTAAAGGATTCTTTGATATGATCTATTATAACTTTTGCTATGCTTTCTACATCTTAGTGCTGCATGATCATGACTATGGCACCTTCTCCAATTTTGAGCACCACTTGAAGAGATGCAGTATTCCTAGAGATCTACTGTGACCACTAGGCTTCTTCTCCTAATTAAAAATGGATTTTTCTCCTTAATAGATCTATAGAAATTATAGGGTGAATGGCAACATCAATGACTCATAAGAGGTTGGATTCATCCCTAATTTCCCAATTGAGAGTTTTAGCAATTCACTGCAAATGGTTCATTGAGGGCCTATAATCCTATCGCAGTTGTGGTGGAACTTGCAACTCTTACCATTGTTCTGGTTCTTATTTTGGCTTCTTCTCTAGTTTTTGTTCTCATTCCTTTTCTAGTTCTTATTCTTACTCTTCACCAAGGTCTTTCCTTGGTGCTCTTGGTTTAAGAAACTCAAATAATGAAGCATTTTGTGCCCTCCTAGGAACATCATTGGTGTAAACTAGGATTCTAGCTCTCTTGCATAGCTTCCTGATTAGGCAAGAAAATGGAACT
Organism: Gnetum montanum; assembly: GCA_015680685.1. Classification (NCBI taxonomy): domain Eukaryota; kingdom Viridiplantae; phylum Streptophyta; class Gnetopsida; order Gnetales; family Gnetaceae; genus Gnetum; species Gnetum montanum. The sequence continues at coordinate 6,774 of MNCI01022721.1, read as the reverse complement.
ATCCACTTCCTTATCTTTCTTTCCTCGAACCATCATTGAATCTCCATGAAGTACAATTGGGCAAGGTTAGATTTGTATTTTACCATCAAGATTGCATTTCCTCTAGCCATGTAGGTTGATATCCTATTCAGCCCTTTAGTGGGGAAGATATGGTATGTGTTAATTTTGAAATAAATTCTCTCTTCTAAAGTCATCTCATTGTATATTTTATCTTTGTTGTTATATGCTCACTTCAGCCACAGCTTCCTCAAACAGTTGAGTTTTAACCACCTCAAGGATAAATTTCATGAATGGCCCAAAGTTCATTTCCACAATGACCATGGTCAACATGGATTGCCCCTAGATGGATTGGAGGTATCTTTGGGATAACATGAGGTGTTGTCCCTATGCTTGAGCCTTTGGTCCTACAGCCTCTACCTAGACTGACTATCCTTTAATAAGGCCCTATTAATGAATGCTAAATGATTGGGCCTCCCATTCTTCATGCGTAAATGGTGGGCCGTATTCTCCTAGTTAGCCTCTACCACCTCTCAAGCATTTGTTTGAACCATGCGAAGGTCCTTCTTGTCCTTCTCTTTTTGGAACCTTCTGCAATCAATCAAGGATTTGGTGTTACTAAGGTGTTTTTCATTTAATATCAATAGGTTTATACCTTATTCATGTCATTAGTTTCATTAAGTTCTTAGTTCATGTAATTGCAAAGTTAGGAAAATTTTAAGAAAAATGCCCAAAAACTATTCTTTTATAACCCTTCACAACTGACTTCTTTTTTCTTATGTATGGTCTATAATGATGGTTATGATTTCTTAGGGATGTTAATTAAAGGTTTTGACATGCATACAATTGATTTTTCATTAAAAAATATTATGTTTTTCAACATTCTTTTCCTTATAATTCCTTTTGGGTGATAGCAAATTTTTAAAAATTAGCACAAGTTTTCCACACAAGCATTCCCTCCTCCCCTCCCCTCCCCTCCCACTCCCCCCTTGTGACTAAATTGAACACTCCAGGATCAAATAGGTTCAAAAACCACAAAAATAAAAGTGGTATGGGGCTAGATATTATGTGTGGAATGTTGTATGGTATCACAAAAAATCTTAGATTCACAACCATAAGACCACCATTGTTGCAAGGAGTAGCATCATTTAGCACTTTGTCCAAGGTAGGAGTTTATTCATGGCACTTCTCTCTATCTTTTTTTCTTTTTATTTATAGGAAGCTAGCAACCTTTAGGCATGGGTAACATGTCTTTCCAATGGAATCCTCAGAAATTTATTTTTTGCCCTTTTATTTTGTTTTCATTTGTGTCAACCTTACCAGAGGACTACCTTCAGGCATGGGTAATATGTCTTTCTAGTAACATGGTAAGGTAGCGCTTAGTTTACTCTTACTTCCATTTTTTGTTAGATCTACAAGAATATAATTACAATCTTAGCAACATGATAGAACATATAAAAGCAATCCAAGAACATTCACAAATCCCCTTGATGTCACAACCTTTTTTGCATTTCCACTTGGTTCTTCACTTTTTTGTCTAGGAACAATGATTATGATTTTATTTGATGATGGAAAAAAGAATATCATTATGACCATGGTAAGAACCTCTTATTAATGGGATGGATGGATGGATTATGTGGGCTCACTATCCAAATAATCAATCCCTCATAACTTTGACAACATAGAGAAAACCTCACCTCATTGGGCTACATCTTCTCATTTCATTCATAAATGAGATTATTGACAAAGGAAATATAAAAAAGTGTGGAAAATGTTGAAAAGGATGGGAAAATTTTGTATCAAAAAATGAGAAAATGATAAAAAATTGTATAACAAAAAGATGAAAAACACTTATTAATTCTTGATTTTAGGATGGGGCATCTCCTCCATGACAAGAGTTAATAAGTGGGTAGGTAGGCTCCATTCATTTATGAATTAGTGTTAGACTTTCATTTTCAAGCCACTCGATGTCTTTTGGTTTAGTGGTAGCTACGTAGATGGGTTGTTGTTCACATACTTGGTTTTAAAACATTCAGTGGATCAAAATAGAAGTTGTGTTAACTTTGTGGGCATCTAGCCCATGACTACACCCTTTATCATGATTAGTTATGCATGGATTCTTCTATCTCTCCATAGTGTTAGATTCATCATTTTTGTTAGGTGTTGGAGTAGCGATGAATGTTGGACATTGCATAGGATTGAAGGACAATGGTTGTGGTAGGAAGGATGGTGCACTTGATTGGCATTGTACTGGTTTGAATGAGCTAGTTGGTCCATGAGTGTTGTGCTTATGCTTGGAAACCATCCTAAAGAAAGGGTATTTTTGAGATTAAGGTGGGGATCTATTGGAATTATCATTTCTATGTATGTTCATAGCACAAGTGGCATTCTTTCATTGATGTTGTGGTGCTGAACCTTCCTATGCTGTTGGCTATGACATATGCTGGAGGGAAGTATGAGAATATTTGATTATAGTGTTAAGGCTAGTAAGAAGTTCCACAAGGATAGTTGTCACATCCCCATTCCCAAATAAATGTTGCTAACTAATGAAGATGGTGTCTCTTCATAACAAGTGTTATTATTATCTTAACAAGACCCAAAAGGGTAGTTGTGATTAAGACCCAAAAAGGCATGTTGTAATAATAGACGTGTTTTTTGAGGTAACCTTTGGGGGTTTTACTAAAGACATTTATACCTAGGGTTAGAGGTCATGCTAGCATGGAATGGCAAAGCCGGTACAGGAAAATCATGGGGTGGTAGAGCTGATATAGGCAAGTCATAGGAAGCTAGGTGTAGTGGGATAGGAAGTGGACTAGCCATCCCTTCTAGCCAATTTATAGGCCTAACCATGGTGGTAGTGCTAGATTGCCTATCAATAAAGCATTCTTTTTTTTTCTTTTTCTGCATTTTTCCTATTATTTCCCTTATACATAATGTCAAATATTGCATATATTTTGCATTTGGTATATTTTCTTCATATGCATAATGTCTAATATATTGTATATTTGACATTTTCCATGACATCTAGGGATGGGATGTCATAATTGGTATCAAAGAAAACCACAACCCAAGGGCCATTCAAAACCATGGGCCAACTACAACATGAACTTTATGATGAATCTTGAAGCCAAAACACATGGAAAGTCATTGATCATCACCGGATGTACCATATATTTATGATGCAAGTCAAAATATACCCTTACATTAACTTCACAAACAATGGATCAGGCATCTAGATCCCAACAACCAACAAAATTTCTTTCATGGATATCATTAACTAATGAAGATTTGATTATACCTCATCAAAATTCATCAATTACAAGAGATGTTGGTAATATAATGATACAATGGTCCAGGTAACTCTTACCCATCTTAATACTATAATTATTAATTAATTATGATCATTGTTAAATTTCTTTTAAGAAAGTTAGTAACCATGACTTGAATTGATCTTTTTTTGTTGAAATTCACTATCCAAGTAATCTAGAAGATTTCAAGTTACCATATGTTAACCTAGAAATGTCAATTCAACAAAATAGGCTAGTTTGGTCCTTTTAATTCTTGAAAAATCAACTTCATTTTTAACCCTAAAACTATGTCTAGTGTGGAGTACTCATCAAGATGATTCCAATGGTACAAATTTCATCTCAATTGGACTTATAGTTTGGGAGATATTGATGTTTAAAGTTTCTTGTTATACATGCATTAAAATAATATTAAATTATTAATTTATTATTTGAACAAAAAAAGTCAAAATTTTAGGATCAAGAATTAACCCAAAATGATCATTTAACCATATTGAACCCTTACCTTGTCATCGACTGAACCACCACGTCAACCATCAAGGCAAGGTGGAATAAACTAGTAATAGAAGTTAAAAACATTTTAAAAAAACTTTAATTTTGAATGGAAGGTCATGGGTTCAAACCTATAACATTATTTTTTTAAAAAAATATAATATATATATATATAATTAATAAAATATGATTTTGAAAAAAATGGGGGATAGGAGGTCTCAGGTTCAAACTCAAGCCCCAACAAAAAAAAGTAAAAAAAGATAAAAAAAATATTAAAAAATAAAAAATAATTTTAACCACCGCTAGGCTTGCAGCTAGCCATGGCTAGGCTGCTAGCAGGTCACAAGAGGGTTGGCCCTTGGGCTAGCCCCAAGGGCAATCCATTGGCCGCACCACCTGCACCACATCACGTTGCCATCTACTGCCATATTGCGTTGTAGTTCATCACCATATTACACCCTGTGTGCCTTTGCTGTCATCACTACTTCACTTCACCATTTCCATTGCTCTAATCTACTACCATGTTCTGCAATCTACTGCTACACCACACTCACGCCTAAGCCTATGCTTGTTGTCAAACCATGTTGTGCCAAAAACACTTGCTGTCACCATCATCGCCAACGCCATTGTTGTTGCCCCACCCTCACATGACATGTTGTGCACCATCCATTACACACCCTATTGGGTGACACCCATTACACGCCCTACTTCTACCCATTACACACCTACCACGCCCACCTGTTGCTTGCCCACTACCTATCACACACACTACCCATCACTGCCTCCCGTGTCACCCATCACTACCTCCAGTATTTCTTATCACAGCCTTCTACGCTATCCATCATTGCCTCCCATGTTGCTCATCACCACCTCTAGCACCACCCATCACCATCTCTAGTTCCACCCATCACTACCTTTAGTGCCATCTATCATCACTTCCAGCATTACCCATCACCACCTCCAATGCTGTCGTGCAGAACTTGAAATGATGTGCCACTATGATCGTTGCTGCCATTCACAAAAAAAATGACAAATTCTCTATTATATGACAAAAAATTTTCAATTTTTCATCAACTGATGGAAAAATTTGAAATTTTTGTCAATTAACAGAAAATTCAAATTTTCATCATTGAACTATTAGTTTAAATTAGGAACCTACAAAAATAGTTTTCAAAATTACAATGTATTGTGGTAGTCACAAAAAAGATAAAAATTGCACAATTAACCATGCTCACTCTGGAGTAGAACTGGGATGGGTGCCCTCTTAGGAAGTCTTGTTTCTTGCACCAAAGTACTTAGATTCCAAAAACTAGAACTTTTGATTTCAAAAACATTTTTTGATGAACTAAGAGTTGTTTCCTATAGATTTCAACCTACCAAACCTAATGGTGAAGTCAAATCCATCCCATGAAATCCCAAAAGTTAGTTTTTACTCCTTTCTCGATATAGCACCTCAAGATCCTCAAAACTTTAATTTTGGCATCACTCAAGCATACAATGTCCATTTTCAACATATGAATAGCTATTTCTAACATTTTTCACCCTTTTAAACTCAATGGTGAGGTTAAATTTATCATTTTAGCGCCTATAATTCAATGATATTATAAATTTAACCATTTAGATTTTAAGATTTAGTACATAACCCTTGCAAATAATCTTAAGATAATTATGGCACGTCATTAATTACATTGCTGAAGTCAATGTTTTAAAGGGGGTAAAAAGGCCAATGAGAATTAGATAATATAGTTACATATTACTAAAATTATATGATGTCATTAAATATTACTAAAATTAGATAATATAATTATAAAAATAGATAATATAGCTATTCAGTTAATGTAGTTGATTATTAGTTGATGTATTAGTTAATGATCAGTTGATGTATTGGAGAATTAGTTTAAGAAATAGAAAAATATTCAACTATCAAGAAAAGAATATATTAATCCATCCTATAATCAAAACATAGGTTAAAACAACATGGAGATTCAAAATCTTATTTCAATAAGGAGTATGATACTCATGAAGAGAAATGATCTAGACAAGAATCCAAGAATAACAATGAAAGTTACAAGATACGATGTGCTTGCAAGATCACTAATGAGTGAGAAACAACATCCACTATTTCTATCATGAGACTTGGATTGGCATGAATATCGATACCCACACATCTTAGCAGAGTTAAAAGATTTTGATGTTGATGTCTTGGGCCTACAAGAAATCTTATAATGGGAATTTCTATATCAATTCCAACTAGATTTGAAAAATATGGGATATAGAGGTATTTATAACAAAAAAGGTTCTTGTGGAAGTTCTTCTTTTGATCCATACAAATTAGCATATTATAGAAATTACAACATGGATGGTTGTGCGATCCTTTATAAAGAAGCCAAGTTTAAATTGGTACAAACATTTGAATGAAGTTTAGAAAATATGATTTTTGATATTCCAGAACTTCAAGTGATGGAAAAGAAAGAATAGTCAAGATTTTGGAAAAATCAAATAGCCTTGGTAGTGATTCTAAAAGTTCATCTATCAATAAGATGTGTAAGCATGGTTAACACACACTTAATTGCCAAACCAACATGTTCAGATGTTAGACTTTATCAAGGAGCATACTTGATTAAGCAAATAGAAGAAAATTTGAGGAAGAAGTTATTCCTAAGTTGTACCAATCCAATTCCATTTATTCTTTGTGGAGACTTCAATGCAAAATTTGGAAGTAGTGTTTATCAATTCTTAAAATATGGATCTGTAAAGGAATCTTTGGAAGATGAACCTGATTTGAAAAAGTTATTTCCATTAAGTCAGCATGCAATTCCATTAGCTAGTGCATATTTTTCTTACTTTGAATCCTTAGTAGATAAATTAGATTCTAGAATTTAGGAACATATGATGTTGATGGATTGCACTCATCAAGAACCACAATTTACAAATCACTTTGCAATGATTAATGAAGATGGGTCAACAACATTCTTCATTG
>MNCI01022714.1:4233-54214 GCA_015680685.1 Gnetum montanum | reverse complement strand
AACGTCAACCTGTGGTCACCCACGTCTCAAAATGGAAAAACTGTGATCACCGACGTTGGATATACATGTACTTTTTAATAAATATAGTTTTGCTATGTACCAGAAAGAGACGTTCGATAACAATGAACGACATTTTTATTTATGGGCCTCAGTTTCACAGAGGAGGTGAAGCTCATTCTGCGCCGTTGGAATCACGTGGAGAGACTTTAATTTTGGGAGTCGAGATTTGTCCGAATACATTGGAAAGGGAAGCCAATAAATTAAACTTCCAACATCAGCCTTATCATGATTTTCGGTTTTTTAAACTTCCAAGATCAGCATCTTCCATGTTCGGATGGTTCCGTGAAATGCCTATTTGTATCAACTTTTTTTTATGTTGCCCCTTTCTTATGGCATACGACATGGCATGAAAACAACCTTAACATGATTAGGTATCTGTTGGTCTTTTTTATGTCATGGCTATTGGTTATACATGTAGGTGAGGATGCATGAGTGTATCATGTCGGCATTGACAATTTCCCAACAATCACCCTTTCAATGTCAACATCAAAAGTAAAAAGAATGTACCCCTTCAACCTTGTTCCTTTGATGTGTGCACTATTTAATTTCATGTCGCATGTACATTTAAACGAATGTTTCATATTGGAAGCCTGGTTCCAACCCTTATATAATAAAAGAGTATTCCAAAACATAGTTTTAAGGATCATCTTTATTCCTTCTTCACTTTACCTCCTTTTGTGGAGTGCAACATAAAGCATGTACAATCTTCTCCACCAAAAGCTTCTTCCATGCCTCTCACACATGGATATCTTCAACTCCTTTACAATTAAAATAAAATTCCAAAGGGAATAATAGAGAATAAAAGGATGCTTAAATCCATCACCATGGTTAAACTTGTCTAGGTGCCTACCATGTGCATTAAATAGGCCATTCCATAATCATCAAGCTCTTCTAGTTCAGTTGTCCCATCATAGCTATGTTGCTAAAGCTCCCGTACTCCTATGGCCATAGAAATGCACCACATTATGCTACCATGAAAACACCACTTCCATGGCCATCTTCAAATGCACTAGAGACCTAGCCTATCACAATGGCTCATGAATGTTCTCACGTTTAGAAACTAATGTTATGACATTCACTCACCCATAAATATTGCCATGTTGCTTCTCAAAAATTGGTAGTAGTGCCTATACTTGCCATGGTTTAGCACCAACAAGAAGGATGCATTGCTTTGCTCAAAAGCTAGTATGATCTCATGCATCTTCTTCATCAACACAACATCCTCACTTCTAAATGCCACAAATACCACATGAGCCTTAAGATCTTATTGGCCCTAACTCTAGCTCAATTGCTATTGTTGTTATGTGAGAAGCCTTTGAAATATGCTAAAAGCCTTGGTCACACATTCAGTTGCAAATTCCTAACTTAAATGGTGTTGCTATTGCCAAAATCATAAATGCCAACTCCATTACTCCATGATTTTCTTTTCCAGCAATTTGGAAACCACCACATCAATGTTCTCCTCTATGCTGATCATGACAACCTCAACATCTTCAATTAACAATAGTATTTCCAATAGTGCAATGATCCATCCATGTACAAAACTTTCCATCATATGGACTTCCAAAACCACCTCTAATTAGCACCTCCAACAATTGCTCGCTGCTTTAGCTACTCAAACCTAAGCACCAACCAAAGCTTTGAGATGGGAAAATTGGCTTTGGGGCAGCACCATTTCCAACTCAGATTCACTAACCTCAACTCTAAGCCTATTNGTTGGGGGTGGGGTGGGGGGAGGGGGTGGTGTGTTGAATCAGGGCCTTATAAAAATTTGAGTTAAATAGAGACTAATAGAAAGACTAGATAAAGCCCCAAAGTAACTTAATGTAGAAAATAGAATAACTTATGCTAAAAATAGTAAACAAACACTAAGTTTTTACGGTGGTTCATCTACTACATTGGCTAGCCTATGTCCACCATAAACTCTCCCTAGATCCTAGGGGATAGAGTAATCTATTAATCAAAGAAAATTTACAAGGCTTTCTTTACAATCCTGAACTAAGCACAACCACTAGGCTCGAAGTCACAGAAATTCACTTTCATATAACAAAGAAAGGAAAATACTCTGTCTTGTCTCAACACAAAGACTCAAGAGTTACCAAGCTTTCTAAGAAAAAGAAACAAAGATTTTACACAGAAGAGATAGAGAGAGGTTGAGAAGAAAAGAAGAAGCATAGAAGAAGAAATTCTAGTTCAAGCACAAGGCCAAAAACTAGAATCACATAACTAAGTTATAGAGCTTCAATTTATAGTTAATATTCTTTTCAAACATTTTTAGAGCCATTTTTCAACCTATTGCTAATATAGTAGAGAAGCGTGAGAAGTAGTAAGTTGTAACACTTAGCAATCCATTGGGAAGAGTAGTAAAAGAAGAAGAAGTTGTATCCATTACATTTTAACTTCTATTACTATATTTGGTATGAGCTTGAGGTGAGCATTAAAAGCTTAGCAGAGGAGCAAAAAAGCTATCATTTCATTTTTGGCACTAATGGTTTCTTCACTTTCCATGGAAATAATAAGCTCTACTTGTATTGGAGATAACAACTCTTTAACTTTCAACTAACAACTCCCATATTTTTATTAATGATGTTCAGCTTACTTGCATAGCGATACAGACTTTAGTTTTTCATACAATAGCTCTTTTTAATATAAGCTTATAATTCTCCTTTTCTTTTTGCCAATATCGTGATGAGCCGCGATATTGCATTAGCCGCGGTATCGCATCCACCCCTGCGATATTGCGTACGCGATATCGTAGCTCATCGCTAGTTCTATAAATAAGAGGTAGTTTTCCCTTGTTCAATCATCTAGATTTAGACCCTTAGCCAAACTATAGCAGTTTTACCATTCTAGAGTTAGAATAATTTCCATGTGCCCACAGTAGAAGTCTTAAAGTGAACGGATCTCTACTCGAGCAAATTGTACCTGAGCACACATTTGAGTACGGTAATAAAGATGAACTTTCTGATAAACCTTGCAACATATGGACTAAGCTAAATAGGAATTAATTAGTGTTAATGTTTAAATGTTTTCCTAGATAATTAATCTCTCTTCACCCTTATCTCCTAGTAATGCGGAATGAGTATGACTTAATCACAAGCATTTAAGTGTGACTACTTGGTAACCCAGTAGTGTACTTAAACCATGTGCTTGGTAATCCCAATGGTAGTCATGCACAAAGTTCAAGATGTATACGAATAATTAAGGAACAGATGCTCATCGCACTTAGGCTAGCTTAGATTTTCTCTCACCCTTTCTCTCTTAGCTTAGTCAATATTACTTTCCATTGTCCTCAGGAGTAGCATTAGCATAGAAACACATCATACACCTCACTCTGGACTAAACCATACATGACAAAGCTAATACTAGTCCAGGTGAGAAGATAGCGAATTGCGACCTAAGGCTAACTGTCTAGATGCCACAACTAGTCTTTCTATGGAGTTCGATCAGATCGTGCGTGTAACGCTCGTATTCTTTTGGTTCAGTGTAGGGGTACCTCGCCACTCATCATTGGCACCGTTGCTAGGCACAGTGCTAGTTATCTAGGTTAGTTATATCATACAAGGTCACTATACAAGAATTAATTATACATCTTTTAGAAGAAATAATTACAAAAAGTCACATATAAATTCACACATAATCTCACAACCATGCCTATCCTACAAGACTATAATAATGCCACATCTAATGAGGTAATTCATTGGAGAACCAATAGAATTGATGATGAAGATGAAGTATGGAGTACTAAACCTTATGCAAGAGTCCCCTACATTTATAAACACCCCAACAATACTCAAAGACTCTCATCATCCAACTTTGACACTTCTAGTGAGGATGAGACATCCCATAGAACAAGAAAGCCCAAAAGGCCTAGGACCTTCTCAATAACTAACAAGAACTTACTTGGGGATGATTGGAAGACTTACAAAATTCATAACGAGTTTTACAGTTCCTTCTCTTCCTCTACTCCTTCAACGTTAGATTGTGACATGGATGACTATCTTTCAAGGGATCGGCGTAGAACTAAAAATCAAGCTCACAAAGAAAATCAAGAACACCAACATAAACGAAGGTAACATCATCCCAACACATGAAAGCATAACTTACTTGATGACGATGAACCCCTACTAGCCACTACAAGCCTAATGCAAATACAAGAGGTTGTTCAAATCTCCCGTAGGCATCATAAAGAGAGCCGTCTACCCAAGCTCGATTTAAATAAATTTCCCAATTTTTCAGGAGGCTATGACTTAGATCTGTAACAACATTTACAAGCCTTCTACAATGCCCGTACATGGAACAACATTGATAATAGTTGGCAAAAACTCAAGCTCTTCCCTTTGACACTCATTGGCCAAGCAAAAGTATGGTATAGGCCGTTAAAACCAAATTAAATTTGACGTTGGCCAACAATGGTAGAATTATTTAACGAAAGATATCAAACCTACGCAAGAGTGTCAGCCTTGAGGAGACAATTCCAAGAATGGAAAAAAGTGTAGCATGAACCTTTGGACATGGCCTTAGAAAGATATTATGCACTGTTAAATAACTGCCTAGGCCATGGGTTCTTTGAGGAGAGGCTAATGTACCATGTCATAGATGGGCTCTGTAGTGAAACAAGGGAGATCCTAGGGATGTACGCTCGAGGTAAACTATATGAGCTACGAACCCATCAACTTCAAGAGCTTATTAAGAGATGGAAAAAGAAGAAGGAGAACTAGCCAAATGGGAGAATGTTGAAAGTTCTCAATAGGACCAAAATCTCAACTTAACAAGGGTCCATGATCATGAAGAGGAGAAATCCACTCACTTCAAGGAGGTGGAATCATCTTTGACAATCCTACAATCACTAGATGAAATTGAGGCAAAGGTCAATAAGATGGTGGACTGGGTACATAAAAGATGTGGAGAATATTCCAACATTATTAGAGGAAGAACTATGCCAAATTGAGAAACAGGACAAGACACCATGCAATAATCAAAACAAAGGGTAGAAGATCATAAGAATAAGAACTCAACTACTAATTTCACATATCAATGTAACATTAGTCTGTATGATCACCCCAAAGGCCAATGTCCAGTTTTGTCACATTTACATGAGCATTGGGGAGGAATGTTACATTCAGATTTTGTACAAAAATATCAGGTTCAACCACAGAGGAAAAAACCTCAGTCATGGGGAAGGCCACCACCAACTAGATCATATCCTTCATATGTCCCAATGCCAAATGCTTATTATTATGTTCAACACTCTATTTCTCCAACAAGATCTTCATCCTCTACCTCATCTCATTGTTATCATTCTCCCGAGTACTATCCACCCATGCCCTCTCCAACAAGATCACCACCTCATGTGCCTTACACTTATCCTCAACCTCAATATTCTCATACTTCATCCCCTCCTACATCACCACTAGCTCTGCCAAGAAATTTTGCACCATAGCACCAACCCGCAAACGTTACTTGTGCTGCTACTTCCAACAACAGTGGAGGTCCTTCACAACATCGAAAGCATCCCTTCTTTAAATGTGACCATCGAAAGGGACACCACAGTTTAGAAACCACTACATCCACCAACTTAGCACAAATCCAACACTATGGTGCATCTTCCTCTTCAAACCCAATGCCTCATGTTACCTCATCAAGGCCACCACTTAACACTCCAACAACCATATGTCCCAATGAATACAGCCATGGAGGGCAACATCCTGATCCTTGCATACCATCTAACGGTCCCAATTATCATAATGGGTCAACTCGTTATCTGGAAACTACATCTTATAAATTACCCCACTATGCTTACTATAATCAAGTGTGTGAACCCCAATGGGGTAAGTATGACCAAGTACCAATATTTCCAACATGCAAGGATCCTCATCTTCCATTTATTAATCCTTGCAATCCTCAACCGTTAAGTTATGGGGGATATCCCCCATTTTAATAACAAGAAGGATTAATAAATAATTTTCATTTTCTTTAATTTTACATTTTTTTACAAATTTCTTTAACTTTTCTTGTTTTTGTTTTGCAAAATCATTCATACTTATTTGTTTAATTGTGTGTGTGTGTTTACTTATTTTTTTAGATTCGACACCTAATAAGTGCTGCTGATGATGGTATGAACTGTATTCGATTGGTTGCTAATGTTTGGCTTTTACCTTTGAGTTATGATGTTAATACTAAGGTATGGTACTTTTGATATAACAGGCAATGAGTCCATGTCATCCATGAATTTATATGGTCTCTCTTAGCTTGGAACTGTATAGTTCCCTTACTTAAATAATAAGAACTATCAACGAATCGGTGACTGGGCATTTATCAAACTAAGGAAGGACTCAAGGACTGAAAAGGGTGTGACTTCAAGGGAATTTGATGCATTTTTGTTGGCCATTCTCTTGGGTGCTTGGACATTTCCTTCTTGGAATTTCCTTACCATTCTGATGTTGCTCCATTATTGAGAAGCTGAGCTAATAAAAATAATAAGTCTTTGCATGGTGTGGTTCTCATGCAAAAAAAAAAAAAAAATAGTGAGAATTCAAAGCACACCCTTTAGAAGAAATAATCATCTAGGCTACAAGAACAGGTTATGGAACTAGATAAACATGTTCCCTCTAACTAAGGCCCTTCTCGCTTCCTACTTTATCCTTTTTCGTTTCGTTGAAATGGTGGTGACTCTTTGGTGGAAGCATTCTTGTTACTTCAAGTGAATGGATTGGCCGAATGTATTAATGCAAAGTCACTAGATGTGGTTTGTTTGAGGCTGGATTTGGAATGAGATCTACTAAGTCACATTAACCATTACTACACAAGGGGCTATACATCACTTTGTTTTTGAGACTCCATTTCATCCTCTTCTTCCCACCTTTCTTTTCTCCACTTTTCACCTCACCGGTTGTATCAGTAGTCCATAATTGGTTGATGCATTGTTTTCTTTTTGGTAAAATCTTGTAGTTAAGAATTTAACTCTTGCTTCCAAATGACATTTCTAGAGCCTACGGACTCTTTGAGTGTGGAATTGTCAGGGCATTAAGGGCATGAGCCTGCTTTGGGGAGGATCCACTGGCATTCCTATTTGGTGCACTCATTAATTTCTTTTCCCTAAACATTTTTGCAATCAACATCTATTTTGTTCATCTCCATCTTTGACATCCATTTTATCGACGTTTCCATTTCTTTTTCTCCATCTCTCTTATTCCTTATCTTTTTCCATTCTCTCGCTATCGGAGGTTCACTCTCATTCATGGGGTCTTGGTCCAATTTTTTCAATTTTCTCTTAACCCCTACACCTCAGGTAGTCACCAGTATTATATCTCTAGATCGACATTAGCCATATCACAACTCAGCCAATGGACATTACACTGAGGCAAAGTATTAACTACATTGTGATTCATTTACCCTTGCTAATATAAGACTGTGTTGTGTGTGCAGATGACAATCATACAACAATGGATTGGATCTAGAGGGAACACTTGGAATGGACTAGTGTTGGAACAGTTATACAAGGAACAAGATTGATGACACACTTATGGATGGACAACGAAAGGCATAATCTTGGCATTGGCAGCAACAAACTTCTTCTTTTCTCTCTTTCTTTTCACTTCTCTCTTAGCTGCCAAATAAGGCTGGATGTCAAATGTGCAAGTGTTCACTCTTGTTGTCATGAACACTAAATTTTGTAATGTATTGTAATGATGATCCATTCACATATCACCCCATTCACCATTAGTATCATTCAAGTCAATAATCCCATACATTCCCAATATTTTGTAAGGAACTCGAGCACAAATTTTCATTCAGTCATGGGGGTATGATGAGCTACGATATCACATCAGCCACAATATCGCGTCGGCCCCTGCGATATCACGTACACGATATCGCAACCCATCACTAATTATATAAATAAGAGGCAGCTTTCCCTTATTCAATCATCTAAATTTAGAACCTTAGTCAAACTATAGCAGTTTTACCATTCTAGAGTTAGAATAATTTCCATGTGCATGCAGTAGGAGTCTTAAAGTGAACAGATCTCTACTCGAGAAAATTGTACTTGAGCACATATTTATGTATGGAAATAAAGATGAACTTTCTAATAAACCTTGCAGCATATGGACTAAGCTAAATAGGAATTAATTATTGTTAATGTTTAAATGCTTTCCTAGATAATTAATCTCTCTTCATCCTTATCTCCTAGTAACGTGGAATGAGTACGACTTAATCATGAGCATTTAAGTGTGACTACTTGGTAACCCAGTAGCGTACTTAAGCCATGCACTTCGTAATCCTAGTGGTAGTCATGCATGAAGTTCAAGATGTATATGGATGATTAAGGAATGGATGCTCATCGCACTTAGGCTAGTTTAGATTCTCTCTCACCCTTTCTGTCTTAGCTTAGTTAATATCACTTTCCATTGTCCTCAGGAGTAGCATTAGCATAGAAACACATCATACATCTTACTCTGGACTAAACCATACATGACAAAACTAATACTAGTCTAGGTGGGAAGATAGTGAACTACGACCGAATAACTGTCTAGATGCTACAACTAGTCCATCTACGGAGTTTGACCGGATCATGCATGTAACGCTCATATTTGTATGGTTGAGTGTAGGGGTACCTCGCCACTCATCATATGGTGTAGCCTTCTTTTCTATGTAGCTCGTATAGAATCAAAATTGTGTTCTAAATTATATTCTTCTTTACCAGCTTTTCTTTCGCTTAGGTTGACATGGTAATGAGAAAATATGAAGCTTTTCGATTCTCACAAATTTTTTTTCTTTTTAAAATAAGCTTTATTGTGTGTGCGATATAGGAGCTGACATGGTAAAGCTATTTTGGAGGAGCTTTGTAGAACCAAAAGCTAGTTCTAAATATTGGTTCTATGAGCTAATGCGGTAGAGCATCCATTAGAACCAAAAATTAGTTTTAAAGCTTTTTCCAAAAAATGATGACCTTTTCAACCAAGCTTGTATGTGTGGAAGAAGGAAAAAAAACACTAACATGGTAGAGCTATTATTTAACAAGCTTTTGTAGAACCAAGAAATGGTTCTAGGGCCAATTCTCAAAATAAGCTTGTTTTAGAAGTTGACGTACCAAAGTTAATTGAAGGAATCTTTCATAGATTAAAAAAATGGTTCTACAAGCTAGTTCTATTTAGCACTTTCTCTTTGAGCTAATGTGGGAGAGTTATTTATTATCCATTCGTAGAACCAGAAAATAGTTCTAGGAGTTGGTTCTACAAGCTAAGCTGGATTAAAATGCTTTCACACACATGCTCTAAAAACTATTTAAACTCGGCCCCATTAAGTCCTATTAATAAAAAAATAGCTGACATGATAGAACCAATTTGAGCTATCTTTGTAGAACTAAAACAAATATTTAAGATAGATTAAGAAAACTATCCAAGCACATGTGATGATGAGCTAGTAGGATCATTCTGGATAAGCTAAGTAGAACAAAAATAAAAAAATAAAAAAAAATGGTTCTACAAATATTTCCCTAAGAAGATAAGAGGAAAGCTTAAATTCATATGAAACAAAAGCTCCACTGTAAAGCCAAACATGTAACCAAGCTTAAAACACATAACAAAGCCTTCCACACCATCAATCTACTTTAACTAAAGCTTTGATATGAATTATTAGGGGTGTGAAAACAACTAATAGATTGTATGAGTGCAGAGATCAAATCAAGGTAAGAAAGATAACCACACATTGGAAGTCATGATGAAAGAAATAAAGGGAAAGGAATTCCTAAGCCGCTACTAGATTAGGGTAATCAATTTCATTTTCTTAATATGAATTTATACATGTGGTTTGCTTATGGTACAAGTTGGCAGTTACTATTTATAGGTCTTCATTATTTCATGTGGTTGTCTATGTTTACTGGAAGTTACTATTTGATGTTCTTCCTTATGTCATGGTGGTTGGCTATGTTGATATGTGAGGATGCAAGTAGTTGGAATCACATAAGTATCACATGGGTATGTCATGTTGGCATTAACAATTTTCCAACATTTAACTTCCAAGATCAACATCTTTTTGCATGTCAAAGATGCAACTAAATGTGCACAAAGAGATATCTAACTAGCTATGTGTTAAAGACTCATGAATTTGATGGAAATTTCCTGAATAGTTTGTAGTAGGTATAGGTTCAGATGTAAATTCACAATGAGTAATTTTCAAACAAATATTTCTATTTTGTAACAAATATATTAAGAAATAGAAAAATCTTGTAACTTGCAACTAGAAATCCTTTACTCTATTACATAAAATATAAATGGAAAAGAAAAAAACATTTCATCTAAGATTTATAAAAATTCATGGGAGTTTTCATTTTTCTCTTTTAATAAATATATTTTAAGTTTTTTCATTCGCATCCCTAATTATGAAGCCTACCCATCTTTTCTGGAGTAACACAAATCTGAATGCATTTAGAATCACAAATTCTTGATTCGATGCTTTCATGTATCAGATTCTTTTGATGCATAGGTAATTGGCTAATTTTGTGCTCATCAATCATCATTCATCAAGAAGCTACTCCCAAATAATTTAAGATTCTTTTTTCACAAAGAATTGAAACTTTAAAAACTCATGACATGTATACTTCTAGTTCATGTAGTTTTCATAAACATTTTTAGGATATTAGTTTTTATTTTTGTTATGTTTAGGAAACTCTATCAACCTTAACTTGTTATAGGAGTGTCATACTACTAGGGTACATTACTTCCATATTTATAACCAAATTCTATTACAAATTTATTTTTAAGAAATATAAGTAAGAATATTATACATACATTATCTCTAAGTAAATCTTATAGTCCAAATTGTAAAATTAAAAATTAATGGTTTCAATACATTTTATTACAATTGTTGTTATCATAAAATCTAACATTAATTTATTATTAATGACATTGTGTTTCCATATGATATTACATCATTTTACAGAATTTTAAATCAAGTTTTTTTTATCTTGTTTTAGAAGAGAAATGCATACATCACTTGAAAGGTTCAATATTTTAATGTTCATGTATTTCAATATTTTTAAAGTTAATTTCATTAACTTGAATAACCTTTTAGTGATTGAATTCAAAATGCAAATTAAAGTTTGCACTCTTATATATATGTATGTTTGGTGTGGTTATCAATTCAATCAAAATATAAATTTATTTCTTGAGTTTTGCTAACTTACATCACATTTTTACCATGATCCATGCAATTTTTTTTGATGTGGATGGTCTCTAATTTTATGATCCAATACAATTTTTAATCTTTGTTGTAAAAAATATTATTATTCTATAATAAAGCTATGTGAAATGAAATGAAATGAAGATTTATTACTTTTAAAGATCCATAAGATCTATTAGACAGATATTACATTTTCATGAAAAATAAAGATAGACACTACAAATTGACTAAGCACAAATGGAGGCATCAAAAAGAAATCATACATGCTTTTTGTTGTATCATTATAATATTGTTTCAAATAGGTAGTCATAGCACAAGAAATAAATACATGTAACTCATCTTCAAGGCCTCATAATTTGCACAACCTACAAATGTGCTCTTCTCAGGGGAGTTGAATCCATCTTTCACTTTCAATTCTAAGATGATGACAACTCAAGTGAACCTTCTTGATAGCATTCTAATACATACTGGGAATAGCAGCTGATGAATAATGAGCTTCTATATCTAGTTTATTATATCTAATGTGATGTAAATAAAATTGCCTCTTTCCTTTCACATTAGCTCATATATGTGTTAAAATTTTCTGCTTAACTAGTTGGTGAAGATTCTTAGGATTTTATTATATGTCCTCCTAAGAGATATTCCATTTTCTCAACTTTTGCATCCCTTGAAAATGCCAATTATGGTATTGTGAATCCTCAAGAACTACTTTAGATAATTTGTCTTATTTTGAGATATGCAAGCTAGAAGTGTATGTAATGAATTGACATAAGGCTTCTACTTTTAAAGGTAATAGATCACATTCATATAATAACATTAAGTAAGGTGTTTACATATTTACATTTAACTCATCAAGAAGAAACAGTTTTTGCATCCTTTCAATATCTTTCCAAATTTTAGCATTAAGTCTAGGTTCATAAACAACACATCCACACAATACATAGGATAGATGATAGTCTGAAATTTTTTTTTTAAACTTCCAAATATAGATGCCTAAATCCTTACACTTGTTTTTGAAAGCGTATAAATTCTTGAAAATTCCTACTACTTTTTCTTTGATGCACTTCGTACACATGTAATTATTTATATGAATATGACCTAAATATTTAAAAGAATACACTATTTGCACATTGGTATCTCCAACATTGAAGTTATAATAGTTATTTACTCTACTTGGTTTTATCTACATTCACTTGAAGACTAGATGAATGATAATAAATTTTGAGGATTTGCAGCATATTTTGCATACCTTTTGTAATAGTAGAGATTAAGGTAACATCATTTGCATATAAAGGAAGATTCATTGCTTGGAATCCAATTTTGATTGCATAACTATATTGCTTGTTGCACAACCATTCTTGTACTTCATCAATAAAGATAGCAAAGAGAGTTGGAAAAAGCCGACACCTTGCTTAACTCTAATTTTGTTCTAGAATTGAAATTTATTCTTTGAATTGCTATCTATAATTTTAATAATTACTTCCATGTACAATCTTTGAGTTGTTGCAATCAAATTTAAAGGGAGGCCAATTTTATGGAAGTGAAACCATAGTTTAATATGAATAATTGAATTATATGCTTTTGAAAAATTAATAAAAAAGAATAAAAAAATTTTGATTAGGCATTTTTGAAAAATTCATGTATCTAAGAGTAACTATGTAATTAATAGTAGAGTGATTTTGTTTGAAACTTGTTAATATTTTTTCTTCACCTAGTTGCCTTAAGCCTAAGAACTGATTTTCTTTTCTTTCAAAGTGCCCAATAACTTAGTAAACATATTACTCACAATGATTATTTGATTATTATTCAAATTATTTTTATCCTCATTTTTATATAATAATATAGCTTTGCTAGTTTTTCAATGTTGATTTAATCCTTACTTCGTTGCTGAATTTTATTTATGTCAAATTTCTCTATGAATAGTAGTGTTGACCTTTTGGTATGTCAAAACTATAAGGAAAATGGAGATCTAGAATGTTTGTGTGTTTGCATGGTTGTTATGATTATAGAACAGATACATGGAATTCACAAGAAGAAGATGCAATGACATCTACAAAGCAATGTTGAAATGGAAATCTAAAAGATCAAGATGGGGCCTACAAGAAGACTCAAGGAAGAACTTGGATTGAGACAAGAAGGCATGGGAAAGCTCAAGAACATGGACAAGAAACAAAGATTTCAAAGTGCAAAGGAAGCTAAAGAAAGACATCTTCAAGAAATAGTAGACATCTTGGAAGAATTGAAGGCAACATAGGAGAAGATGTCTTTGAAAAATAGTAGATGCCTTTTTGGAGAGAAAGATGTCTTTCATGAAAAGAAGATGCCTTTCTAGAATGATGGTCTGATGTAGAAAGACATCTTAGTCTCAAAGATGACATCTTTAGTTATTGTTAGATAGCCGTTGCATGAATTTTGAGGAGATTTCAGAAACATATTAGCTATAAGAAGGCTTCATTCTCATTGGGAAATGTGCAAGCTGAGTACTATCAGTTGTAATCATCAAGCAATCATTGTAATCATCATTGTTCCTGATTGTATAATCTTTTTTCTGTTGATTTTGGTCTAACTAAGATATACCTCAAAGTAGAAGGATTAAAAAACTTAGTTGTATTCTTTGCTTGTGATTTTTGTTCTCTTTTTTTGCCCTACGAGGTTGATGTGCTTCTTGCGAGAAGGCATATTGCTTGAGCTTGTTGGGATCCTACAGGATTGAGTGTTGGTGTAGTGCCATAACACTTCGGAGTGGAGCTCAACTTGTAAAGGTTGTGGGATCCTGGAAATCACATTCTAAGCTTGTCAAGATCTTGCAATGTTGAGTGGATTTGTAGCATCAAATCACTCTGGAGTAGAGCTTAGAGCTTGTATAGGATATGGTACCTTTCAAACCACATTTGAGAGCAACAAAGCCTAGAGTTGTGCTTACGAACTACCCTCCAAGTGTGGACTACCCAAGTTGGGGAGCCAAGTTAAATTTGGTGTATGTGCCTTGTCTCAACAAATTTTTAATTAGGGGAACTTATTCATCCCCTCCTTATAAGTTCTACGATCCACAAGTAGATCCTATCTACTTTAATAATTTTGCATATGAACCATTTGAATCTACAACCTTGCTAGATGATAGCTTTTTAATACTATATGTGACTTTCTCAAGAGTAAATTGGAGAGTTACTTGCTATACAATATTAGTAGAATTATCATCTTGTCTTGTAAATAACTTATTGTAAAATAAGAAAATATCTTGAAAAGAAAAATTAAATGATGAAGATGCTTTATGATGAAAACATTACCAAAACTGCCTAGGTTTCTTTTTAATGGTACAAGCAAAATATTCTTATTTTTCCTTAATAAATTTCCTTCTCTTGGTTCTAATTTAGCATTTATATGCCTTAACTAAAATTTTTCTATGACCTATTTGAATTTTTAATATTTTTCCTAGCCTACATGCAATCCTTATCAAACTATGTTTTTTAAGCACCTTGTTATTTTGCATGTACAACTTAGCTACTATAAGCAACATTTGTTCAAGATTCTTATGTTATCTTTCAAGAGTCCATTTGTTATGTGCTACATTCATATATTTTTCCTTTTACTATTGGAGCAAGTTTGTATTGATATTTTTTTAATTCTTGTCTTTTGTTGTCTAAGAAATAATTAGAATTTATAACAAAAACTCAACATGGTGATAGTAAGACTCTACTAAATCTTCTTCAACTAAAATCAATATATTTATAAGAACATAAAAGAAAATCAATGTAAGAGTTATCTTGAGATTCTATGAAAGTAATTGATGAGGATTGAAGAAATCTAGCAAGTTCATTACAAATTCAAAGATGAAAATTTTCTGTCCATTCTAATAGTTGTTGGCCAATCTTATTAATCATGCAATTTGTAGAATATTGGGTCTAGTTGTGATCTTCAAAAATATCTAAATCACCAAAATTATGTTATTGAATAATTTTTTCTTGTTATAAACCTATCCTTACATTAAAATATCCATAAATAAATACTAAGTCTTTCGTTTGAAATTCTAAAATATCTTTGCCTAAGTATTGAAAAGGATGATCGCAAGAAAACTCTATATAATCATATAATGTAGCATATCTAAGAGAAAAATAGCATACAGAAAGAGAGATACAACCATTCATGAATTTATTCTATTTGGTAATATTATTCAAGGAAACAACTTTATTTGCAATTCCACCATCAATGTTAAGAAACATATCATGCTAAGTTTCTAAAATAGGTGGTGAAACAAATCCAATTGAACCTTGATAAATGTAAATAAAAATTCAATTACATACATAGATACATACATATATATAGTGTGATCAATTTTTTGAAAATTTATCCTATTTTTACCATGATTTATACCAAATATTTTTCCATGTGAAAATGTCTAATTTTTCTATCCAATAAGATTTTGCAATCTATTAGATAAAAAACATTATTATTATGTAATAACTGCTAAACATTTAGAGTTCTTATAGTGATCCAATAAATACTAAAGATGTATACATGATTAAATATTAACTTGAAATTTTAAAATGTACCTTTGCTATTGTATCTCAACTAGGGAATAAACACATATAAGTTTAATCTAGATATAAAATATTTCAGTTTCAAATTTTAATTATATAATTAATTAAACTTGGTAGTTTGCTATTAAGGGTTTCTTGCTGAGGACTTGTTGAACTTAGCTACTTTTGCTAGAGATTTTTTGGTTGAAGGCATCATATACATTTTGAATAATAACTTATGCCTAGTGGATCTATGAGTTGCCTCTATTTGAATGCCGAGAAGAAAACAACAATCAACAAAGAAGTGGTAACATTTAAAATCACATATTGTTTCTTTTGTTGAAGAAGAAAACAAGAGTGAACAATAAAAATAGCCACTATTTCAAAATCAGAACGGGAAATGATGGAAACAAAAGTGTAATGCTTGAACATCCTCAAAGAAAAATTATAAATGATGGGTGCAAAAATGAGCCACCTTGAAATTATCATAGAGGATTTTATTGCACAAATGGATTCTTTTACCAAAATCATTTAGGAAATCAACTCAAAGAGATTCTTGAAGAAATTATAGCATTGGAAACAAAGATTGGTAACACATGTTATACATAAGAATAGGGCTTTCACAATAATGTGAATCATACTTTGGAAGAGGTGAGTGAGATAATATTTCAAACATTAAAAAAGGAAGAAAAAATGTAAAAAGGCATTGAATTTACACCTTGTCAGAGTACTTGAAAATAAGAAGCAAAATTTTATTAAAGAAATCCCTAAGATGCTGAAGGAAATTACATCTAATAAAGCCACCTCCATATTGGATGCCTTCAAAATAGGTCAAAAGGGAGAAAAATGTCATATTATTATTAAATCCAATTACACAATTGGAGTACATGGTTAGAAAAATGGAATTTCTGGTTGAAATCTATGAATAAAATAAAGAAATTCCTTGAAGGGTATTAGTCCTTGAAGAGAAGATTTAGGGAAAAAAGTAGACTAGTGCTACTCCAAAGAATAATGAATATATTTTGCTGAAATTAGTAGAACATGAAGCTAAGGTGGAGGAAAATAAAAATAAATCAAATCTTGAAGAAATAGAAATAAAGAGGAATTTGTAATTGTAGAAATTTTGAAAAAGTAAGATGAAAAAAGGGACAAAGAAAAAAATGTGTTTTGTAGATATCCTAGAGACAAGGGATGAACTAAATGAAACTTTATTTAACTAAGTTAAAAATTTATTTATGATATGCATATAACTTCTTTAAAAATTGATAATTTTTTTAGGGTTCCAGGTGAATGATGTGAAAAGCCCCAACATGTAATTGTTAAGTTTCATGATATAGAAGATAGAGTGCATGTTTGGAAATATTGAAGCCACATGAAGAAAATTGAGAATGGGAAAGCTTTTGAATAAATGAGGATCTTACTTTACAAAAACTTGTAGAAAGGATTGAACAATGGAAAAAGATTAAGGAAACTTGTAAATAGGGTTTTGTAGCATACCTAAATGCTAGCAACATGGTAGTCATTATAAATAAGCAATATTTCAAAAATAATTCAAAAAATTGTTAGGTCCTTTAAGGTATAGATTTCCTAACATTAATCATGGAATTGAGAATAAAGTTGTTTCTTTCAATAGTATTAGCTTTTGTGATAGCTTTGATATTTTTGGTTTTGTTGAAACTTGGCAAGATTTTAGTTTTATAGATTTTGTAGTTCATGAATTTATTAAATTTATTGCAAGAAATCAAAAAGTAGGGCAAATAGGAAGACCTTCTATGGGAATTATAGTATTAATGAGAAAATCTCTTAAAATTGGATGCTTTTGGAAACAATTAATGATCATAAAAAACATATTTGGGTAAAACTATTATCTCAGCATAGTTATACTTTAATTATTGTATGCTATTTTTCTCCTAGAAATGCTACATTGTATGATTCTATAGAGCTATCTTGTGATCATCCTTTTTAGTTCTTTGGTAGAGATATTATGTTATTTGCAACAAAAGACTTAGTATTTTGAAACACCTTAAGAAAATTTAATGTGGCCAATAATAAGCCTAATAACATAAAATCTACATTGTAATTTGAGGGGAATTCAAGGGCTGAAAAAATTTCCTTGTTTTCCCATAAAAAATCCTACCACGTGGCCCTGGTTTGGCAAAATGATAGATAATTTTTAATGTGTAAAGTGAAATTTTTAGCCCACATGCTATAAATTTCATTAATGCCAATTTGTGGAGGTCAAAAAGCTAAAAATGCTACCAAATTTAGTAGAATGAGTAAAAAATGATGGTGGCCCATATGCTACAATTGGGGCCATGAAAATAAGCTCCATATGTTGCCAAAACATAATAGAAAAAGCCAACAATGTTGGTAACCCATACACTACACTTTTTAACCATGAAAATGATCGAAAAAAATTTTGTAATGCTCCAAAAAGTATATAGGACTATAACATATACTAGAACAACAAATTCCAAGCCTATTTATATTAAATTCTACATCATTCTGAGGACATTTCCTGGACCTTTTCAACACATAGAAAAGAGCATTTTCTAGCAAAAAGAGAGATCTAGTTTTAGTAGAGAATGAAGAAGTTAGTGCATATTCTATATCCTTTTGTACCATTTTTAGCAACATTTATTATAGTGTAGATTGATCAAGAGACTAGTGTAGGACACACCCTACCTCACACTATTTTGCAAAGTCATTTTTGTATTCTCAGACTTTTAAAGTCCATTGATATGTGCTTTTTGAACATATTTTATTTACAATATTATGCATTATTTAATATAAAGTTTTGTAGTTTTTTAGCCATATTTCTTGCACATTTTATACATCTTTCTCCATTCTTGGTCCAATGCTAAATCCTTATTTCATACATTTTCATTCACTTTTGTTTAAACGCTTGGTCATAGACTTTTAAATTTCTTAAGTGATTGATAAGACCATTTAAGGGGCTACAAATCCTTCTGAAGCCCATGGATCTTCGAGTTAAGACTATTTCATATTGATATTTTTGGTTTTTTGACACTGAATTTTTCAATTGTTACAATTTTCTAGTGCTAGAAGAGGGGCCTTTGCTTAACTTCTTAGCCTAACAACCTATTTGGAAAAGAATTTTTTCTATTTGTTTTTGCTCTGTACATAGCATTTCTACCAACGCAAAAACCATTTTGGGGTTTTCTACAACCCCAATGTTTTGCATCATAGACCATTTTTACTATTGTAATAACAAAAATTAATTTTAAATTATTTCATGTTGTTTTACAATTATAGTGCACAACACTATTTCTATCCTATGCATTTTATGATTTAAAATATTATTTAAAGCTATTGCAGTGTATAGTGGTTTACTTGCTCTTGTTTCTACATTTGCTAAACCTTTCCTAATTTTTCTTTAAGCTTTATACACTACTAAAAATTATTAGTTCATTTGTAGTTGCATTTTATTTTGTTTTTCCTCTCTTATAGTTTCACACACCATGAGTCTTACATGCTGCACACATGCAGTGAGTCTTATACATTGTAGCCTCACATGCTACAACCTCACATGCTATGAGTCTTACACATTGTAGCCTCACACATTATGAATTCTTATATGCTATAGCTTCACATGATGTAATTCTCTCATGTTGTGAGTCTTACACACTGCAGCCTCACACATTGTTAAGTCTTACACATTGTAGCTTCACATGGTGTAAGTTTTACACATTGCGAGTCTTACATGCTATAGCCTTATACATTGTGAAGTTTTACATGCTATAACTTCACACATTGTAAGTCTCACATGCTATGAGTCTTACATACTGCAACCTCACATGATGTAAGTCTCACACGCTATGAATCTTATATGTTGCAACCTCACACACTATGAGTCTTACATGCTACAGCTTCACACGTTGTGAAGTCTTACAAGCTTTACATGTTTTAAGTCTCACATGTTATGAAGTATTAAATGCTATAACTTCATATGTTATAAGTATTACATGCTATAAGTCTCACATACTATAGCCTCACACACTATGAAGTTTTACACATTGTAGCTTCACACATTGCACTCTCCAACAATATGGGCTTTACACACTATGAGCCTTATATGTTGTAGCTTCATATGCTATAAGCCTTACATGCTACAAGCTTATAGCTTATTTAGGGTGCTCAAAAATTTTAAATCCTTGTCATAATTGATCAATTAATTGGTCTCCTACATTTTATGCCTTTTGCATCAACTATTGTACCACATAGCATCATTTTCATGGCCTTAAATGAGGAATTCACTTCTGTATATGACCCTAAGAACCTAGCCGTGGTGGAGTGTAGGTAGTTTCTTATCTAGTTAGGACTTAGCCTAGTTCATGTAAACATTGATCAACAATATTATAACTTCATATGCATAAAAATCCAAGTGGGTTTTTACATCCCATGTAAGGAGTTTGTTTCTAAACGTCAATATGAGTTAATCCACAAGGATGGGAAGGAAGACATCCCTTCACCATATGACTATATTGAGTTATCCAAATTATACATGCACTTGTTGGCACAATTGATAAGTACAGATGAGAACAATCAAGTAAGTGAAAAAGGATGTTTAAGATCTCACCCAAAGGATTAGGATGAGTTTGGAGCTAATTACAAGCTAGATATGTTTTAGGGGACCTTTTGCAATGATCTATTCCATAGGTGACTATGTTCAACTTTGTGCCTCCTATTTCAGTAGTGAACCAAACTCTCCTTGTGACCTCTACAAATCCAAGTTTCCAACCTGCTTTCTTATTCACTTACTCTTTACCTCAACATCTTTAACTACAATACCTCAACCTTCACTAGTAATTCCCTTCATTTCTCAACCTTTTATAATTTCAACTAGTCCTTCTTTTGGAAAGCAACCCCTTCTCTCGATTCATGTTAGGGAGATAGGTATTGGCCATGGGCTAGCTGATATAGCAGAGGATGCTGATCAACTCGACCATGATGAGAATGGGTTGTAGCATGACCCTATAGGAGGAAGACATAAGCATTATTAGGATCATGTTTCAACACTTAGAATTTCCTTATGAATTTCATAAAACACCATAGTTAGGGGTGAAATTAGCCCTTGTAAAAACACTCTAAATTATTTATCAAAATTCATTTAGAGATTCAATAACAACTAATTTACAACTTTCATAGCCATTAAACCATTACAGCTAAAATATTGGAGGCAAAATATTACATTCTAAACATAATAGCCAAAATTATGGCTTAGTCCAAACCATAAAGTAACTTAAAAAATGATTAAAACATACAAAAAACAACCATAGGAAAAAGCCTGCTAGAAATAGAAAGAATCTCTATTTCTCATGAAATCAATTTTAGAGCAGAGTTTACATCCTTGGATATCCCAAAGGGCATGAAAGTTGGCAAGGGAAATATCTAAGTATGTCAATAACATCCATCTCCAAAGGGTAGACTACTATGACCAGAATTAAGCATAATTAACACAACCATAATTACAATTTCATAAAAAATTCATCAAAGGTATGATTTTAGTTATTCCATCACTGAAGGAATCTTGAAATCACAAGTTTTTCATCCATAGCTAGTACAACTAGAAATACATAACCAATTTTACATGAGCCATAACCAGATTTACACAACTATAGTTGTCAACATAACCCTCTTTTCACATAGGGTTGGTAAAAAAATGTACCAAAAATTTGCTTGAGCTCTAAATGTAGTGATTCTACCATTGTTTGAAAGCTTAAATTAAATCCTATGCATAAACACTTAGCAAAAACTTAAAAACAATGCTGTTTATTCAAAAAATATTTATAAACTTGGATGAAAATCTATAAAATGACACAAACCCTAATTTTACAACCTACTAGAAATAGAAATAACTTTGTCGTTATGAATCAAAATTAGATAAGACCACAACTAATGTAAAGCTTAAACATAATCATAAAAACCCATAACTTTAAATGTTATCAAAATCGAGCATTTTTTAATAAAAAATTCATAAATTTGCTTGCTTTTTATATAAAAAAAACACCAAAATCACAAAACGTGTAAAACCTAACTTAATCTAGCCATGGGTTATAGCCAAAAGAGTCAAACCAACTTAAACCCATGTATAAAAACATTGAAATAAAGGGTTAGGATTTTGTTAAAATTAAATTTTGACAGAAATTGTTATGAATCGTGGGTTGCCAAGTCTCAATATTGGGTACGCGATATCACAACCTAGATACAATATCATATACATGATATCGTGATTCTTGTGTTAGCCTATAAAGATAGCACTTAGGTGCATGGGGAAGAGTCATTAAGTCACTAGAGGATTAGAACAGTTAGTCATTAGGAGTCTTTTTGTTAAATTTTAGTTAGTTTTTAGTTCTTTCCCAAGTGCATGCCCACAATGTGATGCTTGTAATTGTATGGAACCTTTGTTCAAGTGTGACATACTTGGACACACACACGATTGAAAATAAAGATTAAGATTACTCCATCATTATAACACTCACTTAGCTTTTAATTTTATTTAATTATTTATAATTTATTATTGTTTTCTTAGTTAATATTTCTTTTATCATTATTTACTACTTATGTTGTTAACCTGGAATGAGTATGTCTTAATCATGAACATTTAAGTGTAACTACATGGTAACTTAGTAGCATATCAAGTAGTGTCTCATGTGATGTGCACTTGGTAATCTTAGAAGTAGTATACAAAGTCCAAGATGCATACAGATGATTAGGGATGGATGCTCATCGCACTTAGGCTAGCTTAGATTTTATTTCTTATTGCTTATTAGCTTAATTAAATTACTTCTCATTGTCCTTAGGAGTAGCATAGTTATAGAAACCATATCATACATCTCACTCTAGACTAAACCATATGTGACAAAGTAAATACTAGTCTAGGTGGGAAGACAATGAACTATGATCAACGTATAATTGTCTAGGTGCCACAACTAGTCCATCTACGGAGTTCGACCGGATCGCACGTACATGCTCGTATTCGTATGGTTGAGTGTAGGGATACCTCGTTTCTCATCATTAGCACCACTGCTAGGGATAGTGCTAGTTATCTAAATTAGTTATATCATACAAGATCACTGTAACAGGGTATTAATGATATATCTTTCAGACAAAAGAAATTAAATTCAATTAAGTCACACATAATTCACAACAATATCTCTCTGACAAGACAATGATAACGCAACATCTAGCAAGGCAATTTATTGGAAAACGAAAAAAATTTATGACGAAGAAGAAGTTTGGAGTACTCAATCTTATGCAGGAGTTTCATATGTTCATGGACACCACAACAATACTTAAGAACTCTTGTGAACCAACTTAGACACTTAAGTGAGGATGGGACATCCCATAGAATGAGGAGGCTTGTAAGGCCTAGGACCTTCTCAATGGTTAGCAAGAGTACATCAAGGGATGATTGGGAGACTTACAAAAGTCATGATGAGTCTTCCAATTCTCTATATTCCTTTGATCTTTCAATGTTAGGTTATGACACAGATGGCTATTCATCAAGGGGTTAGCATAGAAATAAAAATTAAACCCATAGGAAAAATCAGAAACACTAACATGAACATAGAAAACATCGTCCCAACTCACGAACTCACAACCTATTTAGCATGATGAATCCTTGCTGGCCATTAAGAGCTTAATACATATAATAGAGGCTATTCAAATATCTTGTAGGCATCGCAATGAAAGCTGTCTACCTAGGCTTGATTTAAATAACATTCCCAAGTTCTTAAGAGGCTATGACTTAGATTTACAACATCATTTACAAGCCTTCTATGATGCCTGTGCATGGAACAACATTGACAATGGGTGGAAAAGGCTTAATCTCTTTCCTATGACACTAGTTGGGCAAGCAAAAGTATGGCACAAGTCTTTAAAACCAGAATCAATTCATTGTTGGCCAACAATGATGAAACTCTTCAATGAAAGATATCATACCTGTGCAAGAGTGTCAGCCTTGAGGAGAAAAATCCAAGAGTGGAAAAAATGGCAACATGAACCCTTGGACATGGTCTTACAAAGATATTACTTATTGTTAAACAAATGCCTAGGCCATGGGTTCTTTGAGAAAAGGCTAATGTGTCATGTTATGGATGGGTTTCATAATGAAATGAGGGAGATCCTAGGAATGTATGCCCTAGGTTAACTATATGAACTACAAATCCACAAATTCCAAGAGCTTATTAAGTGGATAGCAAAAGAAGAAGGAGAAATAGCCAAATAGGAGAATGTTGAAAAATCTCAATAGGACGAAACTCTTAAAGTAATAAAGGCCCATAATCATGAAGAGGAAAAATCAACTCACCTCGAGAAGGTGGAACCATCTCCATCTTTGCCAATACTAAAATCACTAGATGAAATAAAGATAAAAATAAATAATATGATAAAATGGTTACATGAAAAATGTGGAGAATATGCAGACATTGTTAGAGGGAAAACCACACAAGATAACCTTAACAATAAAAACAAACAGAGGATGCCAACCTTAGAAATAGGATAGAACATCATTCAACAATCGAAAAGGAGGATTGAAGAAAATAAGGATAGGGGCTCAACTTCCAATCATGAGTATCAATGCAATGTTTGCTTGTACAATCACCCCAAAAGCCAATGCCCAATTTTTTCACATCTACATAAGCATTGTGGAAGAATGTTACATCCTGATTTCATACAGAAGTACCATGTTCAACCACAATGGCAAAACCCCAAGTCATGGGGGAGGCCACCGCCAACCTAACCACACCCTTTGTACCACCCGAAATTAAGTTCTTATTATGTTGAACACCCTGTTTCTTGAACTGGATCAACATCTTCTACTTCACCTCATTGTTATCATTCTCCTGGGTATTATCAA
The DNA here is from genome assembly GCA_015680685.1 of Gnetum montanum. NCBI lineage: Eukaryota > Viridiplantae > Streptophyta > Gnetopsida > Gnetales > Gnetaceae > Gnetum > Gnetum montanum. The sequence goes on along the minus strand of MNCI01022714.1, from coordinate 29,575 downwards.
CATGTCCTTTCCCACGGGATCACCACCTCATGTTTCTTACACTTCTTCTTACTCACAATATTCTCATCCTTCACCTTCTTATACATCACCACCAATAGTATCAGAAGGTTTGACACCATAGCACCAACCAACGAACATTACTTGTGCTACTACTATCGATAGCAGTGAGAGTCCTCCAAAACGTCCGAAGCATCCTTTCTTTAGGAATGACTGTAGAAAGAGATAGTAAAGTTCTGAAACCATTGCATCCTCCAACTCAGCACAAGCCCAACACTATGATATACCTTCCTATTCAAAATTAACACCTCCTATTACCTTATCTAGGCCACCAATTAACACTCCAACAACCATGTGGCCTAATGAATATAACAATGTGGAGAGACATATTGATCCTTGGATACCGTCTTATGGTCAAGGGTGCCATAGTGGATCAACTTCCTATCATATGACCACATCCTATAATCTACCTCACTATGCCTAATTAAATCAAGTGTGTGAACCTCAATTTGGGTACATTCCTACCACCACACCATAAGACACCTAGTGGTTTGGATATGACTAGACCCCAATATTTCCAACATGCATGGATGAAAATTTTCCATTTATTAATTCTCTCCATGACCAAAGGTTTAGTCATGGGGGATACCCCCTATTCTAACAAGCAAAATTAGTAAATATTTTTTCTTTTCTTTGGTTTTACAATTTTTTGTTTTTTGTTTTTCAATTTTTTTTATTTTCTAATTTCTCATTTTTTAATTTTTAATTTTATCTTTTTGTGGGTAATCTCATCTATGAATAAAATACTCATATAACCAGTTGGTTGGGATGTCATTCTATGTTATCAAGTCACAAGCAACTAATTATTTAGATACTGAGCCCACAACATCTACCCATCCATTCTATTAATAAGAAGTTTTACTTTGGGTACGATGATATTCTTGTTATCATTAAAACTTAAAGTAACTTTGTACTCATTATTACTAGAGCAAAGAGTGATAGACTAAGAGGGAATGAAAAAGGTGTGACATCAAGGGGATTTGTGGATTCCCTTTGGTAACATCTGTATGTGCTATCATGTAGCTTGGTTGTACTAAGATCCTTGTAGATCTAATGAAAAATCGGAGTAAGAGTTGTGGTAAAGGCACTTAACAAAGGAACTCAATGCTATTCTGGGGGGTACCACTAGAAATACATGCATCCATGCCTAAAGGTTGGCAGCTTTTTTGGATCACCTTTGGAAAAGAAAAAGTGCAAAAAGTGACCAGATGGAGAAAAAGAAAAGAAAGAAGATAAGTAGAGAAGAATATCTCTAGAAAAATGTGCCACAGACAAATTTGAATCACTCTTCCCTTGGGAAAAATGCCAAGTGATCATATGCCTTACTTTCATGATGCTCTTTTGGTTGTCTATCATTAAGATGAAATAATGTGATGTCATTTATTAGAGGTATGGACTTGGTTGTGATCTTGGAGTGATAGGCTAATGGTGCTTTAATCATGCACAAAAATTTGGATTCATTATGCCTAGGGTAAGTTACCTCATGTCCCGATCTCTGCAATCCCTTCTATGATTCATTTCATCTCATGGTCCAAGTATTTATAACTCATGTCTTATGTGGTATAGAATTCATACCTCATTGTGGTGGTATTTAACATGTGTGTATTTTGTTACATAGGTACATATTGCATTTAACCCTTCTAGTGCCTATGGACATTTTGAGGCATGGTTATGCAAAGGCATGATAGGTTGGAACCTACTTTGGGGAGGATCCACTTGCATGAATTTTGTAATTTATACTTGTTGCACACCACCACATGATTTTATACCCTTCAAGTATTACATTTTCAAATCTATTGTTTCCTTTTCCATTTATTCAACCAAATGTTCCTTAGGATCACTACATGTCCTTTTTCCTCACCCTTTTCAAAGAACTTCATTGTATAACTCCACTTCATTACACTTTTGGTGCCTTAATTTCCACTTGACATTACCTCCAAACCTTTCAAATATACCTCAAATCCTTCATTTTTTACTGTAAAAACTTGAAAAATCATCAATTTTACTAAGTACCCTATTTTGGATGGGATGCAATATTAGGTATTCGGTATTAGGTCCACTACGATATCAAGTACAAACTACTGCATACATGATATTGCATCTATACAACCTATGTATATGAGGGCCCCCTACATGCGTAGAAGTCATTTTTAACAATTAATGTGAGGGGATTTGAAACTTTCTTCCACAATTTCCTAGCGCTTAGCAAGTCCAACATTCAACCGTCAATATTTCACTCATTAATGCTCTAATTTATTTTCTAATTAAACCTAGAGTGTTTAACTCAGTTGTGGGGGAGGGGTATGGTAAAATTTGTGCATAACTTTTTCAAAATTTTCTATCGCTCAAAGGATATCATAAGGGTAAGTAATATTGGAAAATGTTAAAAACTCATGCCAAACTAATTTTCTTCCTCCATCCACATCATTGAAATCCTTATTGGAGTCACCTATGCAAATTGGGTCTGACATTAAAAATTTTAGGGGAACTTCCTTGAAAAATTTCTAACTTTAAAATCACGTTAAGTAAAGAATTCAAAATTTATTAAAGGTAATGAGTAAAATATGAGATAATTGAAATTCTTTAAATAACCTTACTAATAATTGATCCTTGTGTGATTACAGATGGCCCCTAAATGAAAACAATATAGAGTATCTTCCCAAGGTGTAGCTAAATGCTTGAGAAGAGGTCGAGGCCAAGGACCTCATGTAGAACATATAGAATAGGAGGCATAATCATTCAGCATTCATCAAGAAACCCCTATTATTGCATAATTTGGTCAAGTGGAAGGTGGAGAGGTCAAGGCACCCAAACAAGAACAACATCTCATGTTGTCCCCAGAATGCATTCAAGCCATTTAGGAAAGGTGCACATCCACTATAGTGATTGTGGAACTTAATTTTGGACCTTTTACTGAATTTTCCCCTAAACCAGTGAAGGATCAACTCAAGGGATCTCCACTATGGCCTATCCTCTCGAAAAGTGGAGAATGGTATTTGGGGGAAAACTATTAATTTTGGCATAATAAAGAGAAAGGCACCACCATTGACATTGGTGGAATTTCAATTGATTTCTCTGCAAAGGAGATTGCAAAAGTTCTAAATATTTTGAATACAGGCCTAAATTTGCTCATCTATCCACTTACTCCGATGTAGACACAAGAAAAGTATGGCTAAAAAGGATGTATGATAAAGAAGACAAAACATATGGAGAACTAACGTTTGAAGAGAGAATCTACTTCAAAATTGGTACGTATCACATTTTCCCAATGAAGGGGTTAAAACTAGATTTCTACCCATGTGGCTAGAGGAAGTCCAATCTTGATTGGCAAAGTTGATGTCAATTTGTTCCATTTATATTTAATAGAAATATCGAGGCAGTTTGAAGAATGAAAAATAGAAAAGTCTGCATTTCCCTTGTCATGTCTAATCAGGAAGTTGTGCCAATGTGTTGGAGTTTTCGGGTGCACTAATGATGTCCTTAGAAAAGCTCAAAAGGCTTTGTATGCTAAATCACTTAAGCCACTAGCACCAAGAAAAGATGTTGGTAAGGCATTGGAGCCTAAACAAGAAGATATGGTTGTGCCCACTACACCACAAATAACAAGGCCTAGCCAACTTCTAGACATGAGGCTTTGCCAACAATAAGAAGTAGGGCCTAGCATGTAGCCCATGGGCTAGCAGGACCAGCAATTGCAACCGCTGGCACAAGATTATCGATCTTCAATGAGCCATCTCAAGGCCTTCATAGAAATAGTCAGTTGGGGAAGTAGGGATAAGGCTACTCTCTTCAAGATGATCGATGATGTTGTACAGTCCACCATATTAATCGATCATGCAAGAGGTGAGGTCTTAATACAAATAGGAGGAGGGGAATCACATTTATGACAACAAATTTTTGGGAATGTTGCATCACTCCAACTACAATTGGAAATTGGTGAAGGCACCAAAGTGGTGGTCATGCAACACTAGGATGTAGCTGGAGTAGTGGAAGTGGTCAGAGAACATCTCAAAGAATCATGTAATGTTCCTATTATGCCACCAGTAGATTTCATAAGAGCACGTGATGCTCAAATTTTGGTTGGCACCCCAATGACTTCTGCAAAACATGAGGATGCTTTGGATCATTTGCTACAAATAGGACAAGTAATGATGTCCTTATTTGACATTCCCCAGGATGTCACAATAGCACAATTAAATCTTATTTCCACTAAGGGAAAGTTGGTCATGGCTGAGGTTAGGATCGAACACACAAAAGATGAGTTGAGGAAACTCCATGAAAAGTTCATTATCCTACAAGCTGAATAGTGGGATCCATCCCAACTTGTTCTAGATGATTAATTATAATCATTTAGGATAGAGTAGCTAAATAAATTATTAGTGGAGAATAAAAGGGTTGTAATGGAAAAGGAGAAGGTTGATTTAGATGCCCACATGAGTTCCAAACAATTTTTTGTTTTGTCTTGGTGTCCCAATTTTGTTTTGTCTAGTCTCACACTACAACATGAAATAATCTATAGCCATTCAATAGTTCCATNTGTTAGCCTATAAATATAGCACTTAGGCACACAAGGAAGAGTCATTAAGTCATTAGAGGATTAGAATAGTTAGATATTAGGAGTCTGTTTCTTAATTTTTAGTTAGTTTTAAGTTCTTTCTCAAGTGCATGCCTATAGTGTGATGCTTGTAATTGTATAGAACCTTTGTTCGAGTGTGACATACTTGGACATGCACACGATCGGTAATAAAGATCAAGATTACTCCATCATTGCAGCATTCACTTAGCTTTTAATTTATTTTAATTATTTATCATTTATTATTGTTTTCTTAGTTAATATTTCTTTTATCATCATTTACTATTCTTGTTGTTAACATGGAATGGGTACATCTTAATCATGAAAATTTAAGTGTAACTACATGGTAACATAGTAGCATATCAAGTAGTGTCTCAAGTGATGTGTTCTTGGTAATCCCAGAAGTAGTACATGAAGTCCAAGATGCATATGGATGATTAGGGATGGATGTTCATTACACTTAGGCTAGCTTAGATTTTATTTCTTATTGCTTATTAGCTTAATTAAATTACTTCTCATTGTCCTTAGGAGTAGCATAGTCATAGAAACCACATCATACACTTGACTCTAGACTAAACCATATGTGACAAAGCAAATACTAGACCTATAGCGAACTACGATCAACATATAACTATCTAGGTGCCACAACTAGTTTGTCCATGGGGTTCAACTAGATCATGTATACATTCTTGTATTTGTATGGTTGAGCATAGGGGTACCTTGCCACTCATCACATTATAGCATAGATCTAGGAAAAATGACTTCATGCCCAAAATTTTAGAAAAAAACACACAAAAAGCAAGCCTATTTCTCAAAATGAAATCTTCCAAATCTTGAACAATTGAATGACCTTAGATCTTCATATAAATGGGAAAAATATTGTATAGGATTTTTTTATAATTCAATATTTTTCCCATTATGTAGATATAAATGGGAAAAATATTGTATAAGATCGTTATATCTACATAAAAGGATCTTCATATAACGAAAATAGCCTTTTTCTAACTAGGAAAACACAAAAATGACTAGGAAACTATAGGAAAAATCCAAGAATGACATACCTTAGAATGAAGAAGGAAATCCCCTAGATTGAAATGGCCCTAGGAAGATTGAATATTTTCTTGGATACCTCATCTACTACCTAAATCTAGGGATTCTTATTGCTACCTCCACATTGTTTCACCATAGTTGCAAAAACATTGAAAAGGCTTGAAAATTCGGAGGGTTGAGACTTCTACATTTGCTAGGAGAAAGACTTCAAGCTTCAACACTAAAAATAGATGGTTTTTTCAACAAGAATATCTATAAGGGCTCTCATCCAATGCATTAGATGTTGAAATGATATTTTTTATGATGAACTTGTGCAAGATTCAACAATAAAAACCAAACATAAACATAAACATTTCCATTTACATCCCTGTTACCAATTAGCATTGGAACTGAAAGTGCATTGAATTGCAAAGGAGGGGGTGTGGGCGTGTTGGGGGGGAATTATTCTTAACATTAGGAGTGGAAGAGAAGACAACACTTATGTCTACATTTCTTGAATTTTTTAGTTTTAGGCCATGAGTCTTACCATACACTCTCTTGGATGGTGTTTTTGGACTTAGAACTCCATCAACGTTTAGGTTTTGACCCCTTACAATGTCTAAAATATTGGTACAACCTTATCCCCCTTGTATCCATGCTAGGCAACATGGAGCCAGCATGGATACTCAACTCCATCATCTCACAGGACCTTACACTAACCACCCTTGCCATTTTTGGTAGCTATGACCTATCCAAATCAACTATGGGCTTTAAAATGGTGTTAGATCTTGACAAAGATAGTCATGTTGAACTTCCACATTGGGGTAACCCTAAGCAATGTGGAGCCCAGTGTAGGGAAAGGGGGTAACATCCACACTTATCCCCTAAAGCGCATTAGACCTAGATGTGATCCCCAGAGTGGGCCCACATGACCTATAACCCCTCTAGTGATTCTTGGTAGTCCTGCAACCTTGGAGAAGCTAGGCAAAAGTTATAAAAATTATAGATCTAGTGCTTCCATGTTGAGTGAGGCTCCATCCACATTGGCTAGCATGGAGTTAGCATGGATGGATGGGGGTAATCTCAAATAAGCAAGATCGACCATCTAGTTGCCATTTTTCAACTCTAACACTCCATTATAGGCTCTAAAAGCCTACCTTTGCCTCAAAACAAGTTAATTTCACACATGAATTTATTCCCTATGTTGGTGAATCTACCCTCCCACTACCCAACATGGAGCTTGCATGGAGGCTCAAGGGGTATGACGTAAAACCCTTCTTCAAGCTCTAAGTGACCATAAATTTTACCCTAATAGCCCATATGCTTTCCCATGACCTCTAGTACTTGATAACCTTTACAATTGGAGTTACTTTTGATAGCCTAATCCTATTCCATGCTGAGAACCCTCTGTTCCATACTAGCTAGGATGGATGCACTAGGGGATGCCATAACACTTATTTATATGACTCAAAACAACCCTAAAATCTATCATAGTGATCTTTAGACCATGTTAGAGCCTGTTGAAAACTTCAAATTTCTTGAAACTTGTCAAAAATGTCAAAAATCCATCATTCCCCTACCTTCCATGTTTGGGCCATCCTAGCTAGCATGGAAAAAAGGGGGGATAGCTACATGAACACTAAAGATCCTCAAAATCAAGGAATTTTAAGACCAAATCTTGTCTCTCAATCTCTACAACCCTTGGCAACTTCAAAACCCTATCAAGGCATACTAAAAGTGATCCAAAACCTAACCCATTAATATTTCATGCTAGCTAGTGTGATGCTAGTGTGGATGAAGGAAGGGCTAGTTAAAAACCCAAAGTTTTGCCTTAGAATGAACTCCGATCGACATCTCAATCTTCCTAGGAATTTTGATAGCTAAAACTTGCTAAAAATGATTCATTTTCATAATTTCCTTAGTCTCTATGCTGAGAACATATTTCTTCCATTTTGATCAATGTGGACACATCTAGAAAGGTTTAGAGGGAGTCATATATACAACAAAATAACACAAAAGTGCCTTATCTTTACCCTACAACCTTACCAACACTTCCAAAGGCCATCAAACCTTAGGAATTCAACCAAAATTGATAGAAAATATAATCCCCAAAGTCCTTCTAGATGGTTCCATGTTGGCCAGTGTAGAGCTAATGTCAAACAAAGGGGGGAGCTCATGAAATCATACAAAACCCTTAAAAACTATCAAATTTTGGCCTTAGGCTTTTACTATCAACTCCAACAACACTAGAGACATACACGCATGACCAAAGTTAGCTGAAAATGGTCCAAAGTTAACTCCTTGATATCCTTCTAACTTGTTGGACATTGGTAGTGTGGAACAAAAGGGGGAAATTCCAAAAAATCATCAAAAACCATTTAAAAGAAGCAAACTTTAACTCTAGGATATGACCATTGAAATTGGCAATCTCAAGAATGCACATGTATGGTTAAAATTAATCAAAAATAATGAAGAATCCATCCTTTGAAATCCTTCTAGCTAGTTCCATGGTGGCCAACATGGAACTAGCATGAAACCAAGGGGATAACCTAAACAAACATTGGAAAACCCTTGAAATTGAACAATTTTGGCCTTTGGTCTTGACTATCGAGGCTAGCAACCTTGGAAATGCACATGCATAGCTAGAATTAACCTAAAATAGTCAACTTATTCCTCTAGTTTTCCTCACTAGTTCCATACTAACTAGCATGAAGGTAGTGTGGAGTGTGAGAGGGGGTTTTATTTAGGGTTCATAAACACCTCAAAATAACATTAGATGATGTTGCATGAACCTTAGAATCCTATAAACACCCTCTAAAGCCTTAAAACCTTAAGAAATGGATCAAACATAGCCAAAAGTTAACATATTTTGATTTTCCTAGTTGGTTCCACATTAGCTAATGTGGAACCAAGGGGATAATCCATAAAGCAACTCAAAAGCCACTAAAAATGATTGATTTTGATCCTAAACCCTAACACTTAAGCTTAACAACATTGGGAGCATACATGCATGGTTTATTGTTGTCAAAATTGATCTAGATTTAAGATCTATGATTATTCCATGACGGGAACCCCTTCTTCCATGCTGGAAAGTGTGGAGCTAGCATGGAAGAGCTACCTTTTCCCCTCAAACAATAAACTGACACTCCCAGAGACCAAGAGCCTACATTGGGAAAACCTAAGATCTGATAGCCATAAGATTACACTTATTTAACCTCATTTTAACCCTCAAATCCCATCAACTCCCTTCTTCCATACTAGAGAAATCACTTGAGTGTGGAGGATATAACCTTTCATAGCATTAAATAACCTTCAAACATGATCAAAATTAGTCACAAACTTGGGAAATCAATATTTGTAGCCCTAGGAGCATAAAAACTTTATCGATTTGCATCTTGGACCTCTTTAGAAATAAAAAGAAAGGACACTCCCTTTACTTCACATTAGTTAGTGTGAATCTAATGTGGAGACTACCTAAGACGTAATTTAGCACTCAAAACCCTATCCAAATAAGGCAAAAATATAACTAAGAGATGCACAATCACTAGATCTTAGTTATAGCTATCCATGCAACCATGGTTAACCTTTTTCTATATTAATTTTACATCATCAATGGTAAACCCCCTCCCCTCTACATTGTCTAGCATAGAGCCAAGGGGTGTGACTTCAAGGCTTGCTTTTTAACATTTTCTAATCTCCAAAGTGCCCAATTTTGATAAATCTAATCCTACGCTACATTAGGAAGGCCACAAAATTTTGATATTGATCCTTTAAATTCCATGTAACATGTTTTCCTTGGCCTCCATGCTAGCTCCATGCTAGCCAATGTGAAACGATCATAGAAGATACTTTTAGGCTTAAAAAGGAAGGTTCTAGAGGTTTAAAACAAGTGTCAAAAGTGGCCTATGACCTTCCCTAGTCAATTGCATTAACATACAAGCCACTAGGAGTTGAAAACTAGTTAGGAAAGGGCGCTTGAAAATCCTTTAGATGTTTCCTCCATGCTAGGGATCACCCATCCACATTATCCAACATGGAAATAGTGGGGTGGGGGTCTAGTATGGAAGCTTTAAAAGCCTTACATTTTTTTAGTCCAAATAGCCTAGGAATAGACCTAATTAATGACCAAATTAGCCTATGAACCTTGTACCCTCAAACCATGGCCTACTAAGCCCTAAAATTTATAAAACGTTACCATTTTTAGCTATATTAGCCAAGTTTCATCATATCTAGCCTATCTTGCTTGATTTGGCCTTATTACATGTTGTTTTGACTTGTTTTTGATCTTGTGTGGCATTGTCTATCTTCTTGACCTAGCATGATCTTTACATAGCCTTATATTTTCTTTATTTTCCTCATTATAGGCTTATTACCTATTTTTATCCTTTGATTTGTATTAAGCAGTGGGGTTTGATATTCCTTGACCACCTTTTAACACTATGTGACCATAGCCCACTAAGATCTAAAACTAGCATCATTGCCCACTGTGGCCTTAGACTAGTGTCATGGCCTACTAAGGCCTAAAATTGGCAAAGGTGTGGCCCTTTTTGACCATTTGTGATATTATTTCTTGTACTTTTTTTCATTTGACCTTTATTTGGCCCTTATTACAATTTTTTTTGCTTATTTTTATGCTATTCATAGCCTTGCATGCTCTTGTTTGCATTAGAATAGCATGTATTTACATAATTTTATAGCTTTTAGCATTGTTTATTCACTTTTACCTAAGTGCCACTTAATATGCTTTTGGTTGACATGTAGGACTAAAGTATGAGTACCTAAGAGAAAATTAGTTTGCCTTTTTGCCTACATGGATTCCATGGTGATGTTGGATGATGTATTGACCTTAATTGTCTAGATGTTGAGCTTGAGAGTCTTGTTGGCCACATACCCTCTATTGAAAAACCCTTAGAATGGCCTAAAACCTAATTAAAACCCTTGACATTGAGCTTGGTGACATAACTAAAAACTCTCTAGTTGAGGTTCCTATCACAATACACAATGGTGAGAAGAAAACCCTTAAACTAAGTTCCTCACTAGACCCTCAACAAGCTTAAGAAATCACCAAGGTTCTACAAGGCAACATTAAGGCATTTTCTTGGTCATATGAGGATGTGCTTGGTCTAGAACCATGTATAGTCTAGCACAACATCATACTTGAATCTAGCATTAGACCAGTTAAGTAGAAAATATGCAAGATTAGACTTGATTTGGCCTTAGCAGTCCATGAAAAGTTCTTAAAACTCTATCAAGTAAGTTTTGTCTAAGTTTTTGACTATGTAGAATGGATTTCCAACATAGTAATAGTCCCCAAGAAGAATGGAAGTACCCATATTTGCATCAGTTTCTAAGACCTAAATAAGACAACCATCAAGGATGACTTTCCTTTGCCTAGTATTTTTATGCTAGTCATAGCCTTGGATGATCTTTATTTGGTCATGCCTTGTTGTCCTTTATGGATGGATTCTCAAGATATAACTAGATTAGGATGAACCTAGAACATTAACTTAGCACAACCTTCATGACCTCTTGGGGTACCTTTTGCTATACTATGATGTCCTTTGGCCTTAAGAATGTAGGAGTAACCTATCAACAAGGCATGACCTATATCTTCAATGATTATGTACTAGGCTTGCTCAATGATTATGTAGACGATATAACCATTAAATCCAAAGTGGCCAATAACCATTCCAATGACCTAGATCTTGTACTTATGTGATGCCTTAACTATGAGCTTAGGCTTAATCCTAAGAAATGTGTCTTCAATGTTAATATCAATAAGATGCTAGGCTTTATAGTATTTGAAGTAGGGATATGTGTTAATATTGATAAGGTTAAGGCCATATCCAAATTAGTAGCATTGTAATGACTGAAAATGTTGATAGTTAGAATCACTGAGGGGTCAACAGATGCACATCCTTAACCCTACCTCCATGTGAGTGCCTTGCTAGAAACAGAGGTGGAGCATCCTAAACAATCTTGTTGATCAGATAGGGACTTTATTGGTTGCAACTAGGGTAGTGGGTACAATGAGGGGGTGGCGTGGTTAGTTGAAATGCAAATGCAAATAATATGTAGTACAGTGTGATGATGGATGAAAAAGTGCAAAAAGTTGTAAAACATGCAAGAAAATGTTAGAAATGGGAGAGAGAAATGGAACACTACCCCAAATGAGAGCATAGTTAACTCCAAAAAGGTCTCAGAAGGTACATAGTGTACAACAAGTGCAGCAGAAGTGTAGTTACAATCTCAATGGTGTTAGGCTATGAAGTATGGTGCTCACCATGATGAACCATGCCTTTTGGGTTGCTCGCTACAATGTACTATGCGGTGTTCTACAGGGCTACAATGGGGTTGTACTGGGACATGATGTGCAACTATGCCTCTCTGCTAGTGTGGTGTGCTTTAGGTCTTGTTCGCCTGCAAAGCTAAGTGTCCAAATGCCAAAATGCCATATGCCAAGTGCTTATAAAAGCTCATGTCTAGGGAATGCCAACCACTTGCGAATGCCAAGAGTTAGGGAATGCCAACCATTAGGGAATGCCAACAATCAGGGAATGGCAACCATTGGGGAATGCAACAGTTGAGGAATGCCAATAGTTGGGGAATGTCAACCATTGAGGAATGCCAACAATTGGGGAATGCTAACAATCGAGGAATGCCAACTATGGGAAAATGCCAATAGTTAAAATGTTTCTAGTCTAGGGGTATTTATAATGATAGGGTTAACATAAAACATGAATCAGGTTCCATGTGGTAGTGTGGTAGGTGAAACTATGAGAACAATTCAAAAAGTTTTCTAAGTCTAGAGGTGATCAAAAAAATTTCTAACTTTGGTTGCTATGCTCTAGAGCATAGGTATAATTTGGAACAAATAGAAAGTGCAGGAGAAATGCAAATTGTAGGTCTTGCTTGCTAGAGGAGTGTTGGAGCTAAGGTGATGGTTGATGCCAAGCTTTGGAGGCTTTTGGAGGTTTTCAGAGGCTTTTTTGTAGTGCTACACTGGCTACACTCTAGAACATAACCCAATNTTTTTTGTAGTGCTACACTGGCTACACTCTAGAACATAACCCAACAGTTAGAAGAATTTTCCAAGTCTTAACATAGATAAATTTGTAGTTGTAGTGCTAAAGCCCAAAATTGGTAGTGTTTCAATGGCCCTCTTTGTTGATGTTTGGAGGAGTGGCTCAAGAGATGTTGACAAAGAATACAAAACACCATAGTAGACAGGGCACCAACATCGCTCGTTGGTATAAGATCGGATGATGCTTCACCATGCTCAAGAGTGTTAAGGAAATAACAGTATGCTAAGGGATAAGGGGTATAGGTAATGCTAGGGAGATTGAAATGAAAATAGAGGAAATGAAATGTAAATAGTGGATCATGATATAAAATGTGAAGTTAGCATGACTGACAGTGACAATGGCATGAAGTGGCTTGTCCCTGAAGCATTAACCTCTCATGGAAGTGCTCATGAGAGAGTCAAAGTCGATCTAAGGCTAGGCTGATTACAAAACTGCAGCATTGTCAATTTTCTTGGGGATGTGCTTTTCCCATTTTTTTCCTTTTTTTTATATTTTTCTCTTTTTTGAGTTTTTTTCTACTTCCTTTTTTTTCTCTCTTTTTTTTTTCTTTTCTGTGAGGCAAACCTCCATTCGGTTTAGCTTACTACTAAATGTTAGCTACAAGGTGTGGGCCATTGAGTAGATGGGATTTATTTTGATGTGATCATGTTAGGTCTATAGGATAGGTGTCTCCTCCCAAGGATGAGTTACATTACATCTACTTGGACTTTGACCAGCCAATAGAGGCTCCCCATGGGATGAGTTGCGTTATGTCCACCATGGGTTCTATGATTAACATGAAGAGAATGCGATATGTGTCACAGTGCATATGCATCATAGGGATGTGAAATTATGAGTATGTGAGGGATGAGAGGATATTAGGATGAAGGAGTGGATGTGCATAGGCTATAATAGGGTGAGGGGCATGTGCACTCTTGAGTGGCTTAACTAGTCCAATCATGCACATTGGAGCAATGTGGCAACTTGCTGCTATAATGAGATGTAGCTTTGCACCACCACCTCCAGGGCTTCATCCTCCAAATACAAATCTGAGAAGACAAGAAAACCACACAACATGAAATGAAAATCAAATGCTAGATGTGAAGATGCTGCAAGTGCTAGGTGCGAAAATGCTGCAAATATGTTAGATGTTGTGCCAGTTGCAAGCGCTTAGGAAGCTAGTGAAAGTGCCAGGGTGATGATGCTGTGAGTGCTTCAAAGGCCATACTGATGGCAAGTGCTCCAAAAGATTAGCAAAATGGTAGGAGGTGATGATCTTGCAAGTGCCCCAAGGGTTTCCCTAATAGTAGGTGATCCAAAAGATTAGCAACATGTTGGTTTAAAGTCTTGGCAAATTGTGAACCTAGTTTAAGATCATGGAAAACCATAATGTGCTAGTTTATAGTCCTAGTAGACTGCTAGGTGCTAGTTTAATGTCATAACAGATGATGGATGTTGTGCCAGTTAATGTCATGACCCAGGGATGATTTGTGCTAGTTTATAGTCATAGCGAATTATCTATGCTAGTTTTTTACATCATGGTGGATGTGCTTACCTTGCTTGTGTGAGGTGCAATGTTGCATGTCTAGTCCTGCAAGATCCTACAAAAATCAAGTAGAAAAACAACATCAAGTGGAACTTGTAGTAAATATAGTTAAAATGTAAAAATTAAAGGAAAGCAATGCAAAAGTGATAGTTTTAGACCATTCCAGGCCATGGGCTAGTTTAGGGCCTTTTCAAGCCATGTGTTTTTGTAGTTTTATGTTTTTCTTATTTTTATGTGTTTTTGATGTTTTTCAAATACAATGTGTAAGCTAAGTGGATGGATGCATAAACAAAGTGAAGGAGTGTGTAAACTAGGCAAGTAGGTGAAATGTAAATGCATGAACAAATGCAATGCAAGCAAGAACCAAAAATGCATGCCCCATGGAGGTAAGGGGTAAGTAGGTGCTTAGCATGTTTTTGGCCAAGGAAAAGTCTTGATCATGTAGTTGCTTCCCAATTAGGCATGGATTAGGGGGCATGTAAGGCTTAGGATCCTCTGGGAGGCTATTGGCTTCAACTGCTCATTTGGGTGTATTAGCCTTAGGCATTGTGTTGGTTGCCATAGGTGAATTACCATGAAACTCCACCTTTGACACTCACTCCATGTCTATGTTGTGGATAGCCCGAGAGGAGGTGTTATCACCATGGATGATAAATTGACCACCTTTGTATGGAAGGTGAACTTCTTGATGGATGGGAGAGGAGATGGCTTGTAGTTGGGCTAGCCGAGGCCTGCCCAGGATCAAATTGAAGCCTGGCATCTCCTCTATGATAATGAAATTTGTGTTGGTGGGGAATTTCTCTCCTACCATGAAGGCTAAGTTTATTGTACCCTTGAAAGTGATGCATGATCCATAGAAGGATTTTAAACAAAAGGTTTTGGTTGTCCTGATTTCATCTTCCAGGCCTAGCTTGTCAATGATAGAGTACAAGACTACATTTGTTGCTACACCATCATTGACATACATTCTATAGATGGTGCACTTCCCAACATGTATGGTAATGGATAGTGGAGCTATAGTGACCTCCACTCATTTGGGGTTGATCTTAACTACATCATTGTGGGATGCTAGGGATTTTGAACCTAATTCTTGTGGTGTAGGGGGAAACATTGTTGCATGGATGGTGTTCTCATTAGTAGGGATATCCTCCATAATAGGAATGAAGGCCAACATCTGGGCCAATGCTTGGTAGTGAGTAGATGAGGTCATGACTAGGTTGTACAAGCTCAATTTTGTGTTCTTTTTCTTGAGCATCTATTTAACTAGGGTTAGTGCAGCTATGAAGTCCTTGTTGTCAACCATTATGTTGGCCTTGACTTCCTCCATGTGACTTGAGAAATGGATCTCTCATGGAGGGGACTTGGGCTTGGGCTACTTAGCTTGCTTGCGGGTAGGAGCCCCAATGTTTGGTTATTACTTGCTTGTCATGGCCTTTACTTTAGCCATGGGGGTTGCAAGGTGCTCATTCATTATCTTGCATTACTATTTGGTAGGCCTACCTAGGTTTCTTGTGGGGTCGACCCTTGAAGCAGGAGGAATCGAGATGTTGCCTACCATTGGGCTTTGGGTAGGTAAGGGGCCATCATGTTGTGGAAACCTTATGACAAACAATGCTTTAGGAGTTGTTGCAGGGCTAACTAATTATGGCACCTTAACGACAAAAGGTTGCTTAGTGGTTATTATTGTTGCTTCATGCTATTTTAATGTCTTAGCAGATGGTTGCTATGGGACCTTGACCATGAAGGGTGTTGTGGGTGCTCGAGGTGCCACTTTGATAATAAAGGGGGGCCTCTTGCTTGTGGAGGTTGAGGAGATCCTTGCCTTATTAAGAGGCACAAGGATCACAAAAGGTTATTACATAGGTTTAGAATTGCCACCTACACTTATGGAGTTTATGACATGGGGGGCATCATTGGCATTGGATTGGCTCCCTACATTGAGCACCAGTTGGTCCCATTCTATCATTCTTTGTAGGTCGTCTTGCAAAGAACAATAGTTATTTGTACTATGACCAGACATCTAGTGGTAATGACAGTTTTTTTTGAGTTGGAAATGTTGTGGGATTGGGTGCTTATTTA
Organism: Gnetum montanum; assembly: GCA_015680685.1. Classification (NCBI taxonomy): domain Eukaryota; kingdom Viridiplantae; phylum Streptophyta; class Gnetopsida; order Gnetales; family Gnetaceae; genus Gnetum; species Gnetum montanum. The sequence continues at coordinate 13,227 of MNCI01022714.1, read as the reverse complement.
GTACTATTGAGGTGGGGTTCATTAGTAGTTTGTAGTACCTATCATGTTTTTGATAGGTAACCTTCGATACATGTTTATGTTGGATTTTCCCAGCTTTAAGAAGTTTCTCCATTAGTTTAGAGGGTTCCATCAGTAGCGATGTATACTTTGAGCAATCCTTGTGCTTAACGTCGGGCCTTGGGGCGGCCCCTGCTAATGTAGGTGAGATGGAACTAGAGTTGGCAGCTTTGTGAGTTGGGGCTTTTGGCTACTTAGCTATTGGGCCCTAGTTGGTTCCTTTTGTTCTTACAACCATTGTTTCCATTATTGTGTTTTGATTGTGCACATGTTGATTTTTGTAGGCCACATAGGCTGGGTTATTGCTAGCTTGCACTACCTCTTCTATGCATTTCATTTGAGAAAAGGCTTGGCTAAGAGACTTTGGGGCTAGGTAATATAGTTTGGATTTGATGAAGTTCTTCACTACACCCTTGAAGATGGCCAATAGGTGTATCTCTACTAGGGGTTCATGCATTTCACTCAATGTAGCACTCTAGTGTTGGAGGAATTTTGGCATAGGCTCTAAGGGCCCCTACTTGGCCTACATGAGCTAGTTGAGGGTTAATTGAGGCTGTAGGTTGTACTTGAAGCATGTCATAAATTAGCTTATGAGATCCTCAAAAGAAGAGATTGAGGCCTTGGGTAGCACATGATACTAGTCTAAGGCCTTACTAGTGAGTAACATGGGAAACACACACATGATGGTGTGTGGCCACGCTTGAAGGAGAAAGCACTCAGATTAGAATGTGACCAAGTGTAAGTTGGGATCTCCTTCACCATTGTACTTAGCAAGTTGAGGTAGCTGGACCCTATTTGGAAGAGTTAGAGGTGGTACTATAGGACATATGAGATCATCCTGGTAGAAGTCCACCATCTTGATCATGTTGGAGGAGGTAGCTTTAAGTTGGTTGATCTCCTCCATCAAACTTTGGATCAGCTAGAATACCTAATCCAAACTTGGAGATGTGCCAGCTAGTTGCATTGGCTAGGCTTGTGTTGGTTGCATGGCATAGGATTAGATTGTTGGTTGTGAAGTTTTCCAGTTTAACATCATAGTAGATCATCTTACCAGTTTAACATTGTAGCAGATGGGTGTTACCAGTTTAGCATCGTAGTGAATGGTCATTGCTAGTTTAACATCATAGTGGATAGGTGTTACTAGTTTAACATTGTAGTGGATGGTCATTGATGTGTTGATTAAGGAATGGATGTGGTGACCAAGGTGGACCACACATGAGTGGGTTGGAAAAATGCCATGGATGTCAATGAGACAAGTGGAACAAGGATGCTTGAGTCATCTAGGGCTGGGAGCTGGCCACTACATGAGCATAGGGTTGGGAAAATGTAGCAGTTTCTTATGATAAAGGTTGAATTGGCATGATTACCATTTTAGAGAGGATAGGTTGACCAAACCAAGGAGGGGCCGTACTAGGGAGTGGTTGTTGGAAGATTGTGTAGAGGGGGCTGTCCAATTTGAAATAGGCCTCAAACTCATCTTCTTCCTCCTATGAGGCTTCCTTATAGGTTGTTCCTACATCATGCTTATTTGCACAGATGAGTTGGGACAACAACTAGTGATAGGATTCCATGAGTGGGATTATGTTGAATAAGGTAGGGTTGTACTCTTGTCCATCTCAATGGACTCATTCGTAATTTTGTTTTGCCTTTAGGTCAAGATGATCCACTAGTAATCTTACTTGGATTTTGGTACAAACAAAATTGTATTTTTTGTGGGTTAGTGTGGCACACTTTGTGTGGATTGTGATGTCAAATGTGTTAGACACCAATGTAGAAGGTTGATATGGATTCATGTTCATAGATCAAGTTGTGAGAGTTACTATTTGCAAAAATAGCTAACTTTGAAAACTATAGAAAAATGACTAAGTCTTCCGATAGCAGAAAAATGGCTAAGCATAAAAATGCAAAAAAAAAATAAAAATGGATAAGAGTGAAAACTATAAAAGATTGACTAAGTATGGAAATTGCAAAAAATTGACTAAGTGTAAAACTGTAGAAAAAAGACTAAGTATGAAAATGTAGAAAAAATGCTAAGTATGAAAATGTAGAAAAATTGCTAAGTATGAAATGCAAAAAAATGGCTAAGTCTGGTGCTATGCTCGTTATGTTGGAGTCGGCTATGCTCTAAGAACTTGTTACACTTTCTAGAGCATCCAAAGTTCAACATAATGGATACACTTAAGCTTTCATCCTATGGGGTTCCAGGGGAACCAATTACTAGGGACTAATCTACACCAACTAGTGGTGGAGAGAACACATGGAACAATAATCAAAAATTGCAAAAGGAAATGGTAAGGCTCTCCTTCTAGCACCAAAAGATGTAACAATTGAAAACATCAGTGGCTGGAATCACCGAGGGGTTAACAGACACATAGCCTTAACCCCACCTTTGTGTGAGGGCCTTGCTAGAAATAGAGGCAAAGCATCCTAAACAATATTATCAATCAAATAGTAACTTTACCAATTACAACTAGGGTAGTGGGTACAATCGAGGGGTGGTGTGGTTAGTTAAAATGCAAATGAAAACAATATGTAGTACAACATGATGATGCATGAAAAAGTGTAGAAAGATGCAAAAAATGCAAGAAAATGCTAGAAATGGGAGAGAGAAATGGAACACCACCCCAAATAAAAGAATAGTAAAATCCAATAGGTCTCAAAAGGTACATAGTGTACAACAAGCATATTGGAAGTCTAGCCATAGTCTCGGTGGTGTCGGGCCATGAAGTTTGGCCCTATAGTGATGAACCATGTCTATCGGGTTGGTCGCTATAGTGTATCATGTAGTTTTCTACAAGGCTACAATGGGGCTACAGTGGACGGTGATGTGGAAATCTACCTCTCTACTAGTGTGGTGTGCTTTGGGTCTTGTTCTCTCATGGAGCTATGTGGCAAGATGCTAAAATGCCAAATGCCAAGTGCTTAAAAATTCTCATGTCTAAGGAATTCCACCCACTTGGGAATTCCAAGAGTTCGGAAATGCCAACATTCAAGGAATGTCAACCATTGGGGAATGCCAACAGTCAAGGAATGAAAACCGTTGAGGAATGCCAACCATTAGGAAATACTAATAGTCAGGGAATTCCAACCATTGGGGAATGCCAATAGTCAGGGAATGCCAGCTGTTGGGAAATTCCAATAGTTAAAATGTTGGGGGTCTAGGGGTATTTATAGTGCTGGTGTTAGTGCAAAACATGAATTGGGTGCCATGTCTTAGTGCGATAGGTGGAACTACAAGAAAAATTCAAAAAAATTTCTAAGTCCAGAGGTGACTAGAAAATTTTCTAACTCTAGTTGCTACACTTTGGAGCATATGTAGAATTTGGTATAAATGGGGAGTGTAGGAGAAATTCAAACTCCTGATCTTAATTACTAGAGGAGTGCTAGAGTCGAGATGAAGGTTGATTACAATCTCTAGAGGCTTTTGGAGGCCATTTGAGGCTTTTCTTTAGTGCTATGTTGGCTACACTCTAGAGCATAATCCAACAGTTAGAAGAATTTTCCAAGTTTTGACACTTAGAAAAATTTGCAATTGCAATTCTAAAGCTCAAAATTGGTGGTGTTTCAAGCACCTACCAACCTTAAGAAACTTCAAGGATTACAAGGTAGAGCACAATTTATTTGTAGGTTTATCACTAAACTTACAAATAAGTTATAGCCCATGCAATACTTGCTTAATAAATAGGTTCACTATGAGTGAATGTCTCATTTCCAAGAGGCCTTTGAAAACCTTAAGTAAGAGTTGGCACAACTACCTATAGTCTATCCTCCACAAGAGGGTAAACCATTTTACATCTACTTTGCCATATTTGACATGTCCATTGTCTCTCTAATTTCTCAAAAACATGATGATGGAGTAGAGATGCTAGTATACTATCTTAGCCATGGACTAGTTGCCCATGAGACCTAATACATTGAAGTGAAGATGTATTGTCTAGCACTAGTCTTCTCATTGAATAAGGAGAGACACTACCTCTTCAAAAGCCAAGTCAATGTCATTTACAAAGATAATGTACTTAGAGCCATAACAACAAACATTTATGAATGTATCCACATAGCCTGGTGAAAATCTATAACCACAGAGTTTGACCTTTATTACATCTATTAATCCTTAGCAAAGGGCCAAGCTATAGCTGTACAAGTCATGGTAACACTTGTTGATGACCAAGAAGCCATAGATCCTGAGTTGTCTAATGAGCACATTAATACCATTAGCTAAGTGCCTAAGGGTTATGAGGTAGTTATGCACTTTGATGAAGCTTCAACTACCCATGGGGCCAATGTCGTTAACATCATAACATTTTCATCTAGTGAAATCTAACCCTTCACCTATCATCTTGAGTTTTCATGTACCAATAACATAGTAGAGTATGAAGGTTTGATTAGAGGAATGATGGTAGCTCATAACCTAGGAATTAGATGCTTAATGATCAAAGGTGATTTCCAAATTATGGTTAACTAAGTGACCAAGGTTTATGCATGTAAAGCCAAACATTTATAGACTTACTATGACATAGGGAAGTAATTGTTACAACAATTTGCATATGTCGATATCTAGCACATACCCTAAAATGAGAATGTCATACTTGATGCCATTAGAACATTAGCCCTCATTGTGACACCAAATGTGATTAGTAAGTCACAAAAATTAACTATGGACTATACTATTCCCATCACGTAGAGCATTGAGGATACCTTTATGACTATAGTTCATACTACTGCCACTAGGAAGCGGTATGATAATATGAAATTTTACATTATGCATGGTGAGTCCTCACAAGGCTTGACTACTGCTCAAAAGAACATTGTACATAAATGATCAAACTACTATGTCATTCTATTTGATAATACATTATCTTGATGATTCTATGATGGCATATTACTAAACTACTTGGATAAATCAAAGCTAGAACAATCCTAGAGTAGGTTCACAAGGGTGTTTGTGGGGGACATATAAGACCTAGAGCTATGTCTTCTAAGATTAGATGTTAGGCTACTAATAGTCCTATATGGAAAGTTACTGCCTACAAAAGGTTAAGCACTATGACACATGCCAACATCATAGGAACTTTATACACATACCATTGACTGAGTTTCATACCACTTAGATAACTTAGTCATTTCAGTGATGGGGTTTGGATATCATTGGGCCTATAATGCCTAATTCTTCTACAAGGCATAGCTTCATCATCGTCATGATAAAATAATTTACTAAGTGAATTAAAGCTATTTCCCTAAGGAAAAATAAATGTAAAAAATTCTATAGATTTATCCTGGATAACATTGTAGCCCATTTTGGCATATCCATGACCATAGTTATAGACAATGGAATAGAGTATAGTAGCATACCTAAATTTTAGCAATGTGGTAATCATTACAATTAAGTAGTATTCCAAAAATTATTCAAAAAACTTATAGGCCTTATAGATTTCTTAACATTGATGGTAAAATTACAAATAAAGTTGTTTCTTTGACTAGTATTAACTTCTTTGATAGGTTTGATATTTTTTGTTTTGCTGAAACTTGGGAACATGTTGGTTTTGTAGATTTTTTAGTTTCTAGATTTATTAAATTTTCTACAAGGAATATAAGAGGAGGGCAAAGAGGTGGACCTTTGGGGCATTGTAGTGTTAGTGACGCAATCACTTGACTTATGTGCTTTTAGAAAAAATTGATGATCATAAACAATATGTGTGAATAAAAATCTCATGTCAACATGGTTGTGAGCTCCTTGCCATATGCTATTGTCCTTCTAGAGATGCTACATTGTATGATTCTATAGAGATATCTTATGATCATTATTTTTTGTTCTTAGGTAGAGATATTATAGAGTTTGTAGTAGAAGACTCAATATTTATTGTGGAGATTTTAACATAAGGATAGGTTCAAAGCAAACAAAAATTATTCAATGGAAATGTAATATTGGTAGTTTAGATATTGTTGAAGGTCACAATTAAACTTGACATTCTATAGATGGAACTACTAATAAGGTGGGCCAACAAGTATTATAATAGAAAAAAACATATGATCTTTTGATTTGCAATCAACTTACTAGATTTCCTCAATCTTCATTATTTACTTTTATGGAATCTCAAAATAACCCTTTCATTGATTTGATTTTATGTTCTTATGAAGATATTAATGTTATTAAAGAGTTGAAAGTTTGAGAAGATTGGGTAGAGTCTCACCATCATCATGTTGAGTTTTTGTTGTAAATTCGAATTGTTTCTTAGATAGCAAAAAATAAGAATAGTAAATAATGTCAGTATAGACTTACCTCAATAGTGAATGAAAAATATATGGATGTAGTACATAACAAATGAACTTTTAAAAGATGACATAAGAAGCTTGAAAAAAAATTTCTTACAACAACTAAGAAAGTTTTATATTCACAGTAACAAGATGTTTAGAAAACTTCATTTTATGAGGATTGCATGCAAGCTAGATAGAATATTAATAATGTAAATAAGAGTCACATACAAAGTTTAGTTAAGGCATATAAATAATTGATTAGAACTAAGAGAATGAAATTTATTAGAGAACATTAGGAATATTTTTCTTACATAAGTAAAATAGAACTTAATAGTTTTGTCAATGTTTTCATCATAAAGCCTCTTCATCATTGAGTTGTTCTTTTGAAGATATATGCTCATTTTACATTAACCTATATATAGGACAAGATGATAATTTTACTACTATTGTATAGAAAACACCTCTCTAATTTACTCTTGAAGAAGTCAAAAAGGGTATTAAAAAGCTAGCATCTATCAAAGCTACAAATTTAGATGGTTTATATGTAGAATTATCATACTGGGTAGGATCTGCTAATCATAGATAAACTTGACACAAATTATATTTAGCAATGGAGTAAGGATTAAATAAATAGTGGAAATTAGTGAAGCTATATTATTATATAAAAATGGAAATACAAATAATTTGAACAATTATTGAATGATCAATTTAAGTAATATTTTTGCTAAGTTTCTAGGCACTTTGTTAAAAAAGAGAATCAGTTTTTGGGCTAAAGGTAACCAAGTCAAGGTAAGATGTCAAGCACATTTTGGACAAAATCACTATACTATTGATCATTTGTTTACTCTTAGACACCATATGAAGTTTACAAAAATCCCTAATAAAAATGTTTTTATATTTTTATTGATTTTGCAAAAGCATATAATTTAATGATACATACAAACTATGGTTGCACTTACATAACATTACCCTTATTTCATTCTTGATTGCAACAACTCAATGATTGTATGAGAAATTAATTATTAAAATTACAAACAAAAATTTAGAAAAACATTTCAATTTTAGAGAAAAAATAGAAAAAAATTCAGAAAAACATTTCATTTTGGAGGTACCAATGTGCAAATAGTAGATTCTTTTAAATATTTAGGTCTCATTTATATGAACAATTATATGTAGGGGAAGTGCATCAAAGAAAACATAGTAGGAGATTTCAAGGCTTTGTGTGCTTTCAAAAACAAGTACAAGAATTTAGGCTTTTAGGCTTAGAAGGTTAGAAATCAAAATTTTTAGACTATAATCTATCCTACTGTATTGTATGGATGTGTTATTTGGGGGCTAAACTTCATTATAAATGTGAATATTGTAAGCCATAAGAGGCTTTATCACATATTCCATACTTTTGTGGCTGAAAATTCCTCATAAGTGATCAAATTCTCATTCTCCAAGTGAAAAACAAATCATCTAGTGTTTATATTTGGGCTTGGGGAGGTCAAAAATGCCTTTTGAGATGTCAAAAATGGTAATTTGATGGATTTTATGTGGTANGGTCAAAAATGCCTTTTGAGATGTCAAAAATGGTAATTTGATGGATTTTATGTGGGTCATATACTTTTCTACACTAGAAAACTCCTTCAAGAGGATAAATCTCACCTAACCCAAGTGTGTAAAGGCATTCAAACTAGTGTGGAGGGCTGTAGAGGGGTGGATCTCACCTATCCTTAGCATAGAAATAGGGCAACTCAACCTTGGGGGTGGGGGGGTTTGACCTTTAGCCCTAATGTTGACCTCCTCCCTAGTGTAGAAGCAACATGGCCAAGATTTCAATGTTGCATCAACTCTAGCAAGAACCTTGTAGCGCCAATGTGGATGATGGAAGACCCAACATGAAAGGAGTAAAGCTAGCATGGAAGGTACACCCTCATTACTATTTATGATAAATGGAATGTCCATGGGGTTATGACACTTTTCACACGTGGTAATCCCCCTAGATTTTGGGCACCCCTCCCCTGAATGTAGTAGAAATTTGTAGAAATTTGCAATCCAATATTTTAACTATTTACAACAAAATTGTAGCCAAAATCATGTACAAAGACCTATAAAAACTAAAACTTCATACCATTTTAATGGTCAAACTCTTAGCAGTTGCACACTCTTAGTAGTTGCACACTTTTTGCACTCTAAGAATTTTGGCTCAAAGAGCTCTTACATTCTAGCAAAAACGTAGCTTCTTAGGGCCTACCACTTTAGAAACTGTTGGCACATTTGGCCATTTTATGGAACAGTAAGACTCCTGATTTGAAAAATAAAACTCATGGATTTTATTTTTGGTAAATTTTCAATAACTTACAAAATTTATCAAAGTTATATAAGCTATTATTGGCATATCAAAGTTTAATTGCCCGGTTGTTAAGACTTTGTGGTGTAAATCAAAGTTTGAATGAGATGACAAGATTGTTATGGGTGTAATTTTGGGGTAAAGAAACTGGTGTTGGGATATTCCAGAGACATTAGCAAACATCCGCTACCGGTGCAGAAAATATTCCAAAAATACAAATGTTTTAGTGTTACACTCTTTTGCAGGCTCGTGATTTTGCAAAATGCCCAAAACCCTCACTCATGCAGTTGTTAGCAATACAGCAAACCATGGGATTCCTGGGCATGGGTCTGTGGAAGGCATACACAACA
>MNCI01022707.1:33716-131655 GCA_015680685.1 Gnetum montanum | reverse complement strand
GACGTGATATCGCGTACGCGATATCGCAGGAGAAGACGCGATATCCTGTACGCGATATCGCGTACGCGATATCGCGGCCTAGTGTAAACTGTGTCTCATCAGTCTTGGTGCCATTTGTAATCCCAACATGACCACGAGTTAGCAATCATTGTGTAATGTGAAACAATTGGGAAACTTTATCTTATTAGGAAAGTTACACCTGGCTAAGATGTGATTATGGTCGATTTGATCAATTTTAATTATTAGTTTATTTTTATTTTGATGTTAATAAGTGATTATAGTCATATTAGAGGCTGTTGAAAGGGTTAGATTCTTAAAAATTGATGGTTTAATATCATTGTATTCATTAACCCTTTGGGGGAAAAAATGTCCATCAGAACATGGAAAGTCTATTGAGAGTTGGCAACTCGTGGAATTCATACTCAAGAAAAAGTTTGAAATGACATCCTTTTGTTATGAAGTCATTAAGAAGCTGAAATTTCTCAAACAAGGAGATCAAGAAGTAAAAGATTTTTATGTTGAATTTTGTAAAGCTTTGGAAAAGGCTAATGTTCATTGGATTGAGATGAGTAAGCTTCTAACTTCATTAGTAGATTAAGGATGCACAATTAGCAAGAATTAGCATTCTATGAGCCTAATACACTTGATAAAGCCTATGATCTTGCTTTCAAGGTTGAAATGAAAATCACAAAGTTTTGCTTGAAGAAAGAAAAAGATTACAAGAAAAGGGATGAGAGAGAAAACAATGCCTCTAAGAATAAGGAAATTCAAACTATGTAAGAGGATGAGCCTGAATATTCAAAGAAGGTATGTGAACATGATCCCTCGTACATTGCTAATCAAAGAGAGTTGAGTAGTTGTACTTTTATTGAACATGTTAGTACCAATGAAGATGTTATGAGGAAGAGTTTGTTAAGAACTCATTGTGATGTTAAAGGTCATTCTTTGAGTGCCCTCATTGATGATGGAGCACATGAAAATGTGATTTCGACCAAGGTTGTGAAGTCATTGCATTTAGTTAAAATTCCTCACCCTAATCCATACAAAGTGTATTGGTTAATGAAGAATCATTATAAGGAAGTTAAGGAATAATGCCTTCTTGATTATTCCATTGGAGATTTTAATGATCAAATTCTTTGTGATGTATTACCTATTGATTATTCAGATCTTATATTTGGTAGACCATGGAATTACGATAATAATTCTATTTTTGATGGAGAAAATAATAGTTGGACTGTAAGGAAAGGAAATCATAAATTAGATTATTGTCCACTATTATTGATAGTGAGGTTGGTAACTTGAATTCTTCATTGATGCTTCCCTAGTTGTAAGAAAAATGTGAGGGTGAATGCTATTTGTGATGATGAAATTTTCTTTGATGTTGAAGAGAATGCATTTGATATGGATGCTATTACTAATTATGTCGAGTCTCATATAAATGAGAAAAAGTTTATCTGTGCTACTGTTCAATCTTGGGTGTTAATGGCACTAGTATATTTTTTGATGTTTTTGGGTACTTGTGTAACTATTTGGCTGAATTTTGTATTGACAAGAAGATGTTGTAAGAATAAGGAAGATCAGTTGGAAACAAGTGCAAAAATGCCATTGGTATTTGGGCATAGGACAAGGTGGCCTACTCCATTGATTGATGATAACAATTATTTTTCCAAATTCTTATGCCATTCTTGTGTAGGTTTAAGTCAAGACCTCTACAATAGTCAGTCTATGTAATGGTAGAAATTCAGAACTAGTGATGGTAGAAATTCCTTAATCCTACCTAAGTACCTAAGAATCACACGAACTCTCCAAAATTCTTTGTGACCAAGTACAAATGGAAAAGGAAACCCTAACCTATGCTTTATGACATTGGTGGACAATGATGACGATACCAACATCGGAAGGAGGACAAAGCTAGCACTATGAGGTGATTCTAGACAACAACAATTACATCCGAAGGAGGACAAAGCTGATATTGTGAGGTCTTGTGATGCCCTGTCATCTTTGGCATTTACTAGTTTTCTATTCCTAGCATTGATACACTGATGAGTGGCGAGTTACCCATACACTGAACCATATGAATACGAGTGTTTCACGTGCGATTTGGTCGAACTCCGCAAACGGACTAGTTGTGGTATTTGGACAATTATTCTTAGGTCGCAGTTCGTTATCTTTCCACCTGGACTAGTATTAGCTTTGTTACATATGGTTTAGTCTAAAGTGAGGTGTATGATGTGTCCCTATGATAATGCTACTCTTGGGTATGATGGTAAATAATATTAACTAAACTAGAAAGGAAAGAGAGAGATAGGGTAAGAGAGAATCTAACTAGCCTAAGTGTGATGAGCATCCATTCCTTAATCATTTGTACACATCTTGGACCTCGTCCACGACTACCATTGGGATCACCAAGCACATGGCCTAAGTACGCTACTAAGTTACCAAGTAGTCACACTTGAATGCTCGTTATTAAGTTGTACTCATTCCACATTACTAGGAGATTAGGGTGAGAGATATTAACTAAGAAAGCAGTAAATCACAATTAATTAAATAAATAAATAATTAAGTGGATGCTGCAATGATGAAGTTATCTCGATATTTATTGCCAGTCATGTGCGTGTTCAAGTAGGTCACACTCGAATAAGGATGTCGTACAATTACAATCACCACACTGCGGGCATAGACTGGGAGAGAAGGGTTGAGAGGAAAACTGATGTAAAAAGAAACTTAAACTTAACAACTCTAAAAGTAACTTCCTACGAGATCTGTCTACCTCTTATTATAGATGAGGAGACAGGCTACGATATTGTGTATGCGATATTGTGGTCAACTAAAATGATAACTCATCATACCCCCACGACTGAATGAAAACTCGTCCTCGAGTTACATTGAAAACAAGCTCCATTGGTTACACAGTGGATAGGTATGGGATTATTGAATGGTGAGAATGGATTCATGCCATAGTGTGGAATCAGAACAAAATTGAGACACAACACAAAGAATGCGAGATAAAATCCTATAGCTATAAAAATTGATGGAACTCATGTAGTTCCTGGTGGTGGTGACTCCTCCATAGGTGCCTTTCCCTTGTCTTGTGCTCCAGGTCTTAGGGCTTGCTAGCATTGAAGTATGGCTTGGATTTTCTCCTCTTCGATCCAGAAAGCCTGTGTCATCCATGCTAATGTTCCGATGTTTGATGGAGTTAGCACCTCCCATGGGTAGGGTAGTTGTGGAAACCTTTTATTTGCCTTGACATACCAAGCAGCGAACACCCGTCATTCCTCCTCGTAGGCTCTAGCTTTGTCTCTGTATTCTTGGAAATCTGCAAGCCGTTGAGCCAAATCTGTTGCGACACCTTTTTATCCCTAGTAGCTTACTTTAACCACCTCAAGTTTAGAATTTGAGATCTCCAGTTTTTGCAATATCTTCTTGCATTCTGCAAATTTTGTTTCATATTTGTTGTAGGTGGTGGCTACCTCTTACTCGAGCTCTGTTCTCTGGCACCCTGCTGTTAACATGGCAAGGTTGGCATACTAGAGGTTTTTCAACTCCATGTATTCTGTAAGGTCTTGGATCTACAGGTCCTAGTTCTTAACTTCCTCTTGATGGGTAAATGCATATGTGTCCAATATGGCCCGCTAGTTAGTGTGTTGAGCACTAATAGCATTGATGTGGGCCTTGGCCATATAATGATCTATTTGTACATCCCCACCTAGTCCTGGAAGTGCTCCTTTAGCTTTTCATGTCGTTTAACCTCATTCTACCACGTGCTTATTTCAATAGCTATCTTTTGGTGGATGGTGTGTACCTCCTCCATTGAGAGGGTTCAATTCTCCCTAGCTAAACGGTTCATGTCCTAGTTGGCCCGGATGAGTTGTTCTCATAACTACTGAAAGTGTTCTTCGAGAACATTCTTTTGTTTTTCCACAGAGGTCAACTGAAGGTTATCAACAATAAGCTACTTGTTTTCCTCTTGTAAGGCCTTGAGTGCCTTGGTATGTGCATAAGTTTGGGCTTGCGGTACAAAGGCATCCCAAATAGCCTTCTCTTTTTCTTCTGCCACCTTCTTGTTCTCCATCAGTAGTTTGTCTAATTTCTCACTTTTGAAAGCATCCAATTGGTCCACGGGAACCAATTGCGAAGGATCCCGCTATGCTGCTTGTAGGTCCATGAGCCTTTCTTACAATTTTTGCACCTCTGCTTTAGCATGCTCAGCCCTCATCTTTGTCAAGACCAACTTTCCTTTGGTGGAAATGAGGTCTGATTGAATTGCCGTAACATCCTAAGGGATGTCAAACAGGGATTTCATTACTTATCCTGATTGTAACAATCGATCAAGTACATCCTCATGTTCCACATGAGTCATTGAGGTTCCAGCCAAAGTTTTAACATCCCGTGCTCCTATGAGATTTGCCGGTGGCACAACAGATACATTGAATGATTCTTTAATGTGGTCTGTGATCACTTCTACGGCTCCTGCTGCATCTTGGTGTTGCATGACCACAACTGTGGCCCCTTCACCAGTTTCTAATTACACTTGGAAAGATGGAGCATTCCCCGAGATTTGTTGTGACCAAGTGCTCTTCCCTCCTTCTGTATGGATGGACACTTCACCCCTTGCAGGATCCAAAGAAACCATGGATTTTATGGCATCATCGATGACGTGGAAGAGATTTACATCATCACGACTTTCCCAACTGACCATTTCAGCGATGGCCCTGAGATGACTCATCGACGATCTGTAATCTTGCGGCGATGATGTTTGATCTTGGCCCATGCTAGGCTCTGCTTCTTATTATTGGCTAGGCCCTGTACTTGGAAGTTGGTTGGGTCCTGCAAGTTGAGTTGCAGTTGGCCCTGCCATCTTTTCTTTTTCTTGTTCCAGTCCTAGTGTCTCACCAGTGATTTTCCTTATGGCTGGTGGCTTTAACAATTTAGCATATGAAGCATTTTGGGATTTTCAGAGGACATCATTGGTGTATCCTCTAATACCATGACATTGGCATAGCTTCCTGATAAGGCAAGGGAAGGGTAACATCATCTTTCCTGTCTTCCGTTCTTTGAACCACCTCAGATCTCTGTAAAGTATAGATGAGGTAGGTTAACATTAATCTTTCCCATCAATACTGCACATCCCCTTACTGCATATGTTGAAATTCTTTTTAAGGCCTTCATGGGGAAGAGGTGATACGTTCCAACTTTAAAATAGATTCTCTCTTCTGCCATCAACTCTCCAAATGTCTTATCCTTGCCATATGCCATTTCCAATCAAACTCATCGTGCATCAAGGTCTGAATGAGTAGATAACTGAGCAACCTTTGGCCCTATATTTGGAAGGTTTAATACTTCAGAAATGTGTTGAATAGAGAAATCGACTGTCACACCACAAATGTTAACCGTGGTGTCTTGTTCTCTATTGTGTCAAAATTGGTACATTTCCCCTAGGTACCAAGCACCACTTTCAGAGAGGATAGGCCATAAGGGGGACCCTTTTAGGTGGTCCCTAACAACCTCAGGAGAAAACTCTATGAATGGTTCAAAATTTAATTCCACAATCACTGCAATGAATGTGGGCCTTTCATGGATAGCCTGAACACGATCCTGAGATAATGTGAGATGTTGTCCCTATTCAGGCACTGCAGCAACTCCTCCTTCTACCTGCCCTAATTGTACAATACCAAGGTCTTCTTGGTGAATGCTAAATGATTATTCCTCCTTCTCTGCATGTTGTCCAACAGGAACTTGTCCTTCACCTCTCCGAGGTCATTTGCTTCCACCTTAAGCAAGACCTTCCTGTTGTCCACGTTTCGGGGCCATCTGCAATCACACAGGGCCAATCATTAGTAAGGTTGTTGCCAAAGTTAAGTTATACCTTACTGCTTGCCTTAATGGATTTATTTTATCTCTGTGTGATGTTTCCCAAAAGATTATAATAGTAAGTCCTTTTTACTTAGGTGGTCTCCCATTCTAGTTTCTCGGTATAACTAAGGGGATAAAATTATTTTTGGCACATTCATTCTTAATGTTGTAACGAATTACCCATGATAATGTCCTTCGGGTGATGAAAAATTCCAAAAAGTTATGCACTATTTGGCATGTGCCCCTCCCCCATGACTAGGCTGAACACTTCGAGTTCAAGTAGGTTCATACGAAATGAAAATTGGAGGACTAGCGAGTGAGATATAGGTATGAAAGCTAGGAACGCACAATCGTAAGTCGTAGAGAGAAATTCGAAAAACTCCCCCACATGAATGGTTGAAAATGATGGCAAGTGGTGCAGGGGGTCACGTATATATAGGTTTATGTGACACGATATCGCGTACGTGATATCGTGGCCTATCGATATTTAAGGCACAACATAATATACCGAATTTTAGGACTTTTCTAAAATTAACAATGTATAGCAAGGACTTGTGGAAAAGTGTTAAATGGTTCTAGGGTAATTTAACTAGTTATAAAGGCACAAAGAATTATATGTGGGTGGAATTGAGCAATAAGGGCCTCGGGTGGTAAGGGAGAGAAAAAGGCCATGCAATGGTTCATAGGAATGTTGGAATATGGAGGGATAGTAATAAGGGAAAGGATATTGTTGAAAATACACTGAGGGTAATAGATGGTGTGTGTGGAAGATGCATTATGAGTGCAAATTACAAAAAATTACGCAAGTGGATCCTCTCCAATGCAGGTTCCAACCTATAATGTCCTTGCGTAACCACACCGTAAATGTGTCCGTGGGCATTTGAAGGGTTAAATGTAATCCACACTGGTTCCACAAAACACACACACATGTAAGTATCACTAGAATGAGGTCAAAATTCTATGCTACACAAGACATAAGTTACAATTACATGGATAATGAGATGAGATGGGGTATAGAAGGGACTGTAGAGATTGGAACAGGAGGTAACTGACCTAGGGCACAATGAATTCCTCGTGTAAAGCATGATTAATGTGTCATTGACCCATCATTCCAAGATCAGGACCAAGTCCATCCTCTGAGAAGTGACACTGCATTGTTTCATCCCATGATAAGCGACTATAAGAGTACCATAACAACAAGTCGTATGATCAGTTGGAATTTTGTTCAAGGGAGAAGTGATTTTTTTTCTTTGTGGCACTTTCTTTGTGTTTGTTGTTTTTTTTTCGATTGCTGAATCCAGAGAAGCCGCCAACCTTCAAGCATGGATGCATGTCTTTCCAATGGGACCCCCTAGAATAGCATTGGATTTTTAAGTGCCTTTTGATTACTCTTACTCCCATTTTGTGTTAGATCTTCAATGATCTTAGTACAACCACGTTGCATGATAACTCTCATAGACGTCACCAAAGAGAATCCACAAGTTCCCTTGGTGTCACACCCTAATCATTCCCTCTTGGTCCATCATTCTTCATTCTGGGTACAATGTACACAAAATTAATTTTTAAGTTTTAAGAATGTCAAGAATATCACTGTACCCTTGAATAGAACCTCTTATTTGTAGAATGGATGAGTGGATGTACTGGGCTCACTGTCCAAATAATTGATCACTCAAGACTCGATAACATAAAACACACCTCAACCAATGAGCCACATGAGTGTTTTATTCGTAGATGATATTACTTATAAAAAGATAAAAAGACAAAAAGAAAAAAAGACAAAAGGATAAAACAAGAAATTGAAAAATGAAAAACTGGAAAACAAAAAATTGTAAAACTAAAGAAAATGAAAAATATTTATTAACCCTGCTTGTTATTAGAATAGGGGATATCCCCGATAACTAAATGGTTGAGCATGGAAAGGATTAATAAATGAAAGATGAGGATCTTTACATGTTGGAAATATTGAAACTTGGTCATACTTACCCCATTGGGGTTCACACACCTGATTATAGTAAGCATAGTGGGGCAATTTGTAAGATGTGGCTCTTGGGTAAAGAGTTGACCCACTATGATATTTGAGACTGTAAGATGGTATTCAAGGATTAGGGTGTTGCCCTCCATGGCTATGTTCATTGGGCTGTATGATTAGAGTGTTAATTGGTGGCCCTGATGAAGTTACATGAGGCGTCGGGTTCGAAAAGAAGGGTGCACCACAATGTTAGACTTGTGCTGAGTTGGAGAATGCAGTGGCCTTGGAACTGTGTTGTCCCTTTCTACAGTTATGTCTAAAGAAGGGACGCCTTCGATGTTTTTGAGGTCTCTCACTGCTATTGGCAATAGTAACACAAGTAACATTCATGGGTTGTTGCTGTGGTGCAAACACTTCAGGAACAGTTGGTGATGGCGTAGAAGGATGGAAAGGATGAGAATGTTGAAATTTAGGAGAAGTGTAAGGTACACAAGGTGGTGGTTGTGTTGAGGACATGGGCTAATAGTATTGAGGAGAATGATAATGTGGTGAGATAGAGTATGTTGACCCAGTTGGGGAGATAGGATGTTGAACTAGATAAGAATTTGGATTCGGATGATATGAAGGGTGTCCCCAGTTTAGGGGTGGCTTCCCCCACGACTAGGATTATTGCCACTGTGATCGAATACAGTATCTCTATATGAACTCTAGGTGTAACATGCTTCTTGTACTGTCCAAAATCATCAGCATAAGGTTGGAGAAAAACGAACCTCGAAAAATATCTAGAGAGATACAGATGACCCTGCCTTCGTGTGAGGGCAAGCTGGAAAATGAAGGTAGAGTGCCTTGGATAGTCTGCATGCAAATAAACCAAGGACTTCCCCGAGCGTAAGGTACGGCTTGCACTGGGGTTATCATAACAAATGTAACACGAATATGTAAACAGAGTGTAGATGTAACGTAAGAATGGACCAAAATGATGCAAATGTAAAATAATGAACCAAAATAATGTAAACAACGCAATGAATCAGAATAATGTAAACAACGCAATAAACCAGAATAACGTGAACAGTGCAATGGAAGGAAAAATACTATATTATATTAAGTTAGAGAATAAAGTGCATTAGTCAAAACATAGCTGCGTGTGCAGATGGCAGGTCAAGAGTCAAGCCCCGGGATGAAGGATGAAGGATGAAGTGTTTGCGTATGCTCAAGTGCTAGGGGTCACGTGCGCTCGAGCGCCCAAGGTTGTTAATCAATGTTCTTTAGGTCATCCTTTTTGCAAAATTTCCCACCTCGTTTATGTTAATGGACAGGGTGTTTATACCTTTTTCTAGGCTTGGGAGTAGGATTTATGAATGAGATCAATGGTTGTGAGATGAGAGAAAAACAGATCGTGTGACAGGTGTACATGGGCAGACTACGTTCTAGACTGGATGCACTATATCTTACAATGTGTATTCATTTACATTATGCTCATGCATAAAATTTGAAGCATAAGAGCTTGACAAGCTCACAAATGTTGCAAATTTACAATAAAATAATAGTATACAATAAGAGATCTTGATTCTAGCTCGCTTGGAACTTCCCAATCCATGAACTAGTTGCTGCAGGCTGTTGACATGAGTGGTCATATGGCTATTTGAGATGTTTTTGCTTCATCAAGGTTTCTAGAATGAGTTGATCTTATCTTGGTATACCCTCAGCATGTGTCTGAAGTGATTTTGGTTAGTCATGATTAGTGCTCATGCTGGAGTCACGTTGCCAGTGTGACCTCAACATCACCCCAACGTGACCTCAACGTGCATGACCAAAAACAATGCATCTTGTGTCAAAATTCCACCTTTAAGGATTATTTTTAAAGTGTAACTACTGCCTGGCCTTGGGGACAACCTGCAAGCTAAATTTGAGCATGTTTATTCCTTGATCCAGGTCATCTTGGTAGCTCACGCTGGGCCCACACTGTCAGCGTGACCTCAATGTGACTTGGGCATGACCTGGGCGTGAGCAAGTTGGGATGGTTCATTTCACACCAAATATTGATTTTTGAGACCTATCTTTCAAGTGCAACTACTACCTAGCCTTGGGGGCAACTTGCATGTTGAGTCTGATCCTATTTATGCCTCGATCTAGGTCATTTTGGCAACTCACGCTGGGCTCATGCTGTCAGCGTGACCTGGGCATGACATCCACGTGAGTGTTGAAAATGGTGTATTTTTAGGCCCGAAATTAGAATTCTAAGGGCTAGGACTTGGAAAAATCATTAGTGGACCTTGAGGGAGCCTTGCACCTTTGAAATCAGGCTATTTTAACACTGTTTTAGGGCTATTTTGGGTTACTCACGCTGGACTCACACTGCTAGCGTGACCTCAGTGTGAGTAGTAAGATTTGTCTGATTTTAACTTAAAATCTTGGGTTCTGGATACTGAAACTTGGAGTAGTCATCAGTGGGCCCTGAGGGGGCCTTGCCCGTTCAAATTAGGATCATTTTAACCTGATTTGAAAGCTGTCAGGGTTGGTCACGTTGAGGGCAAGCTAACTTGATAGCATGAGCTAGCTGGCTTGAGCAAGCTGGGTGTTAGTTCCATGCCTTAGTCAAGTTTTTCCTGCTAAATGCTGAAAGGGGTTTGAGTCATTATTTTTTTCAAAGTGTTAAGGTGAAATTTGGTGGTGTTTCATTAGCCCCTCTTTGTTAACGTTTGGAGGAATTCACCCGAGAGGGGTCGACAAAGAAGTACAAAACATCACAATCGACCTGGCACCAAGCATCGTCCATTGGCCCCTGGCCGGATGTCATCGTATCATGTTCAAAAGTACATTGGATTGAGGAAAATTTAGTTTAAGGAAAGAAGGCAATGACTGGGAGAATTAGGGATTGGTCGAAGAGTGTCGTTGTTTGAACTACGGGAGAGGAATGCTCTCATGTGAACGAGCCATTTTTCAGTCCTTGTCAACAGCCAATATATAGCAAACCTGGAACCTAGGCATAGGAGGTGGGTTATTTGGAGAAACGGGACCCTTGTGTCATGTTTGAGGGAGCCCGTTGTAAACAGCCAAAGCCACGCGATGATGTGCAACATGATCATTTGAGACACAAGTATTTTTCCAAGACAATTGCCTTCTCGCCTAGGGCTTGTATAAGAAGAACCAATGGTCTTTAGTCTATGATGTCAACGGGGTCATGAGGACCTTTTCCATGCATTTTTCTCTTTGACCTTTTTGTTCTCTTTTTCTTTTTTCTTTTCTGTTGTTTTTGCTTTGTTTTTTCTTTCTTTCTTTTTTCTTTTTTTTTCTTTTTGGTCTTTTTGAAAGAGCCTACTCTTTGTGCCTTGCTTGTGTTCGAGCACTTGCATTTTGTGTCGTGCACCATGTACTGTGTTTTGTGTTGCAACTGCTTAGAGGATCACAGTGTGCAACAATGTATCAAGGGCTTTGGGGGAGTAGAATGTATCCAGGGGATGTAATTAAATAGGATAATTGGGACATGATAGGGAATAGGGAATGTATCAGAGGTCGGGAATGTACTTATGAATGGATTGATTAACCCAGTTGCATGCATCAGGAAGAATGTGATACCCTGTCATCATGATGAAATGCATCTGTGCACGAACGTCTCAAGCATGTCATCTTGCAAAAACAACTCCAATGGGACAAGGAAACCACAAATGATTTAGTTAACTAAAGCACTTTAAACTTGAACATAGCCAATGGAATGAAGCCATCATGTGGAGTTTCAAGGCAAACAAAATCTTGAACAACATCAGTTTCATCAAGATCTATGTGACAGATCATGCAGTAGGTTTTTGGTAAACACATACAGCCTATTACAGCAACATGTCTTTTCAAATAACGCCCGGTTGTTGGTGATGTCACCAGTTTGTAGTCTTGAAAGATTGTTGTGGATCAGTTTAACGTCATAATCCTTTGGATGTTGCCAGTTTATTGTCGTAGTGGATGATGCAGTGCTAGTTTAGAGTCGTGGCAGACTATGAAGAGGCAAGCTAGTTTACAGTCTTAGTGGACTCTGGTGGACAAGCATGGAAGTTTAGTGTCATATCAAACAAAACTGTGTGATTTCAATTTACTGTCATGATGCCAGGATGTTCTATGGTGCTAGTTTTAAGTCATAGCTCCAAGACTGTTCTATGGTATCAGTTTTAGGTTGTGATGCCAGGACCAAAACATACCTTAAGCTCATCAGCTGTAGTATGGTTTCAAGTACATGTGATTTGTAGGATTGGTGAACTCATTTCTGTTCATGTTAGCGAGCTTAAATGCCCCATTATCATATGCTTTGATGACTAAGTAACGTCCTTCCCAGTTAGCTAAGAATTTATCCAAGTGTTCGCGAACCACCTTGAGAATTAGGTCACCTTCCTTAATCGGCTGCTTATGTGGATCGTGTTGATGATGTCATCATTGTTGTATTTAATACCATTCAATTTGATCAAGTGCTTGTACCCTTTCTTCTTCCACCGAGTCAAGGTCAATAATGTGTAGCTCATTGTTCTGACCTTCATCAAGGAGGCTAGAGAGTGTTATCCGCAACAAGGGAACTTGTAACTCCAAAGGTAAGATAGCTTTAGATCCGTATACAAGGCTATATGATGTCTTACCTATGGATGTTCGATGCATTGTTCGGTATGACCATAATGCATAGATTAATTGCTCATGCCATCATCTTTTTCTTTGATTCAACATATTTCTAAGCACCATGATGATCATTTTATTTGTAGACTCCGCTTGACCATTACTCTGTGGGTAGTATGGTGATGAAAACGAGTGTTTAATACCTAGGATTTCACAGAAGCTTTTAGTATCCATACTGTTGAACTGTGGCCCATTATTGGTGACTATGGTCATCAAGATACCAAAATGTATCACGATGTTTTCTAATATAAAATTGCAAACATGTTTAGACGTGGTTTTCCTAAGGGGAATAGCTTCTACCCATTTTGTGAAATATTCAGTTATGGTGATGATGAAGTTATGTCCTGCTAAAGATGGTGGTGTTATCAGCCCAATGATGTCTAATCCCCATCTTTGGAATGGCCATGTGATTTGTGCAGTATGCAACTCATTAGGTGGCACATGTATTAGGTTATCATGCTTTTGGAAAATGTTGCATTTTTTGACCCTAGAGAAGCAATCGTACTCCATGTGTGACCAGTAGTAGCCCAAACGTCTAATTTTCATTTCCATTACTTTGGGTGCTATATGCCCTCCACAAAGTCCTTCATGAACTTGTTCCACGATTGTTTGACCGTTGATGCTATTAACACACACTAATAGAATGCATTCATAAGATCTGCAACATAATGTGTCTCCTATTAATGCATATTGCTGAGAGCGTTTTCGCACTGTGTCCTTTTGAGCACTCGTCAAATGTTGTGGCGGCTCGCCTTATAAAAGGTACTCTTTTATGTCATCATACCAATCTATCACTTATGTAGCACTGACGGATGCTATGGGTATTTCATCGAGAGCCTCAGTTATAGCTTTGGTACAATTTGTTATGGAACTAGGTAACGTATGAAACATCTCAGGTGTCATGTTTAAGGCTAGTGTAGCAAGTGCATCGGCAATGGTATTTTCATTCCTAGGAATATGTTGCACATGTACGTTGATTAATTGCTTTAGCAAGTGTTTAGTTAGGTCACAATATGATTGTAAATGAGAATCCTTTCATGTGTAAACCTCTGTGACTTGATTGATTACTAACTGTGAGTCACCAGACGTGTGATTCCCAAAGTTAGTGCTGTTATAAGACCTCTAAGAAGACTTTCATACTTTGCCACATTGTTGGTACAAGGGAATGTTAGTCGATAGGCAAAGGGCCAAATTTCTCCAAAGAGATACGTTATGATTTCCGTAGCACTTCCTCCCCGAGAAGTTGAAGCCCCATCGAAGTAAAGGATTGCATCGTAGTTATCAGGCACAATGTTGATGCTGTTAACACTTTCATCAGGGAATTCAGGAATGATTGTCGCTTGATCTTGTGTTGGTGAAGTGATCAATTGATTGACTACTGCTTGACCCTTAGTGGAGGATTGAGTTACATAGTGTAGGTCAAACTCAGTAATCATCACTTTCCATCTAGCTATCCTACTTGATTCATAGATGTGGTTAGTGATAGCTCGAAGCACATTATCTTTGCAAATGATATAGACTTGGTTACAAAAGAGATAATGTTGTCACTTTTTCAAGGAAAATACTAGGGCAAGACATGATCTCTCCACGTCGTTGTATCGTTGTTCGTAGGCAATTAGTGCATGGCTTAAGTAGTAAACAGGGATCTCAGCTCCATCTTCTCGTTTTTGGCAAAGCATGGATGCAATAGATGAATCAGATGTGGCAAGGTAGATGTAAAAAGGTTTATCGCTTTGCGGAGGATGAACTATTGGCAGTTGAGCCAACTCCATTTTTATGTTTTCAAATGCTTCCTGACATTGTTGAGTCCATTGAAATGCACATTCTTTTGTAGTAAGTTCTGCATGGGCTTCGACTTATCCATCAGTTTTATGATAAAGCATTTGATGAATTGCAGTCTACCTTGTAGACCATGTAATTTGGTAAGGTTCCTAGGTGGGTGCATACTAGTTATTGCTTTAACCTTATCGGGGTCTACTTGTATCCATGTTTCAGAGACTATGAAGCCAAGCATTTTTCTTGTTTTAACACCTATGTTTAAGGCAACGTTTAAGCACTAAGTCTAAATCCTTTGCATGTTGTTCAGTTTTTTTAGATTTAACTGCAATGTCATCAACATAGTCATTGAGAAAATTAAGCATGTAGTTGCTAAATATGTATGTCATTGCTCGTTGATATGTAGCACCTGCATTTTTAAGGCCGAACAACATCATTGTATAGAAAAATGTGCCTCAAGGTGTCATGAAGGTAGTTCTGAGTTGATGCTCTAGATTGATTCTTAGTTGGTTGTATCCCGAAAATCCATCCATAAAGGATAACAACGCATGCCCAGCAGTTGTGTCAATGATTTGATCGATGCTGGGTAACGGGAAATCATCCTTTATAGTGGCTGTGTTGAGATCACAGAAGTCAATGCATATGTGTATACTACCATTTTTCTTAGGGATGACAACAATGTTCGATATCCAGTCGGAATAGTCAACAACCTGGATGAAACTAGCTTGATAGAGCTTTGTGATTCATCACGTACTACCAATGCTACCTTAGGTCTAACCTTTCATTCCTTTTGTTTCACTAGTTTAATTTTTTCATCGAGGATGATGTTATGTTGGACGATTCGAGGGTCCAACCCTGGCATGTCAGTATAAGACCACGCAAATGTCTCCATGTTATCTTTCAAAACCTGACTGATACTACTAGCAAGTTGTGTGTTTAGTAAGGCACTTAATTTTAAAGTTCTAATTTTATCATTGATGGTGGTAATAGAGACTTCAGTAAGAGGATCTTCAATGATATCGTCGGCCTCTAGATCTAGGGTCCTCATCATGTTTTCAGACTAGTCCGACATTTCTTGAGTGAATGCTATTAAATTTGTGTAGGCGGATTGGTCTAGATCCAAGGATTCTAGATTGATTTTCCTTGTTACTTTTCCATGTGGTCCATTGAGAGACAAAATTGATAAGCTATTCTTGGTTGCCATGGTGTTGCTCCTACCAGTTAAAACTAGGAGCGAAGTGAGCAACATTTTCTTGATGAAGAAGGTTTTAAACGTGGATGAGTTTCACATGATTAGTCTAATGAAATTGTGGAGTGTAATGGCAGTTTTAGGCCATACCTGGCCATTGATATCCTCACTATTTTTTATTTCATGCATAGGTGTATATAACACTATTAACTGCCAAGTATTGTGTAAATAATTAATTTGTAAGGGATCTTTCTTTTTTGGTATTGTAAAAATAAGATTGTAACAAAATATAATCATAATGAAAGATAAAACCAAAATGAAGAAAAAGGTAGTAGTAACATGGATGAAAATGAAATAAAAAATAAAATGAGTAAACAAGGAGGGCTTAAGAGAGGTTTCAAAGTGAATGGATGTCATTTGTGTCTTTCTTTGGAGGGCGACAGCGTGACCAAAGTTCCACAACGTGAGTAGCGTGAGCAAGCTTCCACGGCGTGAGCAACAAGTAGCATGACCATGGTACAAAGCATGAGCAGCGTGAACAACGTTGTGAGCATCCACGACGATGAAGGGGAAAGAGAAATCAAGCCAAGGCAAGGGGAAGAAGCAGGATAGCTTATCATTCATAGAGGAGAGCGAACAACTGCTTCAACGCCTTCCTCAACCCAAGATTTCATCATGGATGGGGACTCTGCGCAGGTATGTTTTTCTTTCATTCCTGTTCCATGGAATTCTATTGTAGCACAAGCACAATGTGAGCCATTAGGACTATCATTTTTGCTATGTTTCAAAGTGTAGGTTTTGCTGGATTTTGGAGTTTTTATCATGGATAAATTTCTTGTTTCTGTATGATCAGTCAGCATGAGCAACCCAGGGGCATAACCAATGTGAGAAACCCAAGGCACGCCCAATGTGAGCAACCCAGGGCATGCCCAACATGAGTTGCAGTGTGAGATGCATTGTGAGTAGTAGTGTGAACCTTGTTCATGGGTTGCAGCATGAGCTGAATTCTGAATTCGTTCCCTTGTCACTTTCACTGCAACGTGCACTACAACGTGAACTCCCTGCGAACTAGCGCGTGAGTAAATTATTTGCTTGGTGTTGCTGATTATTTGTACCCTTTTTTTTTATTTTCTTGGGTTAGAAAATGAATGTACATGTTTTGTATTTGCACTTGTTTGTTGGTTTACAGTTAAATAAATTTTTAAATGTACCCCAGCAAGCGTTAAATTCATCAAATAAACATCGATGTCCTTGTCTCATGGGGTGGTTTCGTGTGTGTTGAATATTATTTACTTGTTGAGTTTATTCATTTGCCTTATTTTATTTTATTTTTAATTTATATGTTTTAATTTACTTACCTAAGGTTCTGGCTCTGTGTAGGGGGCTTAAGCCTTTTCTCCTTGTGGTTGAACTTGTCAGTGTGCTATCTTGGTTCAACCTTTTGGGACTGAACATGCCTAGTTATGACATGCGGATCGGGCCGCATGTAATATGGTTTCATCCAAATGTTGATGCATTTCTATCATTTATTTTGCAGAATTTTAGCATTGTCGTATGGTCTTATTTGAGCGAGCATCTAACTCGTGATATTATTAAGACCATGTTGCTCGGCTCAACACGAGGCATGTTAGCTTTTGTTGTCGACA
The DNA here is from genome assembly GCA_015680685.1 of Gnetum montanum. Taxonomy (NCBI): domain Eukaryota; kingdom Viridiplantae; phylum Streptophyta; class Gnetopsida; order Gnetales; family Gnetaceae; genus Gnetum; species Gnetum montanum. Next base: position 114,569 of record MNCI01022707.1, on the reverse strand, counting down.
TAGACGAGGGACTATATACAGTCGAGGGAGGTGTTCCTAAAGGTCCTAGATCCACATGTCCTCTGACCCGTGTGTGGAGATTACCATCTTGCAGCCATTACAACAGTAGTAGCACTCTTTTTCTAGCTTTCTGTGTGCATACGTTGTTCCAAAATCTTCCTGGAACAGTGTATAGAGTAGACAGGTATGCTTTTTTATATGCATCTTAACTTTGGTTCCTTCAACGTTATATCATTGTTTACGTATGAATACTTTTTTCTCGCAGGCCTCGTGTTGATAAGCTTGGATTGCATGAGGATGATAGCGGGCTTACCTTAGCACGCACAGCCTTGGAGGCGTTCATGATGGGACCCACTCTTCATGCTGCAGTGCTGGATCAAACCAAGGGTGCTATTGTCAATTATCCTAGGAAATTCTCTAGGGCCTTTGAACATTGTAAATTTTGTGGCTAGCTGCATGAGGATTGGTCTCTTTATGGGTCAGTTTTTCCTCAAACGGTTGATCCTACACCAAATGTGCCTGCTCCATTTGCTAATGGTAAATGATTGTGTTACAGGCTTCATTTTCATCTCCATTACATCATTGATTATCATACTCTTAATTTTTGGCTCCATGTCTCCTTTGTCTTTTCTACAGCGGTTGTTTCCCTTAATGAGGTTACCGTCATATCCGGGCGCATTGAGGCCACTCTCTTTATGAAGTTTGGAAAGACAGAGGAGTCACAATGTTGGTTGCACAAGAAGGCACCTGAAAAAATCATTAGCCACCTTACCAACGTAGGCTTGATGGACCTATTTAGTGCCTTGACTCCTAACGTTCCCATGACTGAAATGGTTTCCATCGTTGACTCTTTTAACGATGATCTCTCTTATTTTACTACACGAGTTTGGGGAATTAAGGTGTCTTTCCACCTAACCGCCGAATTATTTTCAGATATTTTTGGTGTACCAGTGGATGGTGCTAAGGTGGCAGTGGATAGAGCAACTAGAGAAGGCCATGTGATCAAGGAACTTGAAGACTGGCTAGGTGTACCACAGGGTCCTAAGGGTTTTGCTATGCAAGCTGATACTCGCTTAACGGAGGTAAATTTTCTGTATCCGCTCTTTAGAGCACGAGCGTTCCCTAAGTCTCTTTCTCAGGCGAGAAGTCTTGGGGTTGAGTCTGCATGTGTTATGCGCTTAGACTTGGAGACTGGTATGTGCTATAGTTCCTTGGGTTAAGGCTCTGTGGAGAGATCATCAGGCTATGTTCTAATGTTAATGCGAGATCCCATTTTACCTTTGCCTTTTTTGCGGGCTATCTCCGTAGGTTTGCTGAGTTCTTAGTGGTCTATGGAGATAACCATTATGTGTTAAGGGATTGTTCATAGTTGTCTCACCCCTCGATCCTTCATCTATTTAACACCACTAGATCCCAGGATCCACCCGAAGGTATCAAAGAATCAGTCTCTGTCACGAAAAGGGATGCAACCAGTCGTTCCCACCATTCACGTCATAGCTTGGGGTTGGAACCACCTAAACTACACACAACTATTAAGATAGCTGAGTGTTTGATTTAGGAGACCGTTGGGAAGGCCAAGGCTAAGGTGAGAAAGCCTGAGAGTTCAAGGAAACTTACTATGGAGGGGAGACTGCCAAAAGCAAAGAAGATCTGATTCATCTTGCCAAGAGCGGATAAGTATTTTTCTTCTTTAAGTGTTTTTATCACTTTTTGAGTTTATTTGCTTGCTTAAGTATGAATACCTATTATGTCATGCTAATTTTAGATTTATTGGTGATCATAGAGGATACCCTCGAGAAGGAAAGGGAAGAATTAGGTTCGATGGGAGAGCCTAAAATGATTATCATTGGGATAAATGAAGAGGAGGAAATGAGAGAAGAAACAGCTGAGGACATTCCCATCTTACGGGGAGAGGATGAAGCAGACGCCATGGAAGTGACACTTGCTAAGGCTTTAGATGCCCTTAAGCATTCAAGTGAGGAGAAAGGTATTTTTGACAACTTATTTGATGGGTCTCTACACCTTGGTGATCCACCTGAGCTGACTAGCAAAGGACTCCTTGGTATGTTTTGGTAGTTTGATCTGCATTTCGTACTTCTTAGCTTTGCACATTGTTTTGATTATCATGACTCTTCCTGACACCAGACATGGAGGCTGAAGTGCCTGAAGCACATACATCTCAGGCGAATGTGTTAGAGTTACAGGCCTTGGTTGAGGTGTCTTCCCATGTAGATCCAACATCTACTGGTCAATTGAGGCCGTGGACAAAGATGCCCAATAAAGTAGACTTTGTTATGGGCATCATCAATGATGTTGTTGCTCGTATACAACAGGCTCATCCTAAATTATGTGTGTACTTTATACTAAGTGCCTGAGCTCATTGTGCTTTATTATCTATTGGAGATCTCTTATTAGCTCATATGTGTGATGTTTGTACTTATAGGTGCAAAGTTTCAATAGAGTCCTTCTGAGGCCATCCATATTGATGGTCTCTCGAAATTGCCAAAAGATATTGAGTAGGTCCCAAGAGTGATTTATGATGCAGTTTATGGTTTTGTTGTTCCGAATGCCAAGTCTCTCTGGACTTGCAGGTGCTCAATTCAACACTTATGGCATGAAGTTAAGTCATTGAAGGAAACTTTGGCGAAGGTAACAGAGGAAAGGAATGACTTGCAAGCCCGTTATGGTTTTGCCTCTGCTAGACTGGCCGGTGATAGTACCTAGCATACGTCAGAGATCACCTATGCATGTTATTGGATAGCCTTGAATAGCAAGGTGCAGGAAACTCGAGATCTAGCCGAACAGAGAACCTAGATGGATTTATTGAACAGGAAGTGCCATGATTGGAAGTATTTTGCATCCAAAGTGTGTAAATGGGGTTAGGATCAGAAAGATCATAAGCATCAATAAAAGAAATGGTTGAAAGAGGAATCAGTTAAACATCATCGGTTGGAGATGTTCTTCGAGGGGTCTCCTGAGAGATCCATTATTACTACCTTTGGGGAAGCTTCAACAAGTATGTTTTCCCTTGATCGCCCTTCCTGGACTTCAGTGGACAAGGGTAAAACCTTAGCCAATGTTGACCTCGGACTCGAGAGAGACTGGGCTTGTGTGCCCGAAGAAGAGATTCTATAGCGCCTGGAAGCTAATCTCAGGCCTTGCTCACCTATGAGTGTTTTAGTCCTGTATCGTTCTCTTGCCTTTAGTCATCATCATTTTTCTTAGTGTTTTTGCTCTTTTAATCTATTTGTTTGTGTTTACTTATTTTGTTGTTTTTTATTCCTTTTTGTGATAGGGACGTGGTGGTGGCGAGGCTGGCCCCAGTGGGATGGGAGCTAATGACGTAGAGGAGTTTGGGGACCAGCCCCCTCCTAATACTAATGCATGATTTGGCTTGTTAGTCTCGTTATTCTTGACTTTTTTGTTAGTTTTTTTTTTAGTTTTTTGGCTTGTTTTGCTATTTTTCTGGGATGTATGAGAACAGATATAACCATGATCATGGTATAATATGTCGTCTTCCTATTGCCATGTTAACACTCTGTATTATATATGTTTATATATTTTGTTTTATTTTATTTTTCAAGTTTATTTGTGAATGTAAGTGTAAACTAGAATCATGACTTGTAAACATAAGATAAACAGAGATTGTAATTTGCAAAATGTAAACTAGAATGACGTAGCAAGATTTTGGTAAACTGGTAATGTATTGTGCTCTAGTTTAAGGCCATTTCGGGCCATGCGTATTAGTTTAAAGTCATGGTGGACTATTGCATCTTTGTCAAAGAAAGGGAGGAAACAGTAGATGTTTTAGTGAATTTAAAAGAACTGGTCATTTCTGACCATAGCTAGTTTAACGTCGTTGCAGACATTTGGTAGTTTAACGTCATTTCGGATGTGTGGTAGTTTAATTTCATTCCAAACGTGTGGTGGTTCATCCTAGTTTTTGATCTATTTCTTTAATATTCGTAATTTGCTGTGAAGGGTGGGATGTGTAGGCATGATCTTCTACTCGCCATTCCCCTTGCTAGATATGTCAAATGGTAGTTTCAACCAAGGGACATCTACGGGAATGGCTCCTATGTCTGCATCTTCCGATGCTTCTTCTATCTTAGGAAGGTCGCGGTTTGGAGATTGACCAATGTCTAGGGTTTCACTAGCGGTTTCTTGCTTAGGTTCAGATAGTTCAACCTCTGATCCTTCGTTCGTTCCTACGTGTGAGGAAGTAAGTGATGTTGTTGCATCCCCGTGTATGATGATTTCACTTCCCTCATATGGTAGGTGGATTTCTTGATGAATCATTGAGGATACAGCTTTTAATTGAGCTAACCAAGGCTATCCCAAAATTAGATTGAACCCCGACATCTCATGCACGACTACGAATTCAGCCGACGTGGGGATTTGGTCCCCTGCTATGAAATCCAAGGTGACCATGCCTTTTACCATGACACAAGAACCACTGAAAGATTTCAAGAATGATGTTCTTGTTGGCCATATTTGTTCTATGAGGCCTAGTCCCTCAATGACAGGAAAAGGTATTACATTTGTAGCTTCTCTGTCATCAACATGCACCCTATGTATCTTAAATTGGTTAATTTGTATCATTATAAACATAGGGGCGGTAGTGACCTCTCCCATTTTTTCGTCTTGTTTAATGTCATTGACATGAAATCCTAGAGATGTGGACCTCGATTCTTGATGTGGAGACAATATGATGTAAATGGATGGTTCATTTGCAGGCAGGTCTTCACTAATAGGGATTGAAGTCAACATATGCACTAGAGCTTCCTGATGTACCAGGGAGGTCATTACCAAGTCATATAGGCTTAGAGAGGTGTTCTTTTGTTTTAAGGTCTGTGTAACCTGGGTCAAGGCACTGGCCAAGTCTTTACTATTTGGAATGTTTTTATCTATTGAGACTTGATCCATTTGACCCAACATTTGTATCTCTTGTGAAAGAACTTTTGCATTATTAACTGTAGCTCTTAGGTTTGGGACATTGGACACTCCTGAATTCTTGTCTTGACAACTCGTGCTAGGCTGATTAGTAACTGGAACCATAGGGACATCATTTAGTGGTGTGGGTTTTGGCAGTCCTAACTCATGACCATGATGTTCTTTTTCCAAACGTTCTTTGGTCAGTCTATCTACGAGGCGTTCTCACGAGGGTCGCGAGGAAATTGTTGGGGGTTGCACATTGGAGTGTTTCCGCACCCAGATTACAAATGGAGTGGGTTGAGTTTGTGTTGGTATGTTTGCTGTTGCAACCACAGGGTGTACTTGGATGACGAATGGTTTTTGAGGCATAGGAGGTGTATGTGTGACAAAAGGAGCTTGTGGAGGTGTTAGCATAGACATAGTTTCAGTAGGCACACGAATCACAAAAGGCTTCCATGGGATGTCTTATTCATTGTCGACATGGATGGTGTTAATCACATAGGGCGACTCTTTGGTGTTAAGAGGATCTTTGTAGACCCCTGTAGACTGATTTTGAGGTCTTACTGGGTTAGCTTTTTCAAAGACTATCTCACCTCTGTCAATCATACGTTGTATGTCTTATTTTAGGGTGAAGCAATAATCGGTTCCATGCCCACATTGTTGGTGATACTCACAGAATCTATCTAACCTAAAACCTCTTGGAATAGGGGGTTCATTAGGTGTTTCCAACATTGGGTTTTTAACCAACTCACAATATCAGTCGTGTTTTTGAGATGCTGCAGGGGACATTTTTTTATGTTGAATCAACCCAGCCTTTAGAAGTTGGTCCAATCGTTGTGAAGGCTTCATGGGTAAGGGTGTGTACTGGCAAGGTCTTTTCATTTGAAGGTGCGAGTATGACCTATGTTAGTAATTTGGGTAGAGGAGGATTCAGGTATAGGTGCAAGAGTAGTTCTTTCGTAACTAATGGAGGTAGCAGGTTGTTTCCCTTTCTACCCTACATTGTTGGGTTGAGCTGTCTCTTCCACTGCTGCGACTATTGTTTTAGACTTGTCCTTATCTTTCCTCTTATGTTGACTTTTAAAAGTTTGGTAAGCTGGGTCATGACTTGTCTGTGCTGCCTCTTCTATGTTTTTCATTTGGACAAACACCTGGCCCAAAGTATGAACGTTCAGGTAATAGAATTTTGACTTAATGAAATTATTCATGGCATTCTTAAGGATTGTAAGTAAATACATTTCTGGGATAGGCTCGTGAAGTTCGTTAAGAGTAGCACTCCATCTTTGGATGAACTTTTGTACAGGCTCTAATGGTGCTTGTTTTATTTGAATTAGACTGTCTAGCGTGGCTTCAAGCTTCAGGTTATACTTAAAATGGGTAATGAATTAATGTAACAAATCCTCTATAGAGGATATGGAGTTACGTGGTAGAGCTCGGTACCAATCTAAGGCTCTTCTAGTTAAGGACATAGCGAACACACACAGGATTGCATGAGGCCAGGCTTGAAGTAATAGATACTCTAATTGAAATGTCACTAGGTGAGCATTTGGATCTCCCTCTCCATTATACTTGGTCAATTTCGGAAATGAAATTCCTTTTGGTAAAGTCAATGGTGGCACTAAAGTGCTAATCGGATCATCTTGATAAAAATCCAGCACCTTGACTTCTTCAGTGTTTGCGATTTTGAGGCGCTTTACCTCATCGGTCAATGCTTGCATCATTTTTCTAGCCTCTACCCATTCTTGGGCACTAGGTGGACTGGCTGGTTGGTTAGGTTGAGCATGATAATAGTTAGATTGTTGTGTGGTTTGTGGGAAAGATGACTGCAGGGTTGTTGATGGTTGTATTTGAGGGACATTCATGGATGGGGTTGCAACAGGTGGTATGTTGTAGTGAGCCGGTTGATGTTGTTGAATAACAGGTGTGGGCCATTGCCCAGTTACAAGTTGTGAGGAAACACCTTGAACCTGTTGAGTTGAAGTAGTGAAGGGTGTTCCTTGGATTTTCACTTGTGGTATATAATGAGTAGATGTAGAAGCGGGTATTACAGATGACATCCTAATTATTTGGGGTGGGTAGGTCACTCCTATATTAGCTTGAGAGGAGAGTTGTTGGGGTTGTACTTGTAGAAGAGGGGGTAACGTGGTGACCAGAGGAATAATAGGGATTGGCGCATTGTATTGGTTGTTGGTCGTAGGGAAAGTAGGAATGGGAATGGGTGCTTCTTGTTGAAAAATAGGTGCTTGAGTGCTTTTAAATGGGTGAAGAGGCATGGTCTCTCCCATGAAAGGGTGGAATAATGGGTTCGCATAAGTATGAGGACTGAGAGTGTGGTATGAATCCCCATGTTCGGATTGAGCCACGAAATCATCTTCCTCGTCTCCGTTTTGAGGCTCTATGATGGGTTGCTGCAAGGTTTGATTCCTTGACATGAGGAGCTAGGATATAAGTTCATGATGGGATTCAGAGAGGGGAATTACGTCATATGCTGAAGGGGTAAGGTTATGGCCTCCCTTATAGATGAGTTCATAATGTCGTTTTGCTTCCATTTCTGTGCGATCAATGGGCAGGTTAGCTTGGATCTGTACACAGATGAAGTTGTATTTTTCGGAGGTGAGAATTGTATACGTGGATTCCTTGCCTTGTAACCTAAGTGACCGACGAGTTGGCCCTTGAGGATTCATCTCTCCAACGGTAACTATGGGTTTAGTTGCGGTCACAGAATTTGAGAATTCGGCATTAAGGTCAGAAACTGGCAATGCTTCTTTGATCTGAGAAGATTCCATGTGTGTAACTAGCTTGGCTAGCAGAATGTGTGTAAGGGGCGTGTGCATGCTGAGCTTGAGTAAGCTGGGCATGTGCAAGCTGAGCTTGAGTAAGCTGGGCATAAGCGTTAGCATGAGCACAACCTAAACGTGCATTCGCTAGCTTGCACGTAGCGTATGCAAGTGCAACATAAGCGCAACACGATGCAACGTGTGTGCGTGGTGTGCATGCATAGCAAGTGTACACTAGATGTGCATAGTAGTGTGCATACATAGTGTTGGGCTTTGCAGCGTGTGTACGCTGTGTTGGTTTTTTACAGCGTGTGCACGCTGTACTTAATATTTTCAGTTGCAGTTACAGAATTTACTGCATTTGCAGCAATGTAAAAATTTTGCAGGATTTAATTCAATCATAAATAGATTGGTATGGTTCAAGGTTTGATTGGGATGGAAAATGAGAGGCCCTCCTTCTAGCACCAATTTCTGTACCATCCGAAATCGTCGATGTAAGGTTGGAGAAAAATGAACGCTGAAAAATCTCTGGAGAGATACAGATGACCCTGCCTTTGCATGAGGGCAAGCTGGAAAATGAAGGTAGAGTGCCATGGATGGTCTACACACAAATCAACCAAGGACTTCCTCGAGCATAAGGTACAGCTTGCGCTAGGGTTATCATAACAAACGTAACATGAATATGTAAACAGAGCGTAGATGTAATGTAAGAGTGGACCAAAATGATGCAAATGTAAAACAATGAACTAGAATAATGTAAATAACGCAAAGAATTAGAATAATGTAAACAACATAATAAACCAGAATAACGTGAAAAGTGCAATGGAAGGCAAAAGACTATATTATATTGATTTAGAGAATAAAGTGCACCGGTCAAAACGTAGCTACGTGTGCAGATGGCAGGTCAAGCATCAAGCCTCGGGATGAAGGATGAAGGATGAAGTGTTTACGGATGCTCAAGTGCTAGGGGTCACGTGTGCTCGAGTGCCCAAGGTTTCCAGTCAATGCTCTTTACATCGTCCTTTTTGCAAAATTTCCCACCTCATTTATGTCAATGGACAGGGTATTTATACCTTTTTCTAGGCTCGGAAGTAGGATTTATGAATGAGATCAATGGCTGTGAGATGAGAGAAAAACGGATTGCATGACAGGTGTACATGGGCAAACTATGTTCTAGATCGAATGCACTGTATCTTTCAATGTGTATTGATTTACATTATGCTCATGCATACAATTTGAAGCATAAGAGCTTGAAAAGCTCGAAAATGTTGCAAATTTACAATAAAATAATAGTGTAAAACAAGAGATCTTGATTCTGGCTCGCTTGGAACTTCCCAATCCATGAACTAGTTGCTACAAGATGCTAACATGAGTGGTCATATGGTTGTTTGAGATGTTTTTGCTTCATCAAGGTTGCCAGCATGAGTTGATCTTTTCCTGGCGTGCCCTCAACATGTGTCTGAAGTGCTTTTGGTTGATCGTGACCAGTGCTCATGCTGGAGTCACGCTGCCAGCATGACCTCAGCGTCACCCCAACGTGACCTCAGCATGCATGATAAAAAATAATGCATATTGTGTCAAAATTTCACCTTTAAGGCTTGTTTTTGAAGTGTAATTACTACCTAGCCTTAGGGACAACCTGCAAGTTGAATCTAAGCCTATTTATGCCTTGATCTAGGTCATCTTGGCAGCTCACACTGGGCTCACGCTGTTAGCATGACCTGGATGTGAGCAAGCTCGGATGGTTCATTTCACATCAAATCTTGATTTTTGAGACCTATCTTTCAAGTGAAACTACTACCTAACCTTGGGGGCAACTTGCATGCTGAGTTTGATCCTGTTTATGCCTTGATCTAGGTCATTTTGGCAACTCACGCTGGGCTCATGTTGTCAGCGTGACCTGGGCGTGACCTCAGCGTGAGTGTTGAAAACGGTGTATTTTTGGGCCTAAAATCAAAATTCTAAGGGTTGGGACTTGGAGCAATCATTAGTGGACCTTGAGGGGGCCTTGCACCTTCGAAATCAGGCTATTTTAACACTATTTTATGGTTGTTTTGGGTTACTCATGCTGGACTCACACTGGCAGCGTGAGTAGCAAGATTTATGTGATTTTGACTTGAAATCTTGGGTTCTGGATGCTAAAACTTGGAGTAGTCATCAGTGGGTCCCGAGGGGGCCTTGCCCATTCAAATTAGGACCGTTTTGACCTGATTTGAAAGCTGTCAGGGTTGGTCACATTGAGGGCAAGCTAGCTTGATAGCATGAACAAGCTAGCTTGAGCAAGCTGGGTGTGAGTTCCATGCCTTAGTCAAGTTTTTCCTCCTGAATGCTGAAAGGGGTTTAAGTCATTCTTTTTTTCAACATGTTAAGCTGAAATTTGGTGGTGTTTCACTTCCCCAATGCTCATATAAATGTAACAAGATTAGGCATTGGCCCTTTGGGTGATCGTACAGGCAAATGTTGCATTCATACATGTGATTGGCAGTTGAGCCCTTATTTTCTTCATCCTTTCTTTCCAATTGTCTAATGATACTTTTTCCTACTCCTCAAGTTGTCAAAACTCTATCTCCAATAATATCAATATATTCTCCACACTTTTTATGTGTCCATTCCAACATCTTATTGATCTTTGCCTTGACTTCTTCTAGTGATTGTTGTATTGGCAAAGATGTTTCTTCTTCCTTAAGATGGGTTGACTTCCCCTTTTGATGATTATGGACCTTTGTTAAGTTGAGATTTTGGTCTTGTTGATGTTTTTCAACACTCTCCCATCTAGCCATTTCTCCTTCTTCTTTTGCTACCTACTTAATAAGCTCTTGGAATTGATGGGTTCGTAGTTTGTATAGTTGACCTTGGGCATACATCCCTAAGGTTTCTCTTGTTGCATCACAAAGCCCATCAAGGATATGATACATTAGCCTTTCCTCGGAGAAATCATGGCCTGGAAAATTGTTTAACAGTGCATAATATCTTTCTAAGGCCATGTCCAAGGGTTCATGTTGTGCTTGTTTCCACTCTTGGATTTGTTTCCTCAAGGTTGACACTCTTGCGTAGGTTTGACATCTTTCGTTAAAGAGTTCTACCATTGTTGGCCAACATCGTATTGAATTTGGTTTTAATGATCTATACCATACTTTTGCTTGGCCAACTAGTGTCATAGGAAAGAGCTTGAATTTTTGCCAACTATTATCAATGTTGTTCCATGTACAGGCATCATAGAAGGCTTGTAAATATTGTTGCAGATCTAAGTCATAGCCTCCTGAAAAATTGGGAAAGTTATTTAAATCGAGCCTAGGTAGGTGGCTCTTTTTACGATGCTTATGGGAGATTAGAACAACCTCTTGTATTTGTGTTAGGCGTGTAGTGGCCAGTAGGGGTTCATCGTCATCTTGTAAGTTATGCTTTCGTGTGTTGGGATGATGTTGCCTTTGTTTGTGTTTATAAGAAACCCCCACTTCAGATTGTGTACTCCAATCTTCATTGTTATATAATTCATTGGTTCTCCAATGAATTGCCTCACTAGATGTGGCATTATCATAGTCTTGTAGAAGAGGCATGGTTGTGAGATTGTGTGTGAATTTGTATGTGACTTTTTCTAATTATTTCTTTCTAAAAGATATATCGTTAATTCCTATATAGCGACCTTGTATGATATAACTAATCTAGATAACTAGCACCGTCCCCAGCAACGGCGCCAATGATGAGTGACAAAGTACCCCTACACTCAACCATACGAATACGAGCGTTTCACGCGCAGTCTGGTCGAACTCTGCAAACGAACTAGTTGTGGTATCTAGATAGTTATTCTTAGGTTGCAGTTCGCTGTCTTCCCACCTGGACTAGTATTAGCTTTGTCATATATGATTTAGTCCAGAGTGAGGTGTATGATGTGTCCCTATGCTAATGCTACTCTTGGGTATGATGGTAAATAATATTAACTAAACTAGGAAGGAAAGAGAGAGAGAGGGTAAGAGAGAATCTAACTAGCCTAAGTGCGATGGGCTTCCGTTCCTTAATCATTCGTACACATCTTGGACCTCATGCACGACTACCATTGGGATTACCAAGCGCATGACCTAAGTACGCTACTGGGTTACCAAGTAGTCACACTTGAATGCTCGTGATTAAGTCGTACTCATTCTATGTTACTAGGAGATAAGGGTGAGAGATATTAACTAAGAAAGTAGTAAATCAAAATTAAATAAATAAATAAATAAGCTAAGTGGATGCTGCAATGATAAAGTAATCTCGATCTTTATTGCCGATCATGTGCGTGTCCAAGTACGTAACACTCGAATAAGGATTCCGTACAATTACAATCACCACACTGCGGGCATACAATGGGAGAGAAGGGTTGAGAGGAAAACTGATGTAAAAAGAAACTTAAACTTAACAACTCTAAAACTAACTTCCTATCAGATCTAACTACCTCTTATTTATAGATGAGGAGAAAGGTTGCGATATCGCGTACGTGATATTGCGGTCAACTAAAATGATAACTCATCATACACACTCGTGGTCTTGGCCTCAAGGAGCCCCTATTATTGGTGTTGTTGTTAGGGAAGGTATTAGTGAATCTTCTATTTTACTTATACATTCAAAATCTTTTCTTTTTTCTATTCTTTTTTCTTTTCTCACTAGTTGTGTAGGAAATAAGCGAAGCACAATGATAGATAACAGTGCGAACCCTACTTGAATTTGGCTTTCCTAGAATGATGGACCCAAGAAGAGAAGAATGGTTAGGATCATATTTGAAAATATTGTTGACTAAGCTACACCTCATCTTTTTGGTATACCATGAGGATAAATGAGGAAGATGATGTCATATTTATTTGATGTTTTCAAGGAACCTTATGAAGTCACCAAAGTTGATTTCAAAGAGGCTTTGACAATTTAAGATCTCATTGAGAACATTGGTGATTATGTGTCCATGGAACCTTAATACATTTTTTGATAGAAATAGGAGATGTGGAATTAACTTGCAACATGTAGAAAGTCCTTTCTTTGAGAAAGACTTGATAAGGAAGATATAATTCTAATGGATCTAAAGTAATTGCAAGGGCAAGAGGCAAATGCACAAAGGTTCATGGTAACACGATTATATAGCCAGACCATCAAGGAATCCTCTTTTTAAAATTCAACATTTATATCTTAGTAGGGAATGTGTAGATGAGAACAAGCCTTTGTTTGATTAGGGAGATTATGAGGAGTTGCACAAATTTGTATATATCCCATAATAATACATTGAAGCAAGCAAAATCAAGAGGGTTAACATGTTTGATGTACCCATGTACATGTGATCGACAAGTGATGATCGCCAACCATAGATTCAAGCATTTGACAGTGCCTATGATCTTCAATGGATTGTAGGTGAATTGTAGAAATTGTAGATACTTCAACACATGTTCATGCAACATGCCACTAGTTCTTGCCTCTATAGTCCATCCAATCATGGGTAGAAATGGTCAAAGCTTTCTACAACAATTTTTAGATTTACATATGTATTTTAAAGATCTAGAAAGAAATGGTAAGATGGAAGCAAGGTCACAGTAAGATGTTAGATCAAGCCTTGAAATACTATATGAACTTGTTTACAAAGCAGAAGTAGCTTATGCACATTATTGAAGGTCTTGATGTACAAAATTAGGGATTGTAGAGGCATGTTTGTGATGGGAAAGATTCACAATAAATGAGGGATGAAAATAAAGATCTTGTTGGATTTTATTGTTGCCATGGAAGAAGAAGGCAAAAGAGAATTGTTGCAAAAGAGCACAACCATGATCCCAAACATTGGAAGGACACTAGAGCCTTTTGATGTAATTTTGACACTTATCCACGACAATAGGAAAAAAAAGAAAGTTTTGACCATCTTGGTCCATACAGTTAACTAGGTTTGGGGTGTATTGAATGAGAAAGTACACATAAATCTCAAGACATTGAGGGCAAGAATGTCAAGGAAACAGTCATAGCTATCACATCATCAAGCAGAAACAATGACTAGGGTAAAGGTAAGATGCATACCACTACATCTAAAAGAATAGTTGAAGAGAAGGCATCATCTAAAACATGAGTATAATTCAGAACATGAATTCAAACACTAATGAAGCTTCAATTTTAATGGTAAAAAATAAAAGTCAACATGCATAATAAAATGAAATATCTACATGCAACTATTTGTACATCCATGCAAATGCTAAAAGTATGAAAAACAACCGAAATCCCATCTCTTTTGAATCAAGATGAAATAAGTTTGCTAACTAAACCCACTACAAATAGTGTAGAATATGAGTATCATATATTATTGAATATTCCAGAATAAATTTCTTTGGAATAAAATAATATATCTTAACTAGAACTTTGCATGAATTATTGAAGCTGCCAACCCTAGCTTTAGATCATTATATAAGTAAAGTGTTCAACACTGAATTTTGTACACATTAATATGTATTACTAGGGATGTATATTATCTTACAGAACCCTCGATCCACACAAATATCGTTATTAAAAACAAACTCAATAAACTGTAAATAAGCATAACCACAAATCGCAGACATCATCATATATACATTCACTCATCATAACAAGGAACTGAATTGGTACTCCTTTTATCCCACGTGTTTTTGAGATTAAAACACCACCTTGTTAGTTTAAATTTACAAAAGTTCAATCAGAGCCACTACTACAATTGAAATGAAGAACAATGAAGGGGTACCCATAGTGACTACTTCAATTGAAATAGAAGATACCATAAAAGGATAACTTTCACTATGGTTGCTTTGTCAAACTTGGATTGGTGCATAACAAGAATTTCATCACATTTAATTTCTTAAAATTCATACTTAATTTTATTCAGATTGACAAAGACATCGAATTCCAGAGGATATTTAACCTGCTTTTTCAATCTGTTAACACCAGAACTTGCAGTTTTATTGGTTGGTTGCAACACGAGCATATTTAAAATCTGCAGCCCGCAAAAATGGTGAAAATAAGAAATTTGGAAAGGATATAGCATGCTAGAACATTTTATTGAAGAAAAAACGTGCTTAGAGCCAAGCTTGATGGAAAAACACCTTCAATCCTCCCAAGAAAATCATAAAGTATTTCCCTAGCTGTGCCCCTTCATAAGTATGCTTTGACATTCTGCACCCCAAAAAAATTAAAAAATTTTAAAAATTAAACATTCCAAGAAAAGATGCAAAATACCTGATGACTCATTTGGACTCAAAGTTTAGAAAAAATTGAAAGCTGAAGACAAGGATAAAAAGTTTTTACATAACATATACAATGAGGTAAGGTAAATCTTGTTGGTAGGATTTACAGTTTGTATAATACAGGTAAGATATACAGGAATTGTATTAAAATTGTTGAAACCAAAACCCTTGTAACAGACCACTCAGATCTCATGTTCTCCACATGGATGTAATAGTATTAACTGTCAAAATATTAATTACATTAGAAGGTTGAAGGATTGGAAATATGTTAGTGTTGTATATTTCCTCTGTATGAACCATATTATGGCAATCTCAAGTTTCTATTATGAATTAGTGATGGTACGGGAGATTGCAACTCCTCAAGGTTCAGAACAGAAAATTTTGTGTAGGATGTGTCAAATTTGTGCGAAGGTAGAGTGATTTACATAGGAGAAATGAAAACCTAAAACATAGGGAACTTGTTGCAAAATCCAAAGCATAAGTCAGTGTATGCAATACCAAAAGGGAAAACAGCAGAAAAAAACACAAAAAATCAACAACAAAAGGCATGAATTTGATTCCTTAACCTCACCATTAATAAATATATTTCCCACTGAATATGAGAAATAGGAAATTCAACAATCTGTAATCGATAGGAAACTCTCCATACGTTTGGTTCCCATAGCAAATTAACTAAAATTCAAGGGAAAAGTTACAACTAACCTAGCCTTTTGATATTCAAAACCACTAAATGTAAGGACTTGTAATCTTGAAACAGAACCTTCTTGCAAGCCCATAAAAGTTGCTTAAAAAGGTAAGTGAATGATCGGTGGGACTGTTTTAGTATTAATTGGTGGGACTATTTTGGTATTAAGAAATAAACCATGAGCTTAATAGATACAGTAGACCATTTAAATATAGATCAGCTGAATAATGGTTCCATTTGTCTGCGTTCGCTGATAATCAAAGAAAAGTGACGTTCATGCTGCAAATTCTTTAGTTAGTAAATGAGGCTACAACATAGAGCAATTAGTTACAAATTTTCAAGTTGTTAGTTGTGAACTTACTATAGATAGTACAGTGGTATGGGACATGGCTGTAGAAAGTTGCCCAAAGAACTAAGAACCAATCCTAAGATAAAAACAGAAACTACCAGTTGAGTTACATTTCAACTGGCAGAGACAAGGAACTATGGGATGATGAAGCAAGTATGAATAAAGTATTTTCTTCACGAATCCTTGAGAAATTAATTTCAACTGATACTGAATCAAGTGTGATCTTGTAGACAAAAAAAATACAAGCTAGGTATGGTACAGTATAAAGAGACAATTTAGCATGGTTTTGTTCTTCAAATGAGATTGTGAGGTACCAATCACTTGAGTGACTTAACACAATAACAAAACTTCAAAAAATCTTAACTTTGCGTACCTTTTTGTCAATTGTTGGTGCCATGGTACAATCTTCTTCAGCCTGTTGAAACCTGTACATTAAAATCAGAGCTCCATGATTCCTAACTTCAAAAATAAATCAACTATAGAAGAAATCAATTAAATTATGTTTTAACATACCTTCCAAGCTCTAAGCATGCTGCAGCCCTGTTACAATAATATGTGGCATTATTATCGTTTAGTTTGATTGCCTCAGAATAGTGGTTGAAAGTTTTATGCCATTTTTTTCGTTAAATGCAATGTTTCCCTGAACATCAAGCTGTTATTAGAAAACTTTCACCTATTTTCTCATGAAATAATGATCCTAAAAGAGAGAAGTATACAAACTATCCATTGACTATATAATAAAGTTGATTATTTATAAGTGCATCAAGATAGTTATTTGAGCTAGTGCTAAGAATGAGGTGTTAGCATAATGGTAAGACTTTTAATTTGGAAACTCCAAGTTATGGGTTTGATTTTGCTAGGCAAAGATGAGTTATAAGGTTCTATGTGGACTCTATATGTTGAGGTGTACATATGTTTCAATTATTTAGGGTTGAAAGAAGATTGAGAACTAATTATTAATCTCATAGAAGAATATTTATTTTCTATCTGAGATTGTGATTAAATCCATTAAACTTAATTCAGGAAAAGATCTTTTGCAGTGGTTCCAATACCTTTGAAACAAACGAACAACTAGAACATATATGCCTAGAAAAGAATATTCTTTAAAAAATGTTAACTTGTCCAAATCTTTCAATTTCTTGGTATCATAATACTGTAAATTGACGCCCAGAATTGATTGGTATCATACTAGTGTTCATTTCAATTTCTTGTTTCCTATTTTAGGTTTTTTAAATATTAGATGATTTAAAATGGACTTTTAACCATGTTCCCTAGTTGGTCTATAACTTCCTAAGAAAATTTTCACTGTAACCCAAATATATTCTTTTTACTTTCTCCAAAAGAAAAAGAGAAAAAACAAACGTAGGTTATGATATGGAGGATGCAATTAGAAGGAAAAATCACTTAAAATACAACTAAAAAATTACAAATGAAAAATTGCTACATTAATCATAATTAATGTAAGCTACCAATGGTTGGTCACATACCAGTGATGATTTCAATTTCTTGTTCTAGTTTTTCTAGGTTTTTTAAACATTAGATTATGTGCAATGAATCCTTAATCATGTTCCCTAGATGATCTATAAGTTCCTAGGAAATTTTTCATTGTAATCCAAAAAAAATCTTCCTTTTACTTGTAATAAAAACCAATTGTAAAAAGAAAACGTATTTAATGAGATGGAGCATGAAATGAGAATAAACACAATTGCTTAAAGTACAACTAAAAGAATTACAAATGAAAATGTAAATGAGAGGTTGCAGCATTTTTCATGTCAAAAGGTATACTAGCACCTTTTTTTTGCATGCCTCTGCATCCTCAATGTGACTTTTAACCGAAGCTAACAAGTCACCTTTTGAAGCAAGTTCAATTTCTTTCACAAAGGTAGAATGAAAATGAGATATACTATCAAGTAAAAATTGNCAAACTCAAAAAAATTACAGAAACTGCAAAAGAATAGACTAAATGATCTCATCAATGAACCATTAATTAATTCAAATATAACCAATTGGACCTAACAACATCCAAACAGTACAGCAATATAATATAACGAGTATGCCTTCAAATAAAAATTAGTTACCTGTCTCTGCTTTGATCTCAGTTTTGGAGGCATGTCTGGAACTGTTGGAATAACCAATATTGCATCATCCTGAAAAGGGCACAAAATAATAAAAAGTTGTAACAAACGCCTTTGACTACTCATTAAAAAATTTTAAAACTTTAATCAGCTAAGAATATAAAATAAAGCAGGAAGCCTTAGTTGTTTGTCTGTCATTTTTCACAATAAACTTGAAATGAGATTTCCATAGTAAAGAAGCCTTGGTTATTGATAGAATTCCTAACCATGATAACAACCACATTTACCCAATTAATGTAGAAGCTTACCTGAAGAAGATTGTTGAGATCTGTTCACAATTCACTTTGCAATTTCAGACATAATTCAATTTCATCATCAGAAGCTTCCATTGCAGCTTTAGCTTGTCTTGAGACTCCTGGTCCCAAAATGGATTTTGTTGTGACAAACCATTGTTCATGATTCATCTTAAACTCATACCTAAGTTTTCAACAAATTTATATGACATGAAATCAAAATATCTTTGGCATGGGATGTCCCACATATTGAACAAGACAAGAATTAGAAACTAGACAACACAAAAAATAATAGGCATTTGTTTATATATGCTGAATCAACAAGGTATAGCTTCTCAGTGAGACTTGTAACATGCATTCTAGAGGTCACAGGACAATCCGAAGAGGTTATACTGAGATATATAAGAACTTTCTAAAATACATGAATAAAACTAGATTAAGTCCCAAGATCCTCTAGTTTCATGGTCTCCACATAGATTTAACAAAATAGTATTGGTTTCAGTTTCATTTATAATAGAATTTTAAATTTTGGGATCATTCTTTCTTTTTCTTTTTAATGAAAATATAAAGTTGGTCACCAACTTCAATATCTTTTAAATTTTTTTTTCATTAACACATACAGACACCAGAGTACGTAAATTAAAAAACTAATTGAACAAACTGTGATTACTTTCACAAGTAAATTTTCAAGTTAAGATTCTACAAAAAGTAATTTTAATTTGAAAATTTTAAATATTTTTTGCAGAAGTTTGAAATGGGAGGAGGGAGCATAGCATGGGAGGGTGACCGAGGACACAAGGTGGGGAGCAAGGATGGACAAAGGTTGCATGGTGATGAGCAGCGAGGTACCCCTACGCTCAACCATACGAATACAAGCGTTTCACACATGATCCGGTCGAATTCCAAGGACTAAGTGCTTATGCGCCTCTATAGAACAAGGACAGGTTGGTTAATCGTTGTCTTCCCAAACTTACTTGCATGTCACGATTGTATGGTTAAGCTTGAGGCATATGATTTTTATATATTTTATGTTTTTATGTCTTGTGCTAATAAGGGAGGAGAGAGAGAGTGCCCGTCAGTGGCTTAGGGGGGGACACTACCCTTACAACATCTTGGGCATAAGTTGTGAGAGCTCCTGGGGGGAGCTCAGGCGACAAATTCAACGCATGTCTACGCGTTTCCATCTGGATGCTGGGGGATCTTCGGCTAATCGGAATAGGCGAGAGTCTGTCATGCAAAGAATCCAGAAGGCGGCTAACTTCATGGACACTGAAGAGCATCGCAACATCCTTGATTTGCTCCATGAGCTTGAACGATCGCAGTTCGCCTGCAGCCCTCTGTCGACCCACCCGTAAGGCCCCCCCCCCCTCATGGGTTGGTGGTGGGGGGCGGCGGTTGGTCGTTGGAGGTCTTTTCTATTTGTTGGGGGTGCACACCCCCCTCATTTTTGGTCCTTGAGGGGTGCGCACTCCCCCCCCGGTTGTTGGTTTTTGAGATTTGAGTTCAAGGGGGGTGCTGAGGCTCCCATCCCCACCCCCCCTTTTTTCCGGTGGGCCATCCCTGATGACCCTTAAACTATATACTTGTGTACTATTTTTCATAGTAATACAATCCTGAACATTCTCTCAAAAAAATAATAAGGGAGGAGAGAGATAACTAAGTGACTAATTTAACTTAGCAACTCATTAAATAAGTTCTAACTAATCCTAACACCAGCATCCATTCCCACTTGTGTACACATCTTGAACCAATGCAACACTGTTGGGATTACCAAACGCTAATCGTTACTGGGTTACCAAGCGTTACACGCATGCTCGAAGTGGTAGTACTGAGTGTATTTACTTAAGAAAGAGTAGGGTAAGAGAAGACATTAATTAACTAGGAAAGCATTTAATAACATCAATTAACACTAATTAATCTATTCTGGATGCTGCAAGGTTTATCATAAAATTCGAATTTATTGCCGTACACAAGGTGTGCTCAGGTATACAATGCTCAAATAAAGATCCGTTCACTTTATGACTCCTACTGCGGGCATGCAAAAATAATTCTAACTCTGGGAGGGAGAAAAGGCAAGATTTTGGCTAAGGATCTAACTAACTATTGCAAAACCAAGTGTGCCACCTTTTATTTATAGGCAAGGAGACAGGTATCCGACATCGCATGGTAGGCTTTGATATTGCAAACTTGATATCGCAGATGCGATATCGCGACCCCGATATCACGGTTCATCATACCCCCATGACTAAATGAAAAATCGTCCCCGAGTTCCTTAGAAAATATTGGGAAGGTATGAGATTATTGACTAATTGACAATTGACGATGGAATGGGATGACAGACTTGTATCATCCGAAATTGTCGGTCTCCGGCTGGAAGGAAATAGAGACCGTGGGATCACCGGACACACACAGAAGACCCTACCTTCACCTAAGGACAAGCTGGAATGAATGAAGGTAGAGTACCTTGGGTGGTCCGCACGCGGATCAGACAAGGATTTCCCCGAACGTACATCGAAGTGCTATACACTGGGTTATACATAAACGGTGTAATGGGCGTAAATCAGAGCATAAACGGCGTAATTGGTGCGAACAGAGCGTAAACGTAAACGAGCGTAAATAGAATACATGCAACAATTAATGCAAACTGTAAATGATTTTGGGAAGAAAATGTAACAATGAAATTACAGAATGAAAGTACAATGCACCAGTCTAACGAAGTTGTGACTGGAACACAAGGCGGACGAAAAGCCTCGGTGGATGCAAGGATGACTGTGGGCTGGTTCACACTGTAGGCACAACGTAGAAGCTGTATGCTCAGCGTACAGGGTTGTGTAGCGTAAAAGGTTTTGTGCTCTGGTTCTCAGCGTCTCTACTCTTCGATGTGCTCTAGGAATTTCGCCAACCGACCTGGATCTAGTGGAAAATCAGGGCTTTTATACAGGTTTTGACGTTAGACTCGGGTTGGGAGACACATGGCATGTTGACCAGGTGCAAAAGCGTAAAATTTACAAGTGTACAATATGTTACATTTGCTGGACTTATATGCTGTATGCAGCGAGCGTAGACTCTGGGCGTATACACTAGGCGTATACGCTGGATGTGCTGAGCGTATCCAAACTTGGGCGTAGATATCGTGGACGCTGGCGTATATGCTGATGTGCTGGGCGTATATGCTGGGGCATATACACTGGGGCGTATACGCTAATGGTTGCTGGGTGTATACGTTGATGTGCTAGGCGTATACGCTAGGGTGCATACGCTGATGGTTGCTGGGCGTATACACTGGGGCGTATACGCTGATGGTTGTTGCCTTGTACCAATTCTTGCTCTGTAGTGTTGTTTTCATGCCGTCTTTGGGGATTTAATGCCAGGCATATACATCTATTGTACTTTGCTGAGCGTACATGTGAGGCGTGTACGCTGAGCATGTACGCTGGACGTCTACGCTGGGGGTATACGTTGTGAACTCGAGCATATACGCTGAGAATGTACACTTGGGCGTATACGCTATGACTGCATACTTAGTGAAAACGAAGTATCTAGATTTCCGAAGTTGGCATGTTTGACACCGAGTGTAGCCGTGGTCGTCTGTGGGTTACAGGGACCTGCTTCGTGTTGGAGAAGTACTAAGCTTAAAATTTTGTGGTGTTTCATTGGCCCCTCTTTGTTGACGCTTGGAGGAATCAACCCGAGAAGCATCGACAAAGAAGAGCAAAACACCATAAGCAACTTGATAGAGACTTTGTCCGTTGCCACTTGACTAGACGTCATCGCACCATGTTCAGTAGTACATGGGATTGGGAAAGTGAAATTTGTAACTGGTAGGAGAATGGGGATTGTGGGGACTAGTAACTGCCCAAGGGATTGTGCTTGGTGAAGGGGATGCTCTGGTGTGTGGCATGCTGGTCCTTGTCAATAGTCATTATTTAGCAGACTCAGAATCCAAACATGCAATGTGCGTTCTTTGACGGAACAAGACTCTTGGTTAATGTCCAAGAAGACTTGTTGGCAAGGCCAAAGCCACGTGATGATGCGTTGCATTCTTTGGAGGAATAGGGCCCTTTGTTTAGGGGGAACCTATTGGCGGAGAGCCAAAGCCATGCAGCTGGATGTTTCTTGACTATTTTTGACATGAGTACTTGGTTCCAAGACAACTGCCTTCCCTCCTAGGGCTTGTGTGGGAAGTGCCAAGGGTCTCATTTTGTTTTTGTGAAAGAAACTTTGCTTTGATTTTGTACTCATGCTGAAGTGCTATGTTGTGTGTCGCAACCACTTTAAAGTGTTACAGTATGCAATAGCATGCTCAAAGTTTTGAATGTACTGGGTGTATCAAAGGTGTGGCTGGGTAGAGTGTGTCGGTGAATAGATAGAGAATGTTTCGAGAGATGGGGATGTACTAGCAAATGGTTTGATTTAGTCTTGCCATGTGCGCTGTGAACATTGTCCCATCTTGCTGCTTGTGACAAAGCGCATTCTTGTGCGAAAACCTATGGGTGTCATCCTGCAAACATAACTCCAAGGAGACAAGAAAACCATGAGTGAATAAGTGAGGTTAGACTTACACAGCTACAGATGGAACAAAGATGTTGAAGGAGATTTCAGTCATTGTATGTCAATGGAAGCAATGCTGGTGAGATTCTCTGATGATGAGCAATGTGGTGATTTTGATGAATGAATGTGGCTGCAGATTGCGAAACTAGAGATGAACTTGCTAGTTTATAGTCTTAGCGGACTATCATGGGTTAGTTTTATATCATGACCCATTGGACATTGCCCGTTTAGCATCGTGGAGGACGTTACGTTGCCAGTTTCTAGTCTTAGCAGACCATGAAGAGGCAAACCAGTTTATAGTCTTAGCGGACTTTGGTGAATGCAACGGTGGCAATTTCACTGTCGTGCTGGATAGGTGCTAGTTTATCATCATTGTAGACATTGTGTGGTATCAGTTTACCATCATGATTCTAGGACGAGCTGTGGTATCAGTTTTAAGTCATAATCCAGGACTATTCTGTGGTGTCAGTTTATAGTCATGACCCCAGGACTCGTACGTACCTGAGCTTTTACTCAAATGTAGAATGGTTTTAGAAACAAGTGATTGGTTGGATTGGCAAGCTCATTCCCTTCGATATCAGCTAGCTTAAATACTCCATTGTCAAATGCTTTAATGACCCAGTAGGGCCCTTCCCAGTTGGCTGAGAATTTATCCGGGTGTTCCCGAATGGCCTTAAGTACAAGGTCACCTTCTTTGATAGGGCACTTATGGATGTCATGCTGATGTCATTGCCATTGTTTTTTTTTTGGTATCACTCAATTTGATCGAGCGCACGTATACGTTCCTTCTCCACCGAATCCAGGTCAATGATGCGTAGGTCATTGTTTTGCCCGTAGTTGAGGAGTTCGGAAAGTGTGATCCTTAAATATGGTACCTGTAACTCCAGAAGTAAAACAACTTCTGAACCATAAACAAGACTATATGGCATTTTACCTATTGAAGTCCGATGTGTAGTACGATATGCCCACAGTGCGTATACCAATTGTTCGTGCCATCTCTGCTTGCTTTGGGTAAGCATCTTTTTGAGTATTGTAATGATGGCTTTGTTTGTTGCCTCTGCTTGCCCATTGCTTTGAGGATAGTAAGGGGATGAAAAAGAGTGTTTGATCCCTAGACTCTCACAAAAGGTTTTGGTCTCGGCACTACTAAATTTTGGCCCATTGTCAGTGATGATTGTCATGGGAATGCCAAAGCAGGTTACCATGTTTTCGAGAATGAAATTGCATACGTGTTTAGACATAGTTTTTCGAAGGGGAATAGCCTCTACCCACTTCGTAAAATATTCCATTGCGGTTATGATGAAACTATGCCCTGCAGAAGATGAGGGTGTTATTGGGCTGATGAGGTCCAACCCCCACTTTTGAAAGGGCCACGTGATTTGTGCCGTATGCAACTCATTTGGTGGGACATGGATTAGATTGCTATGTTTTTGACAGATGCTACATGTCTTAGCCTTGGAGAGACAGTCGTATTCCATGTGTGGCCAATAATAGCCTAAGTGTCTTATTTTTATTGTCATGTGTTTTGACGCTATTTGTCCTCCGCATAGTCCCTCATGCATCTGTTCAACGATGGTTTGGGTATTGGTACTACCAACGCAGGTTAGCAATATTCCTTCGTAGGATCGACGACACAACGTGTTCCCTAACAGGGTATACTACTTAGAATGTTTTCGTACTGCATCCTTTTGTGCATTTGTTAGATGTCGTGATGTTTCGCCCTATAGAAGGTATTCTTTTATGTCGTCATACCATTCTATCGCACATGTTGTACTAACAGATGTGATCGGCAACGTGTCCAGAGTATCGGTTATTGGTTCGGCACAACTGGTTATGGAGCTTGGTAATGCATGGAACATGTCTAGCGATATGTTTAATGCTAATGTGGCTAATACATCCACGATGGTGTTATCATTTCTAGAAACTTGTTGCACATCGATGTTTTCAAATCGCCTCATTAGGTGTTTTGCCAGGTCATAGTATGGCTGTAAATGTTGGGCTTTGCATGTATAAATGTCTATGACTTGGTTTAAGACCAGTTGTGAGTCTCCTCTGACTACAAGCCGTGTGATTTCTGAAGCCAATGCTATCGCAAGACCTCTAAGGAGACCTTCGTACTCTGCTATGTTGTTGGTACAGCGAAAGTTGAAACAATAAGCAAAGGGTAGGATCTCCCCAGAGGGATAGGTGATGACAATGGAAGCACTTCCCCCTTGAGAGATGGATGCTCCATCAAAGTTTAGAATGGCATCGTAGTCGTTGGGCACTGTGTCTGTTGCGCTTATATTCTCATTCAGGAATTCTGGCTCTACTGTCGCTTGATTGTGTGTTGGTGATGTGGCCATTTGATTTGCTATGGCTTGACCCTTAACTGATGATTACGCTATGTAACGCAGGTCAAACTCAGCTATCATGGCTTTCCAACGGGCTATCCGACTTGTTTCGTAAATGTTTCCTGTGATGGCTCCTAGCACATTATCCTTACAAATTATGTTAACTTGGTTACGGAAGAGGTAATGTCACCATTTTCTTAAAGAAAATACCAAAGCTAAAAAGGACCTCTCCACGTCGTTATACTTTTTCTCATGGGCAACTAATGCATGGCTTAAGTAATATACAGGGACTTCAATTCCGTCATCTTGTTTTTGGCAAAGCATAAATGCGATTGACGAATCCGAAGTAGCGAGGTAGATGTAAAACGGTTTATCGTTTTGAGGTGGATAAACCGTGGGTAATCGGGCAAGTGTCGTTTTAATGTTATCGAATGCTTCTTGGCACTGTGAAGTCCATTAAAAATGGACGTTTTTGCATAACAGGTGGTTCATAGGTTTTAGTTTGTCTGTCAGTTTTTCTATGAAGCGCCTGATAAACTGTAATCTACCTTGTAGACCTTGAAGTTCGGTAAGGTTGCCTGGTGGTTTTAGGTTTGTTATGGCCTTAACCTTATCGGGGTCTACTCGTATACCTGCTTCTAAGGCTATAAATCCAAGCATTTTTCCTGTCTTGACGCCGAAGACAATTTTTTTTAGGTTGAGTCTCAATTCATACTTTAAACAATGTTTTAATACTAGGTCAAGGTCTTGTATATGTTGTTTTGATGTTTTCGACTTAACCACAATGTCGTCCACGTAGTCGTTGAGTGATTGTAACATGTAATCGCTAAAGATGAATGTCATCACTCTTTGATACGTGGCCCCAGCGTTCTTGAGACCAAAGGGTATCATTTTGTAACAAAAGGTTCCTCATGGTGTCATAAAGGTTGTCCGAAGCTGATGCTCCAGGTTGATGCATATTTGATTATATCTCGAGAAGCCGTCCATAAAAGATAATAGTGCGTGCCCAGTGGTCGAGTCAACAAGTTGATCGATGCTGGGTAGAGGAAAATCATCTTTTATGGTTGCAACATTTAAATCCCAGAAGTCAATGCATAAGTGAATGCTTCCGTTCTTCTTCGGAACAATGACCATGTTGGATACCCACTCGGCGTAATCAACAGCCCGGATGAAACCAGTCTGATAAAGCTTGGTGATCTCATTATGAACTGTCAATGCCACCTCGGGTTTAACCTTTTGTGCCTTTTGCTTTACCGGTCTCAATTTTGAATCAAGGATAATGTTATGCTGGACAATTCGAGGGTCTAACCTGGGCATGTCCGTGTAAGACCAAGTGAATTCTTTTATGTTTTCCCTAAGCACGTCCTCAATGTCTTTGGCTAGTTGCGGTTGTAGTAATGTGCTTAATTTTAATATTTTGATTTCTCCATCGGGCATGGTGATGGGCGTTTCGGTCAACGGGTCTTCAGTGATATTTTCAGCTTCTATGTCAAGGGGTTTCATCATGCCTTTGTAGTTGTCTATTGTTTGATGTGTTGAGGCGATGATTGCGTCGTCCGTTGATGAACTTAAGTGGATGAGGTTTCTGTTAATATCTCTTGCAATTTTATCATATGGTCCATCAATGATTAACGGCGCGGTTAAATGCTGGAAATCCATCGAGCTTGCTCCTGCCAATAAACAAAGAGCTGAATGAGCTGATGGGTATCGTTCTACGTACTTTGGTAATTTTAAAATATGTGTATATGCATGATGGTGGATTATCGTCACACTGGGATGCATGGAAGTTTAAGGCCGTACTGGGCTGTAGGTGGCAGTTTAACGCCTTACCGGGCCAAATGTAATCCACGGGTGGCAGTTTAAGGCCTTACCGGGCCGTAATGGGTTCGTATGTGGCAGTTTAAGGCTGTACCAGGCTGAATGTGGCAGTTTATGCTGGAATGTTTAGCGTAAACGCCTGGAATGGGGTTCACAGGGGAACTGGGATGTAGTAATTTTGTTTTATTTTATATATATATGTATTTTTTATTATTTTTTTGAGCAAATTTTGGTGAAAAATAAGTAAAAAGGAAAAAAGTAGCAAAAAGGTAGCAAACCGGGAGGCGGCAGCGTCAACAGCGGTGGCAGCCACAGCGGAGTGCTATATAAAGGGGGGGGGCATCATTTGTCACATTGGATTCTAAGCATAAACCTCTGAGCATAAAATCTGAGCATAAGCATAAACTGCAAAACCCCAGCGTAAGCGTAAGCACGAGCATAAACAAAAAATCTAAGCATAGAGCGTAGAACCCCAAACCCTAAGCGTAGACGCCAATGACTAAACCTTAGCGTAGATGCAGAGCATAGAAGTTCCAGCGTCGGCGTAGAGACTCAGACTCCGGCGTAGAGGCTTGACGTAGGTGTAAATAGTTCCACCCTCAGCGTAAACTGTCGATCCCAGCATAGAGGACACCATTATGGGAAAAGGCAAGGAAGTGGAAGGCTAGGGGAGGAAGGGTCCTGACTTGACCTTCGCAGAGGAGAGTGAAGCCATGCTGCAGTGCCTACCCAGGCCAAGGATTCCGTCATGGCTCAGATCATCACACAGGTAGGCTCTGATCCTACCTCTGTTAGTTATTTTTGCTTGTGCATGTTTTGTAGTGTAGACAGTCTCGTAGAGGGCTTCAGCGTATACGCCGAGCGTAGAGGGTTTTCGGCGTATACGCCGAGTGTAAATTCACAGCGTAAAGTCTCGATAGCGTAGACTGTCATAGCGTAATCTGTTTTATCAGTGCACAGCGTAGACACCTTTTCTTGCATGAAGCATAGATGATTTTGTCAGCGTAAACTACGGTGTAATAAGTTTTCTATGCACGAAGTTTTCTATTTTATCAGCATAGACGGTTTGTTTTATCAGCGTAGACGGTCTACACTGTGACGGCGTATACGCTGAGGGTTTCTACAGCGTATACGCTGAGCATGAACAGTTAATTCTTTTCAAGTGTGGTATAGCGTAGACTTGTTTTCATGTAAACTATTTTTAGCGTAATTTTTTTGTTCAGTATCTAGCGTAAACTATTTACGCTGAAGACTTCTATGGCGTATACGCTGAGGGTTTCTGCTGCGTATACGCTGAGCGTAAAAGGTTCGGTCGACAGCATAAATAGTTCGTTGTCAGCGTATACGCCAGGTTAGGTAGTGTATACGCTGAGCATAAATAGTTTTTGATAGCGTATACTCTGGGTTAGGCAGCGTATACGCTGAGTGTAAACAGTTAGGATTTTTTCTAAGTGTCGGTCTACGATGTGAACTTTTGCTTTTTGGGTCATTTTGATGCATGGCTGATTTTACGGTGGCGTCTTGGTTGCTTGCAGGGACACTAAGCCTTTTCTCCTCGTTGTTGAGCTCGTTGGGGTGTTAACATGGTTTGGCTCCATTGAGGCTGATGAGCCCACTTCGGATCTAACTGTGGACAACAATGGGCTCTGGTTCAGAGAAGGTGCGTGTGAATTCCTGGCCTTCATACTAGACAACTTCGAAGTGGTTATCTGGTCGAACCTAAGTGAAGTGGTGGCGTGAAGCGTGCTTGAGGCCATGTTGCCGGGACCCACGGAGGGTGTCATGGTCTTCATAGAAGACATCGATGAGGGGCCGCTGGTGAATGAGGACAGTTATTCCCGTGGGCCCAGGTCTAAATGCCCATTAACGCACATGTGGGCACAATTGTCGCGAGGGAAGGACTACCTCAACAACACATTATTTGTAGCTGTGCACGCACATACGTTGTTCCAGAACCCTCCTGGCACAGTGTACTGGGTGGATAGGTAGGACCATTTAAGTTTGTTTTTTCTTTTCATCGTTTAGTACTTGCTTCTATTTTGACATCCATTCGTTTGTAGGCCTAAAGTCAACCTGGACGGGACGTGCGTTGAGGATGAAGGGCTTGCTCTTGCTCGCACCGCTCTAGAGGCTTTTATGGTAGGTCCCACCCTTCGTGGAACCGTATTGGGTCAAACGAAGGGTGCTATCATTCATTTTCACAAACAGTTCTCTAGAGCATTTGCGATGTGCCAAGCTCGTGGATGGCTGTAGGAAGATTGGTCAGAAAGGGGATCAGTCTTTCCCCGTGACTTCGGCTCAGGCAGCGCATCCAAATCCACTACGGGAGGTAACTAACAATATTTTTTGGATGTGCTAACATATTTGTTCAACCGTCGGGAGTTATGCTGATGTGATGACTTCGAATTGTGTTTGCAGTTGATGTACCTCCTAGTGGGGACCCTGTTACGACGGGCTGAACTGAGACTATGCTTTTGATGAAGTTTGGAGAGGTTAGTAAGGCCCAAAAGTGGTTACGCACCCACGCTTCCCCATCCATCATTCATTGCTTAGACAATCTCGGCCTCATGGAGCTCTTCACGACCCCAAGTCCTGACGTATCAATAGCAGAAATGATTGGGATCGTGGATTCTTTCAATGAGTCTGTCTCCTACTACAACACCCAGATTAAGGGTGTTAAGGTAGTTTTCCATCTGTCGCCTCAGTTCTTTTCAAACTTATTTGGGGTACCAGCAGATGGCATAAGTGTAGTTTTAGATAGGTCTCATAAAGAGCTCCAAACGGTGCATGAATTGGAGGACTGGCTGGGCGTGGCCAAGGGTGCCAAGGGATTTCCAATGCAGGGGAAAGCAAAGGTTGAGGAGGTAAATGAACTATATCCCCTGTATAGGGTGCGGGTATTCCCCAAATCCCTTTCTCAAGTACGAAGTCTTGGGGTGGAGGCTGTACGCGTCATGCGAACTATCTTGGAAACCGGAATGTGCTATAATTGGGCCCAATTTTTGTTGTCGAGCATGCACAAGGAGATAGTGCGATTGCGCTCGAATGTTGAGGTACAATCCCACTTCACCTTTGCCTTCTTTGCCGGTTACCTTCGTCACTTTGCCAAGTTTCTAGTAGTTTGTGCAGATAACAAGTTTGTTCTACGGGATCGGGGTCAACTATCCCGCCCGTGGATCAATGACTTATTTGAAATAGCTAGGTCCCAAGATGCTCCTGAGGGCATTGATGAGTCCGTGTCTATCACGATAGGGGGGTCGTCTGGTATGTCAATCCACACCCATGACAGTTTGGGATTGCCACTAGACGATGTACCCTATACTGCGAGAAGAGCAGAACGGGTCATCAAAGAGACTATTGGCCAGGCCAAATCGAAGCTTAAAAGGCATGAACGCCCAACTGAGGAAGTCTCAAATGTGAGCAAGCCATGGGTGAAGCACATACGATTTAAGATGCCTGGTATGTAGACTTTTCCTGCTTATTGCTTTATTGTTTTTGTTTCGTTCATAATTTTTACTTCAATCGCTTACATGTCACTAATACCTTTGACTTGATTTGAGAAGTGAGGAAGCAGGCATTAGAGACCATTATGGAGGAGGAGGAGACCAACACGTAGCGAAATAATGAAGAGGAAAATGTGGAGAAGGATCAGGAAGGAGGAACAGAGGAGTTAAAGGAAAACACCACAGAAACTGAGTCGTTGGATGATCAGGGTGGTGTCGACCAAATGTTCAGCAGCTTTCTTAAGGGAAAGCTCGACTTAGGCAATCCCCTAGAAGGTGACAAGGAGCATGGTATGTTTTCTTTTTATTTTATTTTATCTTGCCCCGTTAGTTGTCATTTCTATGGTGTTTTATTTTCATATTTTCATTTCTTCCAGATGAAGGCAGTGAAACCAGGACGGTGCGGTTAGACGTACCCATGAAGACGGTTCCCCCTGAGAGGACCGTGGAGGTTAGTTCGTCCCGCACTCGTGGGTCATTTACTTGGATGGAAATGCCAAGTAAGATGGATTTTGTGGCTGGAATCGCTGAAAAGGTTGTCGAACGAATTCAGGAGGCCCACCCTGAAATAGGTATAAATGTTTTGAATGATTCGTCGTTTTATAGTTTCACTCCCTATTTTTGTTGTCTTAACGTTTGATCTATTTGTGTGCATAGGTGCCAAGTTGAGGTGGGATCCCTCTGAGACCATTAGCATAGAGAGTTTACCTACATTATCCCTAAAGGTCGAATAGGTGCCAAGGCTTGTTTATGAGGAGGTGGCGGAAGGTCTAGTACACAATGCCAAGTCACTATGGACCTATAGAAATGTTTGTGGAGGGTTTGGGTTTGCGCTCTGCTTTTGATACTTTTGCTCAAAACACAACTGTTGAGATGGAGTCGCCTACAAGGTTGATTACAACTGCTTCTGGGGAAGTGTTTGTGGGTGAATTCCCTCTGAAACGTCCTACCTGGTCAGCTATCGATAAGGGAAAGACCTTAGTAGACGTTGACTTAGGGCTTGATGGGACAGATTGGGCCAGTGCCTTAAAGAAGGAAATCCTTCGTCAGCTGGAATTCAGCTTGGGGGGATCTCCTATGGTAAGCGTTTTGTCATTATGAAATTGATTTGCTCAATAATGTTTGAAATTTCGACATTCTCTTGTTCTTATATTGGTTGTCTCGTTTTGTATTTTCAGGATGAAGGTGGTGACGATGTCCAAGAAGCTGGCCCCAGTGGAGCGGGGGCCCCTGACGCCGGTGGATCTAAAGGGGATGATCCTCCTGTCCGAGATGCTTAGTTTTTGATTTTGTTTTTAGTTTTTTCCTGACTCAAATTTATACGGGAATTGTAAACTAAAAACTTTGAGATAGACAAAAATAGTTGACGCTTGTAATTGTGCATCATTGCACATATAAAAATTTTTGTGGATTTTGAGTTTAACTGTAAACATGACACGGCAGTATAAAATGTTTTGGTTTATTTTTCATTCATTTTAGGTGCAATGCATGGATGTAATTATAAATGATACGCAAAAAGGAAAAAAAAGTATAAGTGTATGAACTAGTTTAAGGCAATTTCAGGCCGGATTCGCACTAGTTTAAGGCCATTTCAGGCCGCATGCGTAGTTTAAGGCCATTTCGAGCCTCAGTGTAAGCAAAGGACATTTCAGGCCGCATGCGTAGTTTAAGGCCATTTCGAGCCCCAGTGTAAGCAAAGGACATTTCGGATACACAGGTGGATTTCTCTGTTGATCGATCATTGTTGATCGTGGCTAGTTTTATGTCGTTGCGTACATGATAGTTTAACGTCATTCCGGACTTGGAGTGTAGCTTAATGTTTTTTTTCTGATTTCCTGTAGTTTAACGTCATTTCGGACATGGAGTGTAGTTTAATGTCGTTTCAGACTAGTTGTAGTTTAACGTCATTTCAGACGGTTACGTTATTATTTTAGGAGTTTTTTGATTTTTTTCTTTTTAATGTCGGGAGTGGAGTTAGCAGGTATGATTCTATATTCGGCGTCCCCTTCGTTGATCACATTGAAAGGTAACTCAGCCCAAGGGACGTCTGATGGGATGGTTCCTGCATCAATATTTTCCTGCATTTCGGTATTTGTTGTGAATTCTATGATAGTTTCTAATTGAGGAAGTGTATGTACAATGTCAGGTGAAAGTGTGTGTGTTTTAGGTGGATTCTCTTTCGTGTTCAAAGGATTACCATCTACCAGTCGTTGTTCGTTTATGTCGTTTCGGCTAGGCTCTTCGAGCTCAACCTCTGAGCCTTGGTTTGTGTCCATGTGTGATGAAATAATAGGTGTAGCCGCTTCCCCGTGTATGATGATTTCACCACCTTCGTAAGGTAGATGAATCTCTTGGAGTACAGGGGATGAGACCACTTTCAGTTGGGCCAACCAGGGCCTTCCTAAAATTAGGTTGAATCCCAGCATTTCATTGACCACTACAAAGTCGATGGACGTGGGAAATTGGTCCCTTTCTATGAAGTCTAAGGTTATTGTGCCTTTGACCATCACATGTGACCCGCTGAATGATTTTAAACATGTGGTGGTAGTTGGTTTGATTAACTCTGTAAGTCCTAGTTGTTCAACGATGAGGTATGGTACTACGTTTGTGGTAGCTCCATCGTCTACGTGGACCCTATGTACCTTGAACTGATTTATGCATATCGTTATGAACATGGGGGCCATTGTTATCTCCCCTGTTTTCTTATCCATCTTAATGTTATCGTTGTGGAAGCTTAGTGGTTTGGAAGTTGCCCCTTGGGGCGAGTACATTACTGCATGAATGGAGGGTTCATTCGGAAGTAAGTCCTCGCTTACTGGGATCGACGTTAACATGCATACCAAAGCTTCACAATGTGTTTGGGATGTAAGAACTAAGTCATACAAGCTTAGCGAAGTGTTCTTTTGTTTGAGTGCTTGTGTGACTTGTGTTAAAGCCGTTGCCAAATCTCTATTGTTGGGTGTGTTTGCATCAGCGGTGACTGGGTCCATTGGCCCCAATAGTTTTATTTCATGCTTTGGTGGAGTGGGTTTAGCTGGCCCCAAGGCCAACCGTTGACGCTCCTTCTCCAAGCGTTCCCACATAAGCTAATCTGCTAAGAGTTCCCGCATGTGGCGTGGGGGCGGAGTTGGTTTTGAGGCCTCAGGTTGCCTTGGGATTCGTATTATGTACGGAGTCAAGTGGGGTTGCGATTGGACGGTCGGATGTGGTTGAGCATACTGTTGGCTGGGCACCCTGATGTCGTAAGGACTAGGTTTATTTTGCATTTGGGAGGCGAAGGATTGGTAATCATTAGGATTTTCGGTTGTCCTAATGACGTATGGGGTTGGTTTAGGCGAGGGCTGGACCTCTGCTGTTGCAACTGCAGGCAGTAATTGGACTACAAAAGGGGTAGGCCGAGTAGGAGGGGTTGGCCGATTTGAGGTAGTGACGACGGGAGGTACACACACCACGTATGGTTCTTCGAGTATTGGGGTGTTAGACGTTGTTACAGCGGAGGGTACACGGATGACATATGGCTGCTGCAGGGCGTGCGATGGTTGAGGCAAGGATGTGGATGCAATGGGAGGAACATGGACTAAAAACGGCTTGTTAGGAATTTGTTGTTCATAGTTAGAGTGGACAGTGTTAATGTTAGGTGTCTCGGGTTCATCATCAAAGCAAATTGTGTTGATAACGTACGGTGCCTCTTTGGTGTTCAGAGGGTCTTTATACACCCCCATAGCCTGGTTCTGCGGTTGGACCAGGTTGGCCTCGTCAAAGGTGATTTGGCCTTCGTTGATCATTCATTGTATGTCCTGCTTCAGGGTGAAATAGTAATCCGTGCCATGCCCGTTGCGTTGGTGATAGTCGTAGAAGCGATCCATTCTAAAACATTTGGGCACTGGAGGCTCATCCGGTGTTGCTAAGCTTAGGTTCTGAACGAGTTGACAGAACCGATCATGTCTCTAGATGGCCGCAGGGGATAACTATTTGTGTTTCATTAACCCAGCCTTCAGGAGTTGGTCGAATAACTGGGATGGCTTCATAGGCAACGACGTATATTGAGAAGGTTCTTTCCTCTCAAAATTTCTCATACGATTTGGTGTTGGGTTCTGCAATGATGATGATTCCGGCATGGTTGTAGGAATAGGTTTAGTATAGTTAGTAGGGGCTACAGGCGGTTTGTTTTGTTGTGCCACGTTTGCTTGTTGCGTTTCTGCTATTGCTGCTATAGTTGTTTTAGCCTTCTCTTTATCCTTTTTACTGTGTTAATTTTTGAAGGCTAAATACGTAGGATCATGGCTATTTTGAGCAGCCTCTTCTATATTTTTGATCTGTACAAAGGCTTGGTTAAGGTTACGCGCATTAAGATAGTATAATTTGGATTTGAAGAAGTCATTAACAGCCCCCTTTAGAATCGTGAGCAGATATGTTTGGGGGATTGGCTCGTGTAGCTCATTGAGAGCGGCACTCCACCTCTGAATGAATTTTTGTATAGGTTCAAGAGGTGTTGGTTTAACCTGTATAAGACTGTCCAATGTCGCCTCAGGTTTCAAGTTATATTTGAACCTGGTCACGAACTGATGTAACAAATCTTCCAAGGAAAATATAGAATTCCTCAGCAAGGCCCGGTACCAATCAAGCGCTCTCCCTGCGAGGGACATAGGGAACACTCGCAAGATGGCATGGGGTCATGCCTGGAGTAACGCACATTCTAATCTAAATGTTATTAAGTGAGCGTTGGGGTCCGTCTCCCCATTATATTTAGTTAGTGTTGGCAACGATATTCCTTTGGGCAAAGTTAGGGACAGGACAGAAGAGCTAATGGGGTCATCGTGGTAAAAGTCCACTACCTTCAACTCTCCGTCAGCAGTTGTTTTGAGGCGTTTGACCTTGTCAATTAATTCTTGCATTAATTTTTTAGCATCCGCCCAATCCTGAGCGCTAGGTGAGGTGACAGCTTGTGGATGTGGTGTGGCGTATAGATTATATTGTTGAATGGTAGGTTGGAAGGCTGAAAGCTGTGCAGTCGAAGGTTGGACTTGTGGGATGTTCATAGCGTGTGGCACTAGGGACGGCACATTGTAGGTAAGAGGTTGTTGTTGCTGTGGTTGCAGCTGTACTTGGGGAATGCTGGCCAGTGGTATCGTATGGGGTGGTACGTTGTAGTGAGAGGGTTGATGTCATGGCACACCCATCGCCGCCCATTGCCCAGCCACATTTTGTGAAGGAATCCCCTGTTGGGTCACAGCGGTTGAGGGGGCTTCGTGTGTTTGGATGTGGGGGATGTAGTGAGTAGACATGGATGCTGGTATTGCATGTGGCAGCCCTATCACTTGAGGCAAGAAGGTCGTTCCCATGTTATTGTGTGGGGGTGGTGCTTGCGAGGATGGGCCGACAAATGCGGCGGGGATGATAGCGAGAGGGAGTGTGTTGATTTGCAGGTCGCTCGGAGGAGGAACATGGACCAGTGCTGATGTTTTCAGCAGAGGTGCTTGCACCTGGGTGAATCTGAGAGATTGGAGGGGCATGACTTCCCCTGTGCCTAGATGAAACATGGGGTTGATGTGTTTTTGTGGGCTAAGGGTGTGATAGGAGTCTTCGTGTTCGGATTGGGCAGCGAACTCGTCCTCTTCTTCTGGTTGGAGATCTACTGCAGGCTGATCCAACGACTGGCTCCTTTGCAGGAGGAGTTGTGTGATGAGCTCTGAGTACTACTCTAGAACAGGGATTATATCGTATGGGGAAGGGATGAACTCGCGTCCCCCCCATGTAGAAGAGTTCGTATTTCCTCTTTACCTCTATTTTGACTCGATCTACGGCCAGGCTAGCTTGCATCTTCACACATATGAAGTTGTACTGGTCCTGGGTTATGATATTGGAGGTTGGGTTCCTCCCTTGCAACCTGAGGGATCAGCGAGGCCCCGCTGTGGGTTGTCCTATCGGCTGTCGAACAACGGGCTGTTGGACAGCCATGGTGCCTACGATGTTGGTAACTTGAGCGGTTGTAGCAGTGGTGTTTACAGGGTTCATGATGACCTGTTGAGGGTATGACACGGTATAGGGATGTGAAATTAGTGTACTGAGTACGACGTAAACTTACATGGTAACGTACAGCATATACGCTTCAACGTCTGGTGTATAACGACAGCGTAGACAACATATATGTGTGTAGCGTATAGGGTCAGCGTAGACAAGTCTATGGCGTAAATTGTATGGCATATACGCTAAGCAGCATAAAACAGGATTACAACGTATAGAATGCAGTATAAACTGGACAACAGCATAAGCGAAGTCTACGGCATGAAGAAAAAGTGCTACGTAAACATAACAG
The DNA here is from genome assembly GCA_015680685.1 of Gnetum montanum. Lineage (NCBI taxonomy): Eukaryota > Viridiplantae > Streptophyta > Gnetopsida > Gnetales > Gnetaceae > Gnetum > Gnetum montanum. Next base: position 77,723 of record MNCI01022707.1, on the reverse strand, counting down.
GAGGGACAAAGTCAGTGTGCAGCGTAGAGGAGGTCTACGACGTAAAGAACGTAGCGTAAATGGATGATAGTGTAGACAAGTCTATGGCGTAAGACTTGTAGCATAAATTTTAATAGCATAAACGCTAGGGATCTAGCAGACTAAGTTTTAACAGGAGCAGCGTAGACGCTGAATAGCGTAAATGCTGGATTGTCTGTAGACTGGGTTTCAAACTGAGTAGCGTAAACGCTGGGAGGTTTTCGGAAGGAATCGGCGTATGGTCAGCGGCGTAAACGCTCAACAGTGTAAACGCTGGGAAGCTTGCAGGTAAGGTTTTAGGCTGAGCCCTCCTTCTAATGACAATTTCTGTACCATCTGAAATCGTCGGTCTCCAGCTGGAAGGAAACAGAGACCGTGGGATCACCGGACACGCACAGAAGACCCTACCTTCACCTGAGGACGAGCTAGAATGAATGAAGGTAGAGTACCTTGGGTGGTCCACACGCGGATTAGATAAGGATTTCCCCGAACGTACACCGAAGTGCTATACGTTGGGTTATACGTAAACGGCGTAATAGGCGTAAATCAGAGCGTAAATAGCATAATTGGTGCAAACAGAGCGTAAAAGTAAACGAGCGTAAACAAAATACATGCAACAATTAATGCAAACTGTAAACAATTTTGGGAAGAAAATGTAACAATGGCATTACAGAATGAAAGTACAACGCACCGGTCTAATGCAGTTGTGACTGAAACACAAGGCAGACGAAAAGCCTAGGTGGATGCAAGGATGACTGTGGGCTAGTTCACACTGTAGGCACAGCGTAGAGGCTATATGCTTAGCGTACAGGGTTGTCCAGTGTAAAAGGTTTTGTGCTCTAGTTCTCAGCATCTCTGCTCTTCGATGTGCTCTAGGAATTTTTCCAACCGACCTGGATTTAGTGGAAATTTAGGGCTTTTATATAGGTTTTGATGTTAGACTCGGGTTGGGAGACACGTGGCGCGTTGACCGGGTGAAAAAGCATAAAATTTATAAGTGTACAAGATGTTACATTGCTGGGCATATACGCTGTATGCAGCGAGGATAGACTCTGGGCGTATACACTAGGCGTATACGCTGGATGTGCTGAGCGTATGCGAACCTGGGCGTAGATGTCGTGGACGCTGGCGTATGCACTGATGGATGCTGGGCGTATACGCCGGGCCTATACGCTGGTGTGCTAGGCGTATACGCTGATGTGCTGGGCGTGTACGCTGGGGTGTATACGCTAATGGTTGCTAGGCGTATATGTTGGGGCGTATATGCTGATGGTTGCTGCCTTGTACCAATTCTTGCTTTGTAGTGCTATTTTCATGACGTCTTTGGGGATTTCATGTCAGGTGAAACACTGTGGAAATTGCAAAGTCAGCCTCAGGCGAAGATTTGTGATTCAGACAAAAGTACATGACAGAATTCCAGAAGGAAGAACAAGGCAGAGTAAGACAAAGAGGCACACAACATCAAGTCTTTGAGTTCCTTTGCAAATTTCCAATCTTACAATGTTTTCTGTCTTTATGCTGTATTACGTGACATAGCGTAATGATGAGTAATTTTGTTTAACATAGTCTGGTATCAGAAGGCGACTTACTTCAGCAGATTTGGAGAGGCTTAAGCAGTGTAATATGCAACTTCTCATATATTTTGCTAAGTCTTTTGTCCAAGGCCAAGTTTACGCTCTGTTACGCAACGCATGCGTGATGAGCTTCAAAGAAGTCAAAGGCAAAGTCCCAAGATGCATAATAGATCGGCTCCTTTCTATTTACAGGTTGACTGCCTTACGCTCATTACGCAACGTAGCGTGTGTCAGTGTAAGTCATTGTCAAGTTAATCATTGCTTACGCTTCACTACGCTCCATGGCGTAAAAGAGCGTAAAACAGCTTGAATCCATTATTTTCATCCTTTGTTACGCTCTTGCGCGCGACGCAATGCGTATGAGCGTAATGTAGCCCAAAATCAGCTAAAACACGCCCGATGCACGTTTGTTATTCATACGCACAATACGCAGATGGGCGTATTGTGCGTGATCATGAATTTCAACACAAAGACGGTCAGGTCAACGATGTTTTGAAAGGTTTGAAACACGTGTCATCATGGCCATGCCTTCTCCACATGTTGTCAAACCTATAAATACTTCAGTTGACAGAGACACAAAAAAAAACACAACACACAGAGAAACAGAGAGAGCAGCATTTTGGCAATTTCTTGGTAGCACTATCTTTTAACAGAGATAGGAGACATTTTTCTTGAACATTAGCAGCAGGAGTGGTTGGTCTTTTGGCGAAGTCATAACTCTCTCCATCGGTGATCATTGGCAGTCCTGAGCAGAGACTACTCAAGGCGAAAGGAGCAGGTCAGAGATCGAAAGATCATTTGGCGTGGCTTGTGAGTTCTATTGATCAGAAGCAGTTGATCGATAGACGTCAGAATTTGACCTTCCTTGCATTCCATCTCTGGCCTACGAGGTAGATCAGACTCCATTCTATACTTCTGCTTGGGCAATTTTCTTGTTATTTTGTGTTTGTCTCGCACAAGATAATCGGGGTCTCCCCAGTGTAACTTGATATGCAAAATACTCGTTTTGTCGGGTCAAAGCTTAGATCTTGAAATCATGCATTTCTCTTGTATCTGATTCCTTTTTATTGTGTTAACGTTATCATTATCATAATTCATTTACATTGTTTTTCTCTCATTTCGCGACTCGTCGAATCAAATCGTTCCACGAAATATTCACAATCTCCATCAGTTTACTAATTTAGTAAGTCCCTGTCTGATCGACAAGACCGTTCAGGGCACTGCGGATTCATTTTCTCCAGCATAGCCCTCGCACAGATCTGTGGTTAAGACTGTCTACACGAATTTTTTTTGGTATTCCATCTGCTGACATTTTCCATCGTTACAATTTTCTGGTACTAGAAGGAGGGTAGGCTCCGATCTGTATTTTCTCGGGTAGCCTTGTTAGCGATTTATACCCAAAGTCGTAAACGTAATACCTCTAGGGAAGTTTACGACAAATCGTGTGGTGTAGATCGGTCATAGGAATGATTCCTTTGGAATCCTACAGGGTAGAAAGCCTATTCACGATCTTTTTTGCCAGCCATCTTTTAGATCCCGTCGTTTATTGTCGATTAATCTACTTAACCAATGGATTCATTTTACACAACCACAACCGCCATGGTCACTGCTGATTTGGGTGCCACATCTGTGAACCCCATCGCCACCACCAGGACAGCTTCTGGTGCTGTAGAAACTCAAGGACCGTCACGTTGGTCATCTGCGTCAAGATCCAGGCAAAGTTTGCCCTTAGCCGATCCAAAATCGAGGCGAAACGAAATTTCGAGATGATCCATCGAGGAGGTCAGGATTTTACTTCAATAGCCTATGACATCATCCCTTTAACAGACCATCACCATGAAATTATAACACAGTTGGTCATGGCTAAGAGTCAGGCTACCAGGGCTATGTTGGAACCCCAGAATAGGGAGGAAGAGGATGATGAGTTTGCGGCCCAGTCTGAGCATTCATATCACACTCTGAGCCCCCATACCTACGTCAATCCTTCATTCCCTCTCAACGGAGAAGTAACCCCTCTCAATCCCACCATGACCACACAGACACACATCCCTGTCATTCCGCAAGCCACTACACAGTCATCTTTCCTACAAGTGCAAATACCCCAAAATAACATGGGGGTGGTCTCGTCACCATGCATAATCAGCATCCCATCGGTGGTCCCAGCAACTACCGTGCCCCATTTCATCCCTCAAATCCAACCTCATGCCATATCCCCAACTCGCCCGGTGCAAACTTTATCACTTCCCCCCCCCCAACCCAACAAATCACCACCATCGTTCAGCCACAGACATCCGTTCAACAGCCTGCCGCGAGTCAGTGGACCAACCCCGCGACACAACATAACCAGTCTGCGGTATATGGTGTGCAACCCTTGGTTGCACCTGCAACGCATATTCCACATATGGTCCCGCAATATCCCTACCCTTATCTTGCACACTCGGTAGCGGCTACCCTCTCTTCTCAAACCGGTGGGTGGTGGTACTCACAAGCCCCCTGCCTGCAGGGATCCCTACCCCGCCATCCGCCGGCCAAACCATCCCATCATTTCCACTCCCCGACACCGCTCCCCCAGTTCAACCCCCTATGCCTTCTACGCAGACATCTTCATCGATAGGCTTAGACCATGCCTTCTTGCTTATTCAGACCCTCACTGAGGAGGTTAGGCATCTTAAGGCCGCTGGCTCAGAAACTATACAGATCATGGACTTTTATCAAGATGATCCTATTAGTTCAGCGGTCCCCATGCTGTCGTTGCCACCGGGGATGTCCTTGCCTCATTTTACCATATATAATGGGGAGGGGGATCCTAACACTTACTTGGTCACATTCAGATCTGAATCCTTGTTGTTGCAACAGTGGCTTCACACGATTATCCGCGTCTTTGCTATGTCTTTTACAGGGAAAGCTCTAGATTGGTATCGAGCCCTCCCACGCTCTTCCATTTCAACCTTGGAAGAGCTTCTAACACAGTTCGTGACTCACTTTAAATACAACTTAAAGCTGGAAGTCACGCTAGATCAACTCATGGGAGTGAAACAAGACCTGCTCAAACCAGTCCCGAAGTTCATACAACGCTGGAGTGCTACTTTGAATGAAATTCGTGAGCCAATCGCGGAGCCACACTTACTAGCCATCTTCAAAGGAGCAGTCAATGAATTTATCAAGTCAAAGCTATATTATCTTTCCCCTAACTCCTTGCACCAGGCCTTTGCCCAAACTAAAGGCATCCAAGATGCTGCGGAGGCCAGCAAAGACCCGACGTATGTCGCCTACAAGAACGCTAAAAAAAAGGCAAGGACAAAGGTAAAGTGACGACAACGACAGTGGTTGCGCTGGCTGAGGGCATAAAGAAAAAGAGCAAGAAGGCACCTACGGTGCCTCCTGAGACCACGGCCAGCGCGGGCAGCACTAGCCAAGACACAACTGCCCCTGAAGGGCCCCCTATCCAAAACCAAACTTTGAGCATAAAGATCGCTCAAAGTATACAGCCCTGCCTGTAAAACACTCAGAACTGTTGAAACAATTGTTAGGGGCAAGATACATTCAACCCAAAAGGATATTCAAAGAAGCTCTAAAGCGTCACAGACGCCATTGTGAACTGCTGAAGAACCCTTCTTTAGTCCTACCTAATGAACCACCAGTTCCGAGATCTTTCAGGCTAGACCGTTTCTGTGACTACCACCAGTTGTGTGGTCACGACACAGATTATTGCTGGGCGTTGAAGGATGACATGCAAAGCATGATCAATGATGGTCATTTGAAACTAGACGGCAGTAGTCCAACGCGTCCAGAAAACCAAGCGTTGCATGTGTATAAGGATCCGTTGAATGCAAACGACGCACCTTACACAATCAACGTGGTGAGTACGGACGGTGAGAGGAAAGTACCACCCAAACAACCTTTTGTTTTACATGTACCGACTAGCTCAACAAGGGGGGCAAACCTTTTATCGACAGTTAGTGGTGCCTCAAGGCCACCCTTTATCATTCGGGCACCTTCTCAGAATGCCACTCAGCCATGCAGTAACAGCAAAGCCACGGCCTTGTCCGCGCCTACGCCTAGAGCGCCTTTCATCATTAGGGTGCCAAAACCACCGGCTGCTCCTCTCACATAGGGGCAGACCTCTAACCAAAGCCTCCAACCATGACCTAACAAACGAAAGGGAGAGAACACATCAGTTAATGCTACAAAAGACCACTTTATGCTCGACTTCCCTAAGCCTAGGCCCCTGGCCTCTGTGCCTTCGCCTGTACCTCAGAGGTAGGATAAAGGTGTAGAAACGCAGCCACCCCCTCTTAGCAAGAAAAAGAACAAACCCTCGACTGACACCATTCCACCTCGGGAGATTCGTCTCTTGGGACGAATGGAGGCAGATAAGGGGCATAAAAAACCTAGCCGAGAGAAGGATCTCCTCGACATGTTTAAACAAGTCAAACGGTCTCTGAAACAAAAAAATACAATGCTGAGCCTCTATGACCTGCTCATGACATCCCAAGAACACAGTGAGGCTATGGTCTGCATGTTGACATCCATACCTGTGGATGAAAGCCTACCAGCGGAGGAGAAAGCGATACACGCTGTTATGTTTCCTTCCGAAGCTGAGCGACCTAAGCTTACCTCGCTGACCTTTCATGATGAGTCCATCAAAGATGATCCTGAGAAAGGTTAGGTGACAACTGAATCCATGTTCATCACCATTTGGATCGATCAGTACCTGATCCGAAGGGTACACGTGGACGACAGCATAGCTACAAATGTCGTCCCTTATCCCATTGTGGATAGGTTCGGTATGGTCGATCAGATCATTCTCACAATGACAACATGCGTAAAGTCGTTCAATGGAACAAGGGTTCGGGTCAAGGGGACGGTGCGTATCGAGTTCATGGTAGGGGATCAATTCCCAACGGATGCCACATTCCTAGTTGTCGAGGAGATGCCTGGGTTCAACCTGATCTTAGGGAGGTCCTCATTAGCCCAGCTGAGGGTAGTGTCATCACGTATACATCAGGAAATACACCTACCCTACGCGGGAGGGGAGGTCGTAATACGCGGTGATGAAATCACCCCCAGGACTATCAACAACATTGAGGAAGAATGGGGTTTGGAGATAAAAACGTCGGATGATCAAACCCCTCCCTGAATCCCTCAACAAACTGAAACCAATGATGACAGTCTAGCCTGGGCTAATTTTCCATTTCAGGATAGCAGCATGGAGGAGTCAGACGATAAATCTCTCTGCCCTTACGCAACACCAAATGTAAAGGCCATTAGGAAACAATTGCGAATTAATGATTGAACCAAATGGCATTTACGCGCATTATCATGTTTTTACCAATTATCGCCATTTACGTTTAGCAGTACGTTTTCATCCAATACATATTTAAGCTACAGAAATTTTCAATGTTTACGCTTGCCATTCCTTACGCTATTGCATTTCTATTATGTACGCTATTTATGTCTTTTAATTACTCTAGTCCGATTACGCAGAAAAATACATTACCATCAATTACGCTCTCCATATTACACAAAGAGGATCCGCAACGACCTTAAACTAGCCAGGGCCCGCAACGGCCTTAAACTAGCCATGGCCCGTAATGGCCTAAAACTAGTAATGGCCCGCAATGGCCTAAAACTAGCCATGGCCCGCAATGGCCTAAAACTAGTGATGGTCGGCAATGGCCTTAAAACTAGCAATTCCATTTTTTTGCAACATAACTTAAGCAAAATCATTAACAACTACATTTACGCTTTTCATATGAAAACACAAAAAACACAAAAAAAAACATAAATAACAGTTAAAATCATCACAAGATCTTATAGCTAGTCTTTCAGTCATTCACATAACCATTATTGACTTCAATCAATAAAATCATGCGTAAACTACAATTACGCATCTCCTTTGATGCCACTGTCACCAGTATCTCTCAAGTCCGGCTCTAGACCTAATAAATCGTCCTCTAGTGGGCCTTCTCTTCTGGAAAGTATTCCTTCATGAGGAATTTCCTCTTTACGAGGTTCTCGCTCTAACACCGGCTCCATAGGAGGACGCTCTTCCTCACTACGTCCCTCTTCTTATACTTTCTCCTCAGCTGGTTCATCTTCTCTATCCTCTTCTATGACCTAGATGAGGAGAACATATTAGCAAAACAACACTTGACGACATAACCAGAAAATTTAGATTCAGTCATGATTAAACTTACTCGCGATGGCCCTTCTTATGCAGCAAAGGGAAGCTTTTCTAAGCCAGCCCATAGATGCTCCATGCTTTCATCCTCAGTCAGGTCAGACCACACTTCATCTCCCAGAGCAGCTCCAACCTTCACCTTCCCTTTCTCCATGCTACTCTAGTGAGGCAGGTCAGGGAAGAAGGTAGGGACAGTAGTCTCGTCCCCGGGGAGAGTCATCTCCCTTTTCAGGGACGCACTCATGGTCACCTGCTCTTGAAACTTCTGGAAGGCTTCGGATGCCCCAATGACATCAAGGAAGACTCGCAAGGATTGAGCTTCGACGGCAGAATCACAGTAATGTTTACGATAAGCGATGCTTTCCTACTTATACAAATGCTTGTGGTCTTTTTCCTTCTGCCCCCATTCTTGCACACTTGCGCAGAAATCCCTCCAGTCTTGGCTTTTCTGAGCTAACAGCTCTATTTGCATCCACTGCTCTACCAACGCCCGACTGGTTTCCACGCTGTTCTTGATGGCAGTCCAATAATGGGAGTAGTCTATAGCAGTATTACGCTAGTCCTCGTCACCTATCTCCCACGCCTGTAGGAACTTGCATCGCGACCTTAGGTCTCCGACCTCCTTGGTCAGAGATTCATTCTTCTGCTCTAACCTCTGCACCCTTTTCCAGAGGTTTTCACTTACACCCTTACTCTCCCATAAGGAGCGAGTCGAGCATAACGCACATTTGGCTCCACCGCCCCATCTGATGGAGGCTCCACTCTATCCAAATCAATTGGCTTCGTTGGGTCACATCGAAGGCGAGCTCCTAATAGTAAACATCATTAATGTATATGAAACATTATCACTGCATAATAAAATAAACCTATTATAGCTACAACGTACCAGTTGCAGGATCGATGCACTCGAGGCACTCAATCATATCGTTGACAACGCCTTCCATGAAGGCGAACTTGTCAGGAAAGTCTCTCCATGCTCTGCTCACAGCGGTGGACGTAGACGTATCCTCTTCTCCTACAGCGTAGTCGAGTTAGAAATTATAATTACTAACAGAACTCTTCAAAGTTTCCAACACACTCATTACCTCTACCGGTGACAGTGGGGAGCCCGCCAACATCTTTTACCTCCTCCCTTGCTTCATGCACAAGAGTCTGTGCATCGCTTGTCCCAACAGCTAGGGCCACTTCACTCACAAGAGTCTGTGCGTCACCTGTCCCTATAGCCGGGGCCTCCTCAAGCACAAGGGTCTGTGCGTGGCTCACCTTAACAACTGGAGCCTCCTTTTCTAAAACTGGGGCGCCTTCCCCATGACTTAGTACCACTGCCCCTGTTTCAAGGGTCAACTGCTCTGTAACTTTCTCTGACCATATCATATAATACATTTAATACAATTCAAAATATCATAAATAAACATTGCATAGTACAACTTTCAATACATTTCTTCATGGTTACCAGGCGGAGGCTTACTTTGCTGAACTCTGACTTCCACAGTTTGTCCTCTACCACTCCCAGGCTTCGCAGAGGCCTCAGTTAAACGAAGCATTTTGCGCCGAGCTGAAGTTTCCACAATTTCTATTGCCAAACGTTTTCCTCGTGAGGCATCGTCAATGTAAGTGGGCATTATCCCACCTACACTATCAGGGCCTCGTATTCGCGACACCGCCAAATCCCTGGTCATTATCGACAGAGATTCCCCAATTCCTTCCGGAGGATCCTGCCCACGGGTAGTGTGAGGATATGCGTAATCCAAGGCCTAGATAGCTGGTCTCGGTCTTGTTGCACCCAGACCCCATTCCTTTGGATGACCAAGAATTCAGCAAAACATCGAAGGCAGACTATGAAGAAGGCGTAATGCACGTTGAAATGAGACTTGAGCTTCTTGCGAAGCCTGATCATCTCAGTGCGTAGTCCCTCAACAAAATAGCTCGCCTAGTTGAACTGGGTCCCTTCTTCCAGAACCTTCCACATAATACAGGTCTATTCTATGGAAAAGAACCTCCCCTGTGAGAGCATTTTGGGGAAATTCCGGGCCCGAAAAAGGGGATAAACTGTCTTGGCGACTTCTAGTTGGATTCTTTCACAAGGGATCCCTTTAGGATCCTTTTTGACCCCTACCCACTCCTCTAGCCACTCCTGACAAGAGAGACTCCTCTTTGCCTTCTCCTCTATGGGAAGGCCATCAGAGGGGACCCCGAAAAGGTCTTCAAAGAGCTAAGCGTCAGTGTCAAAATTTACACGTACGTGATGCACACGCGTGTAAAAATGCTCCGCCCTTTCGCTGAAGGAGTTGACCAGCGTTAGAATTTCACTGGCGGGGACATCAGGAGTTGTGGCTAAAAATAAATGCATTAATCTCGCTTCTCGTATCTTGGTGACCACCACAACTGTGGCCACCGCGTGGCTGAGCTAGCGTTGTGCATCCTTGATGTCACCGTAGTGGAAGAGGACGGTATTCACCCCACGGCTGGAAATTGTAAGGGTAATCTCTCGAGATTTCCTAACTGAACAATGTATGACATAGGTGAAACAAAAACATTATTATGTCACATTCACAATTCACAATTACACCACACAACAATAGAATACACAGTAGTTTTACCAGGTCCAAATGGCAAAGGAAATGGAGGAAGTTTCCTCTGCACATCCTCAAAGGTAAGGGGTGGATCCAAGGTCCAATCGTCATTTACCCACCCAAGATTCTGGCAATTCTCGAAAGCATCAGCATAACGGGTGGGATACTCATGAATATCGAAGCCAATCTGCCCCATCACACCAGCGCGTACGTTGCTAGTTGAGGTAAACGCCTTTATCGCCGTTTCGGTCCATGACAAAGTATCTCCATCCCCTACTAACTTGTTCTCATGAATAAAAAACCTGTACCATACCACATAGGCTTATCTCGCGCTTTAAAAAACTCAGACAATAGACATATAATGACAATATAGCCAACAAAACCACTTACCCGCCTGAGTAGTACACTGTGCCTGGTGGGTTCTGGAAGTAGGTTGAGACATGGCAAGCCACGAACAGAGTGTTGTATGCATGATAGCAACTAAACTAGGCCATTTTCCAAATCCAACTTAAGCACCTCAAACCTTGGGCGCTAAGTTCTCGGTCCTGGGGACGACCGGTATCGATGGCCCCGTCTGTCAAGAAAGCCAAAATTCCCTATGCGGAACCCACTAACAGATGCTTCAAAATGGCACCAGCAATATCTCCTAATAAATTAGACCATATAATAACGTTGTAGTTACGTAATAAAAACTGCAGAAACTCCAGCGCACCCTTACGAAACCATATGGCCCTCCCATGCAACCAAGTTTGCGGGGGAGGGACATTAGGCATGATTGGGTTTATGCAGTATAAAACCCCAACAATATCTAAGACGATCAAGACAGGTCTCAGCATAACACTATACAGAAAATGCAATAAACAGATCAACGTTTAGATTCACGTTTGCATGTTTAAATACAGAAAACCTACAAATTACGCTTAGCTATTCATACCGCAATCGCCCAAACCCTTGCAACAGCGCAAGGTTCATCCCTGACAACGGTGATAGACTCAACCCCATTAAACCCTCGTCTTAACAAGAGGTCCACAGTCTAAAACCCTCATTCACGCGAATGACGCTATAAGAATAAACACTACTAAAACAACACAAGTACGCAAGGAATGGCCTACTGGTTCAAAGGCTTAGGGTCCTTGACTTCGACCACTACCTGCGAAGTACGTTGCAGATTCTCTTGCACTTCGTCGATCTTCTCCAATTTTGTGTTCTTTCTTTTCGCTTTAGGCGCCATTATTGCAACTTCAAAGCCTTCACAGTCTCGCACTTTCACGTCTTTGCAAACTACACACTCCAATCTTTCGCTCTGGACAGTTAGGAATTTGAATTTACAATAGCCAACAGCCTGTTCTTACTGAAAACTGCTTACTTATATAAAAAATTTAACTAACTTGGTACCCAATTTCAGCAAAACTTGCCCAAATATTGGTGTCAATATGAGCTGGAACCCGAAGATCAAAATATTAATTACGTCAGATATCGCACACATTGCGATCCGAAACGACCCTAAACTACTGTATCTTATCTCCTCGTAATCAAGTCTCATTAATTATAGGCTGTTCGCAAAATTTAAAATTCAGTTAGCTTTACGCAGCAACGTCACGTCACTTCCTGTACACTAAACTAAATGTTATTCGTTAAACACTTATCGCACCAAACTTAGGATCTTTCTAATTACTCTCGCATTTGACAATTTTGCAGGATAATCAACAGATGGATGAAATGTTATCTGCACCACTAGTTTTAACAAGCTTACACGGTAAAATCATTAGACAGTTTGATCCCACATTAATGACACAATCATAGCCACGTCGGAAACATCTCTAGACTGGCCAGAGCAATCGATGCGCACGCTAGATCTGGAAGCTGGAGATGTAATCGAAGACCCACTCAACGAGGTCTCTGTGGTTATGCATAGGGGCAAGAATAAGACTCTCAAAGTTAGTTCTTTATTAGACCAAAAGGCACGTGACGACATCAAACAAGTCCTCCATAGTAATATCACAGTGTTTGCATGGTTTTACGAGGATATGCCAGGACTAGACCCAAGATTAATTCAACACAACATAATCCTAGATCCCCATATCAAAGCCGTCAGGCAAAAAGCAAGAAAGATCAAGCTAGAAGTCGCGCTAGCAGTACATGATGAAATCACTAAGCTGTACCAAGCAAGCTTTATTCGAGAGGTTGACTACTCGGACTAGGTATCCAACATTGTAGTAGTTCCCAAAAAGATCGAAGGAATACGCATTTGTATAGACTTCCGAGACTTGAACAAAGCTACAATCAAGGATAATTTCCCATTGCCGAGTATCGATCAATTGGTGGATACAACCGCTGGACATGCACTTTTGTCCTTCATGGATGACTTCTCAGGCTACAATGAAATACGCATTAACCCAGCGCACCAGTTAAAAATGACATTTATGACACCTTGGGGGACCTTTTGCTATACCATGATGCCTTTTGGCTTAAAAAACGCCGGAGCAACATATCAACGAGCTATGACATACATCTTTAGCGATTACCTCTTAGGGAGACTGAATGATTATGTTGACGATATAGCTGTTAAGTATTTAAAGTCAGAAGATCATTCAGAGGATTTGGAGTTAGTTCTAGAAAGATGTTCTAAATATGACCTCCGACTTAACCTAAAAAAATGTGTGTTTGGAGTCAAAACTGGACACATGCTGGGTTTTGTGGTATTAGAAACTGGCATACACGTAGACTCTGACAAAGTCAAAGCCATTGTTGAATTGGCACCCCCTACAAGTCTTAAGCAATTACGCGGATTACAGGGGAGGTTACATTTTATCAGGCGGTTCATCTCGAGATTAACCGACAAGTTACATTCTATGCAACATTTACTTAAAAAGGGGGTTAATTTTGAATGGACAGACGATTTCCAGTGTGCGTTTGATAGCTTGAAGCAAGAGCTTCAACGCTTGCCAACAGTTTTCCCACCGCAAAGGGATCAACCATTCTATATCTACCTCGCAACTTCAGACGTAGCCTTAGCAGTGTTACTCTATCAAAGGAGGGATGATGGGTCAGAAGTACCCATCTACTACTTGAGTCACGCTCTATGTCCGTATGAAACGAGGTACAACAAAGTAGAGCGTAACTGCTTAACATTAGTATTTACGCTCAAGAAGTGCAGACATTATCTTTTCCATAGCCAAGTTAACATCATCTGTAAAAATAACATCCTTAGCGCCATTACACATAACTTATACGAAAGTAGCAAAATAGCTCGTTGGAAGGCTATCACAGCAAAATTCGATTTGCATTACATTGGTCAATCTTCTACGAAAGGCCAAGCGATAACCGACCAATTAGTAACATCTCCCATTGACAGTCAGGCAACTATAGAGCCTGAATTTCCAGACGAATATGTACATAGTGTAAGCCCTATCTTAACAGGCCCCGAGGCGACGTTGTATTTCGACGGAGCTTCAACCGCTAGAGGTGGTAGTGCTGCCACCATTATTACGCTATCACCTGAGGATGTGCATCTTCACGCTTATCTCTTGACCTTCCCCTGTACGAACAATGTGGCAGAGTACGAGGGGCTTCTTAGGGGATTACTAACTACCAGCGAACTCGATGTTTGACACTTGGCAATTAAGGGTGATTCGATGCTCATCATCAATCAAATCACAGGGGTCTACACCTGCAAAGATGTACATTTGTAGTCCTACTGCGATATGGCTAAAGATCTTCTAAAGCAATTCATGACCATCGATGCCCAACACGTGCCACGAAATGATAACACACTGGCCGATGCACTGGCTACAGTAGCCTTAAACATGCCATCACATCTATTCGACACTTGTCCCACTTTAATAATAGACTGTACAGGTCCTATCATTCAGGTGGCGCAAATATCTTCTCTTCTCGATGAAAGCATGTCAAAATGGTACAACAACATCAAAACTTACCTCTTGCAAGGCGAGCTACCACGCGAATTGACACACGCGCAAAAAGATGCAATCTGCAAGCGTGCTAAGCAATACGTTATCGTAGGAAACAGTACTCTCTTTAGACACTCTTATGATGGTGTGTTGCTTACTTGTGTTAACAAAGACCAAGCACAGCGTATAGTTGGCAAGATTCACGAGGGATTATCCGGAGGACACGTAGCACCACAGGCTATGGCCTCAAAAATCCATCGCTTAGGATACTACTAGCCACGCATGGAAAAAGATTACTTGACAAAGGTTAAAACTTGTGAGACATGTCAACGTCATGCAAATCTTATACACATGTCACCTACAAAGTTACATACGACTCAAATAACATGGCCATTTCAACGATGGGGACTAGATATTATAGGTCCCATCACGCCAAAATCTTCTGCGGGTCATAGCTTCATAATTACTGCTACTGAGTATTTTACAAAGTGGGTGGAAGTTGTTCCTTTACGGAAGATCACATCTCAACAGATTTGCCATTTTATCCTAGACAACATCGTAACTAGATTTGGTCTCCCGATAACTATCGTGACCGACAATGGGCCGCAGTTTAGTAGTATGGAAACCAAATCCTTCTGTGATAGCCTTGGCATTAAACAATCTTTTTCCTTGTCCTACTACCCGCAAGCAAATGGTTAAGCTGAAGCAACAAACAAAGTTATCATCAATCTGCTCAAGAAAATGCTCGACAGCAATAAAAAACGGTGGCATAAAAAAATCGTCTATATGCTATGGGCATATCGTACTACATGTAGGACGGCTACAGATAGTACGCCCTATAGCCTAGTCTATGGATCTGAAGCAGTGTTGCCTCATGAGTTGCAAATTCCTTCTCTGAGAATAGTCCTCTCCACGATTATAAATGAGGCTCAACACACCGAGGCTTGGATCATGGATTTGGACTCAGTAGAAGAGAAGCGCATACAAATGCTTGATACGATCGAAAAGTATCAAGATAAGTAGAGGCAAAAGCATCGTCACAATCTTTAGCAGCATCCGATCAAGAAGGGAGATTTAGTTCTCAAGGTCGTTCGCAAACCAGCACGAAAATTCTCTGCAAACTGGGAGGGCTCTTTCTTGGTGGCTGATGCGTACAGCAACGAAGCATTCAAGTTAGCGGATGTCGACAGCAACAAGTTACCAAATCCTGTCAATCATATATATCTGAAGCGATACTACATATAGTTGCATCTCCAGTGTGAACATCAGGTATGGCCATGATCATCCACTATGACGCTAAACTAGCAACAACCATCTGCTACAATGTAAAATTGGCATTCCCTGCACGCGTCCACCACGACGCTAAACTGGCACTGATCGTCTTCCATGACGTCAAACTGGCAAGTTGTAACCGTCCGCTACGACGTAAAACTAGTAGTGTTGTACAGGTCCGCCAAGATGAAAAACTGGCATCTTTTGCATGCGTCCGCCATGACGCTAAACTGGCACCGGCTGTCCGCCATGACATAAAACTGGCAAAGGTAAGTAGTCGTCCACTGAGACGTAAAATCAGCATAGAGCTGTCCCTGTGTCATGACATGAAACTGACATCCACAGCACAGTCTACTGAGACCATACATCAGCCCCGCCACTGTCTGCTACGACGTAAAACTAGCGTTATTCAGTCTGCCCAGACTTTAAACTGGGACCATGGTCTGCTGAGACTCAAAACCAGTAGCAATAGTCTACCAGGACTTAAAACTGGGACTTACAGGCTGCCACCACGCAAATCAAGTGAGCGTAATCACCTCTGCATAGCTACACGACAAATGGGGTGGGATACTGAGGAAGTCCCACTGCCGCTACCCCACCAGCATTCTACTGATTCCTCGGATGTGCTGAGAGGCATACTACTGACCCCTCGGAGATGCCGTCACTGCGCCCACTGCAACGGTGGTACTTCTGAGGGTTTAGTTTCACCAGCCGGAGCCCCGACGAAATCCTCGTCGACACCGACCTCGGGGATCTCCGCTCATCATCACTATCAGACTCTGGCTTCACAAATTCACCTAGCTGGTTCATTGCATAACCAGTTAGGTGCGCTGAGTCTGATGTCCTTTGGCGACGATATGCTGGGCCGAGCGTCAAGGATGAAGACTTTGGTCTCGCGCTACAGTTCTTCCTTTGCAGCCCGATCGCTTTATCTTGCCTCAACTGGTACTCATTTCAACAACCTCACCAGTCGTTCGCACGAGCAATGGTGTCCTCTATTTTCTTCTGTGGTTGCAGGTTACTTGCTTTGAGGACGTTGTTCAAAGGTGCATTCATCTGAGTGGTGAAGTACAAACAGCGTTCTGAGATGGCTGCTCAAGTTAGCCTATCCACTTAGAAGTTCATCCCTCTTTCCCTTACAATCCTTCCCTTAGCTCTTACTTCACTTCATCTCTACCATCTGTTTCCCGTATGCAAAATCTACATACGCAGCATCCGTTTTTCGCATTCGCATTACAATCAAGTCCATAAACTGGCGTAACACAATTCGCCAAGTGGATGCTCAAAAAAAAGTAGGGGGTTGGAAAAATGGGTGAAACACATCTCACCCAGGCCGTGCAGACGTAACACAATTCGTCTATGCAACCCCTTCACCTACAAAATGATGGCATAACTCCTTGCTAACGCACCTGCAGGAGAAAGCCTAACTGCTTATGCATGAAAATAGCCATCCTTACTCATTTGTGTCTTCCCCGAACATGTTTCCTCCTATACAATCCTATCTCCCATTCCATCCATCTTTGCTCTTCTATGTTGACAGAGTGACACTTGAGTAACCATTAATGAATGTTTTTGATGATTTTACTAATTCGATGTTTCGTATTCTTTATCGACGTCTTTCGGGCAAGCCCTTTAAACCGTAAACAAAGAGGGGCCATTGAAACACTGTGGCAATTGCAAAGTCGGCCTTTGGCGAAGATTTTCGATTCAAACGAAAGTACATGACAGAATTCCAGAAGGAAGAACAAGGTAGAGTAAGACAAAGAGGCACGCAGCATCAAGTCTTCGAGTTCCTTTGCAAATTTCCAATCTTACTATGTTTTCTATCTTTATGCTGTATTACGTGACACAGCGTAATGATGAATAATTTTGTTTAACATAGTCTGGTATCAGAAGGCGACTTACTTCAGCAGATTTGGAGAGGCTTAAGTAGCATAATATGCAACTTCTCATATATTTTGCTAAGTCTTTTGTCCAAGGCCAAGTTTACGCTCTGTTACGCAACGCATGCATGATGAGCTTCAAAGAAGTCAAAGGCAAAGTCCAAAGATGCATAACAGATCAGCTCCTTTCTTTTTACAGGTTGACCTCCTTACGCTCGTTACGCAACGCAGCGTGTGTCAGCGTAAGTCATCGTCAAGTTAATCATTGTTTACGCTTCACTACGCTCCATGGAGTAAAAGAGCATAAAATAGCTTGAATCCATTATTTTCATGCTTTGTTATGCTCTTGCACGTGACGCAATGCGTATGAGCGTAATGTAGCCCAAAATCAGCTGAAACATGCCCGATGCACGTTTGTTATTCATATGCACAATACACAGATGGGCGTATTGTGCGTGATCATGAATTTCAACACAAAGATGGTCAGGTCAATGATGTTTTGAAAGGTTTGAAACAAGTGTTATCACGGCCATGACTTCTCCACATGTTGTCAAACCTATAAATACTTCAATTGACAGAGACACAAAAAAAAAACACAACACACAGAGAAACAGAGATAGCAGCATTTTGGCAATTTCGCTTGAAGCTTGAAGCTTGAAGAGAAAAACATCCAAGCCCTTATTTTGGAAGCTTGAAGAGAAAAAGAGAGAAAAAGAAGATGAAGCGTGTTGCCGCCAATGCCGAGATTGCGCCTTCCGTTGTTTATCCATAACCACGCCATCAAACTTGCTGCTTTCGTAAACGCTCCAATTCTGGTCCATCCTAAGTGCTTCCTCCAAGCCCAGTCCATTGTTTGTATGATCGCCATCTGCACACATACCACAGTCATAAATGAGCAAGGATAGATAAATCACAATGCAGCTAATACCTTGCCTCGATATAAAATGCATTGGCTGAGTTGTGGTTATGGCAGAAACTAGTTTGGAGATTTATCACTGGTGACTACCCAAGGTGTAGGGGTTAGGAAAATAGTAGAATGGAAAAAATTTAAAAATTTGTGCCACGGCCCCCATGACTAAGAGCGAACCTCCGATAGCTATAAGATGGAAAAATATGAGGAACAAAAAAGGTGGGAAAAATAACAACAGCAACGCCAACAAAATGGATGTCATGGATGGGGATGAAACAAGAAATGATTAATTGCAGGAAATGTTTAAGGAAAATAAGTTAACAATTGCACCAAAAAGAAATGCCAATGGGTCCTCCCGAAAGTAGGCTTGTGCCCTTAATGCCCTAACATACCCAAAAACCAAAGAGTCCGTAGGCTCTAGGAATGTCATTCGGAAGCAAGAGTTAGAAACTTACTCATGAGAATTCACCAAAGAAAAACAATGCATCAACCCAGAGACAGACTAATGATGAAACCAACAATGAGGTTGAAAATGGGAAGAAAGATGGAGAGGAGAGAATGGAATGTAATCCCAAGAACAAGGTTGTGTAACCCCCCTTGTGTATTTTATGGTTAATGTGACTGAGTAAAATGCATTCCAAATCCAGACTCAGACAAACCACGTCCAATGACCTCGCATCAACACACTTGACCAATCCATCCACTTGAAACAACAAGAATGCTTCCACAAAGAGTCATCACCATTCCGAGAAGAGCGAGATAGAGAAGTAGAAAGCAAGAAAGGGCCTTAGTTAGATGAAACCTTCAAGCATGGGTAACATGTCTTTCCAGTTCCATAACCAATTCTTGTAGCCCATACATCATTATTGTGTCTAAGGGGTGTGCTCTGAATTCTCACTTTTGTGTGTGTGTGTGTGTGTGTGAGAACTACACCATGCAAAGATTTATTTTTATTCACTCAGCTTCTTGATATTTGAACAATGTCAGAATGGTAGAAAACCCAAGAAAAAGCATCCAAGCACCCAAGAGAATGGCTAGCACAAATGCATCGAATCCCCTTGAAGTCACACCCTTTTCATCCTTTGAGTCTTTCCTTGGTTTGAAAAATACCCAGCCACAAATTTATTAACAAATTTACTTAGAAAAAGAGGATTGTATAGTTCCAAGCCAAAGAAAACCATAGAGTTGTATGGATGAGTGGACAACATGAACTTATTGCCTATTTTACCTAAAGAACCATACCTTGGTATCAACATCATAATTCAAAGGTAAAAACCAAACATTAGCAATCAATATGATATAATTCAATCCACCATCATGAGCACTTATTGGATGACAAATAAAAGTCAATCAAGCAAACAAAGAAATAGTAAAAATATGAACAATGGTGTAAAAAAAAATAAGAAAAGTTGAAAAAATGTGTAAAAAAAAAAATGTGTAGAACAAAAATGTGTAAAACAAAAATTCAAAAAAAAAACTGAGGGCCTAGAACAGTTAGCATAGTTGGCCATCTACCCCACGACTGAGTTGGAAGGAGAAGATCTGAAATAGTGAGCAGGGTTGTCCACCAACAGAGGTAGCATGTGTACTAATTGTCCTAAACTCATGGAAAGGTTTGGTTTGTTGCACGTTGATCAAAACTTTCTTGTTTGGGCTCTCAAGTTTGTATATTGTCATGGCCCCCGAAGGAAAAGTTGCATAAATAATATAAGGTCGTGGGCCTTCCCACGATGTTTGAATTTTAGTACGTTGTGGCATGTGTGGGATTCTAGTAGAGAACCTTATCTCCTAGTTGATATTTAACTTTCCTAATTCTTAGGTAATGACATTGTTTATTGAATGTCTTGTGCAGTTCATTAGATGACAGGGCAGCTAGTCGATTTTTATCTAGCAAGTTAAGGGTTACTAACTATTGTTTCTGTGCTAGATCAAGGTCAAGGTTGAGGTCACATGTCATGGATAGTGTACGGATCTCAGTTTGAATAGAAAATGTCGGAAGCTTTCCGTACACTAACTAGTAGGGAGAGTAGCCTGTAGGGAGTTTCCATGTGGAGCGGTATTCCCAAAGAGCATCATTCAATATAGTGCTCCAGTCTCGCCTATACTTGCTAATAGTTCTTATCAATATTTTCGTAATCTCCCTATTGGTGACCACTACTTGACCGTTCGCTTAGGGGTGGTATGGTGTAGTCAATTTATGCTCAACCCCTAAGCGTTGCATTAATTTCTGAAAAGTTGCACCTGTAAAATATGTACCATTATCTGAAATAAGTGCACACGGCACATCAAACCTGTTCACGATTTGTTGTTGAATAAATCATGCATCTGTACATGATGTACAATCTTTAACAATAACTGCTTCGGCTCATTTTTTTAGGTATTCAACGGCAACTATGATATAAGTTTTTCCACTATACATTGGTGTAATGGCCCCTATAAAATCAATTCCCCAAATGTCGAAGGGTTCTAACGGTTGAATCCATTGTTGCAGACCCTCCATTCTAGCATTCATTCCCCCATCACATTGACAGCACTCACAAGATTGAAAAAATTGATGAGTGTCCTCAAATAATGTAGGCCAATAATATCCTACAAGCAAGATCTTGATGGCCGTTCTTCTCCGAGTGTAATGACCCCCCCAAGGACCCTCATGAGCATCTTGGAGAACTCGCAGTTAATCTATATTGAAAACACACTTTGTAAAGTTGCCTATTGATCTCCATAAAGTACTTGGCTCACTGAAGAAATGGTTGTTTCTTCTTAAGGTTTAACTCTTGTGGTGTTTGTTGGGTGAGGAGATAGGTAAGAATGCTATTGTACCAGTTTGTCTCCATGGGTGATTGATTATTCATTACACCAGCAAAGAAGAATTCATCTAAAAAATGATCAGAAATTGCATACTCATCCTCTTTGTTGTCCCATCACAACCAAGATAAATGATCAGCAACTACATTGTCAGTGCCTTTGCGATCGATCATTGCTAAATCAAACTCTTGTAAGATTACAAATCATCATATAATACAAAGGCTTACCATTGGCTTATACATGAGAAACTAGATTGCACTATGATCTGTATGTATATATACTTTATATCCCAATACATAGTGTCTAAAATTTTCTAGTGCAAACACTACAACCATTAATTCTTTCTCTACGGTAATGTAGTTAAGTTGTGCACCAGCGATACTTCTACTTGCACAGTGGATTTAATAAGGACGCTTCTGGTCATCTAGTTGTGCAAGTACGGCTCCTAAGGCATAGTTGAATGCATCAATCATGATATGGAATGGTTTGGACCAATCAGGAGCTTGTAGAATGGGTGTTTCTACTAGCTTATGTTTCAGAGTTTGGAAAGCTAATTCGTATTCCTTGATCCATTCAAAAGGTACGTCCTTTTTCATTAATTCCACCAATGGTTTGGAAACCTTTGAAAAGTTCTCAATAAATCTCCTGTAGCTAGTGTGTCCAAGGAATGACCGAATATCTTTGACAATTTTCGATTGATGGGTAATTCCTTGAATAACTTTGATTTTGTAAGGGTCTACCTGTATCCCTGTGTGTGAGATTTTGCGCCCTAGTACTACGCCTTCTTGGACCATTAAATGGCTTTTCTGCCAATTGAGCCTCAAATTGGTTTCTACACATCTTTTTAACACTTGCTCTAACTAGTCCAAGGCTTGATCAAAGACCTCCACGCCATTCCCTATCTACTATTGGAATATGCTTAGAACTAGTCATTGAAATGTTACAAGGGCATTGCACAAGCCAAACGACATCTATTTGTATGCAAACATTCCCAAAGGATTGGTGAACGTAGTCTTGGCTTGGTCTTCTGGGGCTATAAGTCTTTGGTTATATCCACTATATCCATCTAGAAAACTATAATAGCGATGCCCTGCAATGGTGTCTAAGACTTGGTCGACAAATGGCAATGCAAAGTGATCTTTGAATTTTGCTATATTTAGTAGCCTAAAATCTATACACACCCTCCATTTGCCTCCTTTTTTAGGTACAATAACTAAGGGGCTAACCCATTCGCTATTAGCAATGGGGTATATGAACCCAGCCTTGAGAAGCTGTTTGATTTCTTCCTTAACTACTTGCTTCAACTTTGGTTTCAATTGCCTCTGCGGTTGTCTTCGAGGCTTCATGAAGGGGTTGGTGTAAATTTTGTGCTAGCATATCCTAGGGTCTATTTTAGTTAATTCAAGATACGAACAAGCAAAGGCTTTCGACCATTTATTTATCACCTTCAGCAATCTCTCTTTTTGTTGCGGAGCAAGCTTCGTATTAATAATTACCGATTTTCCATTTTTAAGGAATGTGTATTCCATACCGGTGGACAACGATTTCAACTCGAGGGGCTCCTACTTAAATTTCTCAGGGATTTCCAACTTTCCCCAATTGATATTTTCAAGGCTAAGACTTGGGAGTTGGTGGTGAACTTGCTCTAATGCGTCTATGCTATCAATGTAAGTGCAAGTCAAACCCTCAGTTGGTGGTGCCTTCCTGTCGTGTGGCTACTACATACAAGCATCTTTGTATGTTGATCACTTGTGCACATTGATTGCATGTAGGTAGTGCTAAACTTTGCACAAACCATGACCTCTGCACGCAAATACATCTTATGTCACTGTATGCGATGCATGGAACTTTCTTCTTCTCGATCTTTCTAAATGTATTTTTCTTTGATATTTCTAGGGAAAGATCACGGATTCCTAGGTGTGCATCGATGGAACTTAGCCATGCCTTTCCCATTATGATTGGGAAGTCCCCCTTACCGTTGTTCATCTAGATCACTAGGAAGTCAGTTGGGTATGACCACCCATAAACAGTGGTAACAATGTCCTCCATTAGTCCCAATGGAACAGTGATGGACTAGTCGGCCAACTCTAGACAGATGTTGCTCTTTTTCAATGGAGGTAGATTCTAGGCCTTGTACATTTCTTGAGAGATTAAATTGATACAAGAACCTGAATCCAACAGAGCTTTGCATGGCTCATTCCCAACAATTTGTAAGCATACTAGAGGACTCCCAGGATCAGAGAATTTCGTAGGAAGATGGCCCACTTTGATCCAATCGATGACGACATGTGTTAGCATGACCGTATGCGTTGAGTGCTGTGGTTGGGTTGAAGGAGGCTTTGAAGTTTAGATTGATACTGAGACATCTAAGGAATTAGCCGTTTATGATTGCAAGGGCTTGGTTGAACTATTGGTTTTAAAGAAAGGTCTTGTCTTCATGCGGTTGTCGGAACCAATAGTAGGTTGAGAATTAACAACCCTTGTGGCATTACGTTGTTGCAGCTGGGCAGGGAGTTCACCTTGCATCACAGAAGAAAGTGGTAGTGGAGCTATTCGTGGAAGAGGTGCAACCAAATGAAAAGGATGGTATATTTGTGGAATATCGCCCCTAGGAGAAGGAGTCCTATAATACTCACAAGCTTGGTAGTGAGGTTAAGGACTAATGTGATCTGTAGAGTCACATGGAGAGACTGGTTGCTGCACGTAATATCTATACAAGTCAGGTTGCCAGTAAGGATATTCTTGCCTTGATTGTGGGTGTTTCCATTGTTGATATTGCTCAATCGGTTGTGGTGGAGTTCCACTTGGATAATACGTTAAGGGTTGGTGGACCTATCTTGGGTTACCTTGGGGGTAAGGTAACCTTCAGGGTGTTTGCCGTTTATTCAATCTTGGGTTGAGTGCATACACCCCAGACTCCTGCAGATATGAGATTACAAGGCAACATCCCTTAGGATGGTCATATTGGCATATCTCGCATCCACTATCATTTTCTATTTTCGAATCTACAACCTCTTCAATGATGGAAACTTTGCCCTTACCCTTGCTACGTGCATGTTCATCTTCTCTTTTTTTTCTTTTTTCACTACCTTGCCCTCTAGACTCCTCTACTAATTTAAGAACAGTTTGAAATCTATTGTCTAGGGAATTCCACATTTGGTCTTCCTTTGATAATACTTCTGAAGTCAACTTTTGGATAGGCAAAGTTTTCCTATTCACCATCTCTTCGAGTGGTGACTCTTCTTCATCCTCATGAAATCTTACTCCCCTCTTCCAAAGGGAAAGATCTCTGTTATACTCTTTCGTGCTTTCTCTCTTTCGTAGCTCACCTTCTTCCTTAGCAACTTGCTCCAATAGTCTTTGAAGTTGATGGGACCTAAGTGTAACGACGGAAAATTTTGGTAGCTGGAAAATACCAAACAAAAATCCGTGTACACAGTCTTAACTACAGATCTGTGCGAGGGCCGTGCTAGAGAAAACGAATCCGCAGTGCCCTGAACAGTCTTGTCGATCAGATAGGGACTTACTCAATCAGTAAATTGATGAATATTATAGATATTCCATGAAATAATTTGATTTGATGAATCATGAAAGGAGTAGAAAACGATGTAGATTAATTGGAATAACAACAACGTCAACACGACAAGAAGGATTAGATTTAAGAAAATGCGCAATTCCAAGATCTGTACTTTTACCCAAAAATTGAGTATATTGTATACAAAGTTCCAATGGAAAACTCCGCTTATCTTGCGTGAAGCATACATAAAATAATAACAAAACTGTTCAACAAGGAGTACAGAATGGAGTTCGGTCTACCTCGTAAGCCAAAGACGGGTTGCAAAGAAGGTCAAGCCTGGATGTCTATCGATCAACCGTTTCTGATCAATAGATCTTACCAACCACACCAGATGATCTCTCGATCTCTGATCTCTTCCCATTTTGCCTTCGATAGTCTTTGCTCAAAGCTGCCAATGATCACCAATGGAGAGAACTATATTTTCGCCAAAAGGGGTGATCACTCCTGCTGCCAATGCTCAAAAATGTCTCCTGCCTCTACTCAAAGGTGATAACTACCAAAAGTCGAAGATGTCAGCCTCTTGTTTCTTCGCCAACTGGAGTATTTATAAGTTCGACAACATGTGGAGAAGGCATGGCCCTAATGACACGTGTCTCGAACCTTCAAAATATCATTGACTTGACCAACTTTATGTTAAAACTAGCTATGTTGCGTCACATTTCCAGGGGAAGGGGCAACATACGCTGTCAACCACTTTTGCCAAAGTCGCCTCATGATTACGCACAATACACTCATCAGCGTATTGTGCGTGTGGATAACAGGTGTGTGTCTGGTATTGTCCTAGCTGGTCTTAGGCTACATTACACTCGTTTGTGCTGCGTCGCATGGCAGGGCATAATAAAACATGAAAATAGTTGATTCAAGGTGTACACCACAAAGTGTAATAGAGCGTAAAATGGTCAACTTTACAATAAATTTACGCTTTTCTACGCTGCGTACCGTAATGAGCATAAAGTGACCATTCTGCAAAAAGAAAGAAGTCAATCTGCTACGCTTCCTTGGACTCTGATTTTGACTTTCTTGAAGCTTGTTACACTACTCTACGTAATGGGGCGTAAACTCAGCTCTGAGCAAAAGACTTAGCCGAATATGTGACAGGTCTTTAAACTTCGTCAGATTCGCCGAAGTAAGGTATTTTCTGATATCTGGCTTATGTTAGGTAGAGCTACGCTAAGCGACATTACGCTATGTTGCATAATGTAGCGTAAAGAAAGAAAACAGAGTAGGATTTTAAATCTGTGAGGGACTTGGAAACTTGATGTTGCGTGCCTCTTTACCTTGCTTTGCCTTGTTTCTGTCTTTCTGAAATTTTGTCGTGAACTTTCGCCTGAATCGTGAATCTTTGCATTAGGCCGATTCGTAATTTCCACGGTGTTTCAATGGCCCCTCTTTATTGACAATTAGAGGGCTTGCCCAAAATACGTCGACAAAGAATACGAAACACTAGATGGGTAAAAGTACCAACAGTGTTCATCAATGATCACTCAAGTGTCACCTTGTCATCATAGAAGTGCAAAAATGAGGGAAACGGGAGATAAAACAGGACGGAAGGGAATTCTTATAGAGGTAAGAGGAAGGAGGTTCGGGGAAGAGTCAAATGAGGTTTGGGGAAGACTCAAATAAGGGGGTATAGCCTTCTCACGCATAAGCAATTAGGATTTTCTCTTGCGATTGTGTTTGCATGGAGTTATGCCATCATATTGTAGATGAGGGGGGTTGCATAGATGAATTTTGTTGCATCTGCATGGCCTGGATGAGTTGTGTTTCATCCATTTTGCTGACCGCCTTTTTTTTTGCGTCCACTAGGCGAGTTGTATTACACCGGCTCATGGACTTGATTGTAATTCAGATGCGGAAAGCATTTCACATTTTGTGTAAGAGAAACAGATGGGAAGGCTAAGGGAGGTAATAAGGGCGAGAGGTAGGATTATGAGGAAAATAGGGATGCACTCCTAAGTGGACAGGCTAACTTAAGTGGCCATCTCAAAATGCTTTCTGTATTTCACTGCTCAGATGAACACACCTTTGAATGACATCCTCGAAGTAAGTAACCTGCAACCAAAGGAGAAAACAGAGGATACCATTGCTTCGTCGAAGCACCAGAGAGGTTGTTGAAATAAGTACCATTTGAGGTGAGACAGAGTGAGCTGGCCATGAAGGAGGAACTGTAGCACGAGGCTAGAGTTTTCAACATGGACGCTCGGCCTAGCATATCGCCGCTAAAGAACATCAGACTCAGCGCGCCTAACTGGTTATGCAAAGAACCAACTAGGTGAATCTGTGAAGCCAGAGCCTGATAGTGATGATGAGCAGAGATCCTCAGGTTCGTTGTTGACGGGAACTCCTTTTGGGCTCCGGACGATGAAACTAATCTCTCAGAGGTGCCACTGCTACAGTGGGTGCAGTGACGGCATCTTCGAGGGGTTAGTAGTATGCCTTTCAGCACATCCGAGGAATCAGCAGAATGCTTGTGAGGTAGCAAGGCTGGCGGACGCGTGAATTGTAGTCGCACAGAGATGATTACGCTCGCTTGAATTACATGATGGCGGTTTGTAGGTCCCAGTTTTAAGTCCTGGTAGATTGTCGTTGCTGGTTTTAAGTCCCAGCAGACCATGGTCCCAGTTTAAAGTCTGGGCAGACTGAAAAATGCTAGTTTTACGTTGTAGTGGATGGTGGCAGAGCTGATTTATGGTCTCAGCAGACCGTGCTGTGGATGTCAATTTCATGTCGTGACCCAGGGACAAATCTGTGCTAGTTTTACGTCTCAGCAGACGAATACTCACCTGTGCTAGTTTTATGTCCGGGTAGACAGTTGGTGCCAGTTTATTGTCATGGCAGACACATGCAGAGAATGCCAGTTTTTCATCTTGGCGAACCTGTACAACACCACCAGTTTTACGTCGTAGTGGACGGTTACAACTTGCTAGTTTTACGTTGTGGTGGATGATCAGTGCCAGTTTAGCGTCATGGCGGACGAGTGAAAAGAGTGCCAATTTTACGTCGTAGCGGACGATTGTTGCCAGTTTAGCGTCATGGCGGACGCGTGAAGGGAGTACCAGTTTTATGTCGTAGCGGACGGTTTTTGCCAGTTTAGCGTCATAGTGGATGATTGTTGCCATACCTGATGTTAACACTGAATATGTAGCTAGATATAGTACCGCTTCAGATATATATGATTCACAGGATTCGGTAACTCACTGCTGTTGATATCTACTAGCTTGAATGCGCCGTTGCCATACACATCAGCTACCAAGAAAGGGCCCTCCCAGTTTGCAGAGAATTTGCCTATTGGTTCGCGAACGGCCTTGAGAACAAAATCTCCTTTCTTGATCGGACGTTGTTGAAGATTATGGCGGTGCTTCTGCCTGCCTCTGCTTATCTTGATACTTTTTGATTGTATCAAGCGTTTGTATTCACTTCTCTTCTACTGAATCCAAATCCATGATCCGAGACTCGGTGTGTTGAGCCTCATTTATAATAGTGGATAGGACCATCCGCAGAGAAAGAACGTGTAATTCAAGAGGCAGCATCGCCTCAAATCCATAGACTAGGCTATAGGGTGTATTGTCTGTAGCTATTCTGCATGTGGTATGATACGCCCATAGCACATAGAGGATCTTTTCATGCCACCGTCTCTTGTTGCCGTCGAGCATTTTTTTGAGCAGGTTGATAATGACTTTGTTCATTGCTTCGGCTTGACCATTTTCTTGTGGGTAATAGGGGGAGGAAAAAGATTGTTTGATGCCAAGACTATCACAGAAAGATTTGGTTTCTGTACTGCTATATTGTCGCCCGTTGTCAGTCATGATAGTCATCGGAAGACCAAATCTGGTTACAATGTTATCTAGAATGAAATGACAGATCTGTTAAGACATGATTTTCCGCAAAGGAATGACTTCTACACACTTCGTGAAATACTCAGTAGTGGTGATTATGAAGCTATGACCTGTGGAGGATTTCGGTGTGATAGGCCCTATAGTGTCTAATCCCCATTGTTGAAAGGGCCATGTGATCTAAGTCGTGTGTAGTTCTGTAGGCGACACATGTATAAGGTTTGCATAACGTTGGCACGTGTCGCATGTTTTAACTTTTGTAAGATAATATTTTTCCATCTACGACCAATAATACCCTAAGCGACAGATTTTAGAAGCCATAGCTCATGGTGCTACGTGTCCTCCGCATAATCCCTCGTGAACCTTGCCAACTATACATTGTGGTTGGTCTTTGTTAATGCAAGTAAGCAGTACTCCATCAAAAGAGCATCTACAAAGAGTACTATCTCCTATGATGACGTACTACCTGGCTCACTTGCGGATTGCATCTTTTTACGTGCGTGTTAACTCGTATGGTGGTTCACCATGCAAGAGGTAGGTTTTAATGTTGTCATACCACTCTGGCATGCTATCCTCAAGCAGTGAGGATATTTGCACCGCCTGAATGATAGGACCTGTACAATCTATTATTAATGTGAAACAAGTGTTAAGCAGATGTGATGGCACATTTAAAGCTAATGTAGCCAGTGCATCGACCAATGTGTTATCATTTCGTGGCACGTGTTGGGCATCAATTGTTGTGAACCGCTTCAGAAGATCTTTAGCCATATCGCAGTAGGGCTATAAATGTGTAGCCTTGCAGGTGTAGACTCCTGTGATTTGCTTTATAACAAGCATCGAATTGCCCCTAATTGCTAGGTGTCGAACATCAAGCTCTATGGCTGTTAATAATCCCCTGAGGAGTCCCTCGTACTCTACCACATTGTTCGTACAGGGAAAGGTCAAGCGGTAAGTGTGAAGACACACATCCTTAGGTGATAGCGTATGATTGTAGCGGCACTACCGCCTCTAACAGTTGAAGCTCCGTCAAAATATAATGTTGCTTCGGGGCCTATTAAAATAGGGTTAAAACTATGTACATGTTCATCTGAAAATTCAGTCTCTATGATTACCTGACTGTCAATAGGCGATGTTATTAATTGGTCAGCTATCGCTTGGCCTTTCGTAGAAGATTGACCAATGTAATGCAAATCAAATTCTGCCGTGATAGCTTTCCAACGAGCTATTTACTACTTTCGTACAGATTATGCGTAATGGCCCTAAGGATGTTATTTTGCAGATAATGTTGACCTGGCTATGAAAGAGATAGTGTCTGCACTTTTTGAGCATAAACACTAACGCTAGACAATTACGCTCTACTTCATTGTACCTCGTTTCATACACACATAGAGCATGACTCAAGTAATATATGGGCACTTCTGACCTATCATTTCTCTTTTGACAAAGTAATGCAGCTAAGGCTACGTCTGATGTTGCGAGGTAAATGTAAAACAGTTGATCCCTTCGCGGTGAAAAAACTATTGGCAAGCATTGAAGCTCTTGTTTCAAGTCATCAAACGCACGCTGACAATCATCTGTCCATTCGAAACTAACCCCCTTTTTAAGAAAATGTTACATAGGGTGTAATTTATCGGTTAATCTCGAGATGAACTGCTTGATAAACTGTAACCTCCCTTGCAATCCACGTAATTTCTTGAGATTTTTAGGGGGTGTCAATTCAACAATGGCCTTGACTTTATCAGGATCTACTCATATACCATTTTCCAATACCACAAACCCCAGCATGCGTCCGATTTTGACTCCGAACACGCATTTCTTTGGGTTGAGCCGAAGGTCGTATTTAAAACATCTTTTAAGGACTACCTCCAGATCCTCCGAATGATCCTCTGACTTTATAGACTTAACAGCTATATCATCAACATAATCATTTAGTCTCCCTAGGAGGTAATCGCTAAAGATATATGTCATAGCTCGTTGATATGTAGCTTCGGCATTTTTTAAGCCAAAATGCATCATGGTATAACAAAAGGTCCCCCAAGGTGTCATGAACGTCGTTGTCAGCTGGTGTTCTAGGTTGATGCGTATTTGATTATAGCTTGAGAAGCCATCCATGAAGGATAAAAGCACATGTCCAGTGGTTGTATCCACCAATTGATCGATACTCGATAATGGGAAATTATCCTTAATTGTAGCCTTGTTCAAGTCTCGGAAGTCTATGCAGATGCATATCCCTCTGGTCTTTTTGGGAACAACTACAATGTTGGATACCCAATCTGAGTAATCGACCACGTGAATAAAACCATCCTGGTACAGTTTAGTGATTTCATCACGTACTGCTAGCACGACTTCTGGCTTAATCTTTCGTGCTTTCTGTCTAATTGCTTTGATATGGGGATCTAGGATTATATTGTGTTGTATTAACTTTGGGTCTATTCCCGACATATCTTCGTATGACCATGAAAACACTGTGATATTATTCTGAAGGACCTGTTTTATGTTGTCATGTGCCTTTTGGTCTAGTAAAGAACTAACCTTAATAGTTTTAGTCTCACCTCTATGCGTAACCACAGAGACCTCATAGAGAGGGTCTTCGGTTACATCTCCAGCTTCTAGGTCTAGTGTACGCATCGATTGTTCTGGCCAGTCTAGAGATGTTTCCGTCATGGCTATGGTTGTGTTATCGAGGGCAAGGTTAGTTTCTACTAATGTGGGATCAAGTTGTCTAATAATTTCCCCATGTGGGCCTGTTAAAACTAGGAGCGCAGACAAAGTTTCTTCCATTTGCCAATTATCCTGAAAAATTGTCAAATATGAAAGTAATTAAAAAGATGCTAAGTTTGATGTGATAAGTATTTAATGAATAACGCTTGGTTTAGTCTAAAAGGATGTGATGTGACATTACTGAGCATAAGAAGCTAACTGAATTTTAAATTCTGTGAACAGTCTGTAATTAATGCGACCTGATTACAAGGAGATAAGATGCAGTAGTTTAAGGTCGTTTCGGACCGTAATGCATGTGATATCTGTTGCAATTAATGCCTTGACTTTTGGGTTCCAGCTCATACTAACACCAGCATTTGGGCAAGTCTCGCTGAAAGTGGGCGTCAAATCAGTTAATTTTGCATATAAGTAGGCAGTTTTCATCGAAAATATGTTGTTGGCTATCGCGAATTTGAATTCTCAGCTGTTACAGAGAGAAGAAGAAAGAGAAAGAGATTGCAGCGCATTATTTGTGAAGGCATGAAGGTGTGAAGGACTACAACAATGGCGCCGAAAGTAAGAGGGAAGAATGCGAAATTGGCAAAGATCGATGAAGTACAAGGGAGCATGCAGCGTGCTTCGTAGGCTTTGGTTAAAGTGAGGGATGTCACTCCCCTGAATCGGTAGGCCATCCCTGGCTTATTTATGTTTCTTTCTGTGATATGCTCTTTTTTTTGTTTGTGTTTATTCTTTTTTTGCATCATTCTGCGTAAATTAGAGTTTTAAGCTATGGACCTCGCGTTAAAACGAGGGTTTACACAACAATATTGCATCTATCGCCATTGTCCGAAACAAACCTTGTACTACTGCAAGGGTTTAGGCAATTTCGGCTGTATAGCCAGAGCATAAGTATGAAATCGGAATCTAGGCAGTAACATGTTTATGTTTTTATACAGTATCACGTTGAAACCCGTCCTAATCATCTTAGATATAGTCAGGGTTTTATGTTGTATAAACCCGATCATACCCAATGTTCCTCCCCCTCAAACTCGGTTGCAGGGGAGGGCTATATGGTTCTGAAAGGATGCGCTGGAGTTTCTGCAGTTTTTGCTACGTAACTACAATATTATTGTGTCGTCACATCTATCGGGGGATGTGGCTGGTGCTATCTTGGAACATCTGCTAGTGGTTTCTACGCAGGGCATCATGGCTTTCTTGTCAGACGGGGCTATCGATACTGGTCGTTCCCAAGACCGTGAACTTAGCGCCAGAGGGTTGAGGCGCTTAAGTTGGATTTGGGAAATGGCCAAGTTTAGCTGTTACCATGCGTACAATACTTTGTTCATGGCCCATCATGTCTCGACTTACTTTCAGAACCCACCAGGCACGGTGTATTATTCGAGCGGGTAAGTTGTTTTTTTGGCGGTATTGTCATTATGTTTCTAATGTCTGGATTTGTAAAGCGTAAGATAATGATGTGTTATATGATACAAGTCTTTCATCAATGATAATGGATTAGTATGTAATAATGATACACTGACCTGGACCGAAACAGCGATAAATGTGTTTACCTCCACCGGCAATGTACGCACTGGTGTAATGGGGCAGATGGCCTTCGACATTCATGAGTATTCCACCCATTATGCTGATTCCTTCAAGAATTATCAGAATCTTGGGTGGTTACATGAAGAATGGACTTTGGACCCGCCCCTTACAGTCGCGGACGTGTAGAGGAAAATTCCTCCATTTCCTTTGCCATTTTGCCCTGGTAAGGTTTTGTTGCTACTGTTAGTTACAGGATATTATATTTTTTTTGTTCTATTTTGTTGCATAATAGTGTTTTCGTTACTTTGACATGTGCTTTGTGTTATCAGTCAGGGAATCCCGGGAGATTACCATTACAATTTTCGGTCACGAGGCGAATACCCTCCTCTTCCGTTATGGTGACATAAAGGAGGCACAATGCTGGCTCGACCATGCGAAGGCCCTAGTTGCATTGGTCACCAAGTCGCGAGAGGCGAGGCTAATGCATTTTTTTCTGGCTATAACCCCTAATGTCCCTGCTAGCGAAATGTTAACCCTGGTTAACTCCTTCAGCGATAGGGCTGAGCATTTTTGTACGTGCGTGCATCATATGCGTGTAAACTTTGACATCAACGCTCAGCTGTTTGCTGACCTCTTCGGCATCCCCTCTGATGGTCTTTCCATAAAGGAAAAGTTGAGGAGGAGCCTTAAATGTCAGGAAGAGTTGGAGGAGTGGCTAGGGACCAAGAAGGAGACCAAGGGGATCCCTTGTGAAAAGATTCAACTGGAGATCGCCA
The DNA here is from genome assembly GCA_015680685.1 of Gnetum montanum. NCBI lineage: Eukaryota > Viridiplantae > Streptophyta > Gnetopsida > Gnetales > Gnetaceae > Gnetum > Gnetum montanum. The sequence goes on along the minus strand of MNCI01022707.1, from coordinate 44,162 downwards.
AGACTATTTATCCCCTCTTCCGGGCCCGGGCTTTCCCCAAAACACTCTCGCAGGGAAGGTTCTTTACTATAGAACAGGCCTATATCATGTGGGAGGTGATGGAGGAAGGGAATCAGTTCGAATGGGAAAGCTATTTCGCCGAGGGATTACGCACTAAAATGATCAGCCTTCGCCAAAAGCTTGAGTCTCGTTTCAGCGTGTATTTCACCTTCTTCATAGCTTGCCTTCAGCATTTTGCCGAATTTTTGGTTGTCCAGAGGAATGGGGTCTGGGTGCAGCAAGACCGAGACTAGCTATCCAAACCTTGGATTTCTCATATTTTTAGCATTATCCAGGGACAGGATCCTCCGGAGGGAATTGGGGAGTCTCTGTCTATAACGACAAGGGATTTGGTGGTGCCTCGAGTGCGGGGACCCTGAGAGTGCAGGCGGGGTTATCCCCACTTACACCGGTGATGCTTCACAGGGGAAACACTTGGCGGCAGAGATTGTAGACACCTCGGTCCAGTGTAAAAGGCCTCGCCTAACTGAGGCCCCTGTGGAACCAACAAGTGGCACGGGCAGAACTGTGCAAGTTAGAGTTCAGCAGAGTAGACCTCCGCCTGGTAAGTGTAAAGGCGTAGAGAAAGTCATGGTAATTATCGTATTACGCAACTTTATTCGGGGTATTCTAAATTATTTAGATGTGTTATGTGATATGAACAGCGAGACCTATGGAGCAGTTCAACCCTGAAACAGGGGCAGTGGTATTATGACGTGAGGAAGGGGCCCTAGTTTTGGAAGAAGAGGCCCCAGCTGTTATAATAAGCGACGTACAAGCCCTTGTGCGTGAAGAGAGAGAGGCAGCTGAAAATGTTGACAAACCTCCCACTGTAATAGGCAGAGGTAATGAACGTATTAGAATTTTTAAGGAATTTTGTTAATAAATAGAGATTTTAACTTAATTACGCTACAGATGAACAAGATGCATCCACGTCCGCCGCTGTAAGTAGAGCGTGGGGAGAATTTCTTGACAAGTTTACCTTCATGGAAGGGATTGTCAGCAATATGATCAAGCGCCTCGAGCACATCGATCCTGGGGCTGGTATGTTACTACTATTGTACGCTTATTTTATTATAAAGTTGTAATGTTTTATCTACATTTGATAATGTTTGTTATCAGGAGCTTGCCTTCGATGGGACCCTACGGAGCCCATTGACTTTGACACAGTGGAGCCTTCATCAGACGGGGCGGTCATGCCACGTAACATTTATGAGGAAATGCATAAATGTGCGTTACGCTCGACTCGCTCCTTATGGGAGAGTCGAAATGTCAATGAAGACCTCTGGAAGAGACTGCAGAGGTTAGAGAAGGAAAGGGTGTCTCTGACCAAAGAAGTCAGAGACTTAAAATCGCGATGTGAATTCCTGTAGGCGCAGGAAATGGGTGAAGAGGACTGGTATGCAACTATTATTGATTACACTCGCTATTGGACCGTGGTTAGGAACAACGTACAAACTAGTCGGGAATTGGTAGAGCAGAAAATGCAAATAGAGCTGTTGGCCCAGAGAAACCAAGACTGGAAGGATTTTTGCACAAGTGTACAAGAGTGAGGGTAGAAAGAAAAAGATCAGAAACATCTGTATAAGCGAGAAAGTATCGCTTATCGTCAGCACTATCGAGATTCTGCCGTCGAAGCTCAATCCTTGCGGGTATTCCTCAATGTCATTGGTGCATCGAAAGCCTTCGAGAAGTTCCAGGAGCAGGTGACAATAAGCGCGTCCCCTGAGAGAGAAATTACTCTTTCTGGGGGCAAGACCACAATCCCTACTTTCTTCCCTGAACCACCCCGATGGACTAGTGTGGAGAAACATAAGGTGAAGGCTGGAACTGATCTAGGGAATGAAGTGTGGTCTAAATTAACTGAAGATGAAATTTTGTAGCGCCTATGGGTTGGTTTAGATCAGCTCCCCTTTGCTGCAGAAGCAAGACCATCATGAGTAAGTTTGAATGTTATTGAATCTAAATTTTCTGATTTATGCTATCATGGCTTTTCCTTATGTATTTACTGTATATAGGTACAAGGAGTGGATGAAGAAGGCGGACAGGATGAGGAGCAAGTACTGGAAGAAGAGCGTAATGACGAAGACCTTCCTCCTGTGGAGCCAGTGTTAGAGCAAGGGCTTCATGAAGATGATTTTCCTCATGAAGGAATACCTTCTAAAAGGGACAGCCCACTTGAGGACGATTTGTTAGGCTTAGAGGTGGACCTAAGGGATACGGGTGACAGTGGTACTAGGGGGGATGCGTAATTGTGATTTATGCATGACTTTATTGACGAAATTGAACAATTGCCATATGGATGTTGACAAGATTAATCATAAGATTTTCTGTATGATTTTAAATTTTATTTATTTATTTTAGTTTTATGTATTTATTTATGCAAAGCGTAAGCAGAGTTGTTAAAGACTTTGAATAGGTTGCGTTGCTGTAGAATGGAATTGCTAGTTTAAGGCCATCGCAGGCCATCATGTAGCATTTGCGTAAGATACAAGCGGACTAGCTAGTTTTAGGCCATTGCAGGCCTTTGCTAGTTTAAGGCAATTACGGGCCATTCCTAGTTTTAGGCCGTTACGAGCCATCACTAGTTTTAGGCCGTTGCAGGCCATCGCTAGTTTTAGGCCTTTGCGGGCCATCACTAGTTTTAGGCCGTTGTGGGCCATCACTAGTTTTAGGCCGTTGCGGGCCATCACTAGTTTTAGGCCGTTGCAGGCCATCTGCGTAAGTCTGGAAGTGTAATTGATAAAAATGTACATTTCTGCGTAATTGCGCTAATGTGACTAATAGTAATCAAGGAGCGTAAATGGCATAAAAATAGAAAATGTAAATGGCATAATGGATTGCAAGCATAAATATGTATGTATACATTAAAGAAAAACTGACAATGAAAGTTGATAAGTGTAAATGGAAAACTAGTAAAAATGTAACGATGTGTTTAAATGCCACTCAGATCAATCACCAGCCCGCAATTATTTCTTAATGGCCTTTACGTTCAATGGTGTGCAAGGGCGAGGAGATTTGCTGGCTCTTCCATACCATCTTCCTAGAATGCTAGGTTGGCCCAGGCTAGGCTGTCATCATTCGTTTCAGCTTGATCGAAAATTCTGACATGAGTTTAATATTCAAGCATCTCAATCTCCGAACCCCGTTCCTCCTCTATGTTGTTGACAGTCCTAGGAGTTATTTCATCACCGTGTATTACTACTTCTCCCCCTGTGTAAGGGAGGTGTATCTCTTGATGTATTGGTGATGAAACTGCCCTCAGTTGGGCTAGCCAGAACCTCCCTAGGATCAGGTTGAAGCTGGGCATCTCCTCGATAACTAGAAATGTGGCATCTGTTGGGAATTGATCCCCTACCACAAATTCAATACACACCATCGCCTTGACTTGCACCCGTGCCCCGTTGAACGACTTTAGGCACGATGTCATTGTAGGACTAATCTGGTCGACCAGGCCCAACTTATCCACTATAGGATAAGGGATGACATTCGCAACCGCGCCATCATCAACGTGCACCCTCTGGATCCGATATTGACCAACCCGGATGGTGATAAACATGGGCTTCGTCATTACTCGACCTTTCTCGGGATCATCCTTGATGGATTTATCGTGAAAGGTCAAAGGGGTTGGTTTAGGTTGCTCAGTGGCGAGAGGAAGCATGACAACATGTATCGCTTCCTCTTCTGATGGTAAGCTTTCATCCACTGGTATGGATGTCAACATACGAATCATAGCCTCACGGTGTTTTTAAGATGTCATGAGCAGGTCATAGAGGCTAAATGTTGTATTCTTTTGTTTCAGATCCTTTTTGACTTGCGTGAATGCGTCGAGGAGGTCCCGTTCTCGGCTGGGTTGCTTATCCCCTCTGTCTTCTTCCATTCACCCTAAGAGACGAATCTCCTGAGGTGGAACAACATCAGTCGGAGGGTTTTTTTCCTTCTTACCAAGGGGAGGTGACTGTGTTTCTGTACCCTTGTCCTGCTTGTAAGGTGCAGGCACAGGGACAAAGGCCAGTGGCCTGGGCTTAGTGAAGCCTAACATGTAGTGGTTTTTGGCGGCATTAATGGACGCATCTTCTTCTCTTTGTTTATTGGGTGGTGAATGACGATTTTGGTCAGAGGCTTGCCCCTGCATAAAAGGAGAAGCTGGTGGTTTTGGTACTCTGAGGATGAAAGGCACCTTAGGAGTAGGCACGGACGTGGCCTCGGCTTTACTGTTAATGCGAGGCTGAGTTAAATCTGGAGAGGACGCCTGAATAATGAAGGGTGACCTCGAGACGCCACTGGCTGCCGATGAAAAGCTTCCCCCCTAGGGTGAAGTAGTAGGTACTCGTAAAACAAAGGGTTGTTTAGGAGGTACCTTCCCTTCACTGTCTGTACTTACCACGTTGATTGTGTACGGTGCGTTATTTGTGTTTAATAGGTCTTTGTACACATGCAACGCTTGGTTTTCAGAACGGGTTGGACTACTGCCATCTAGTTTCAGAGAACCATCGTCGATCATGCGTTGAATGTCATCTTTCAACGCCCAGCAGTAATCTGTGTCGTGACCACACACCTGATGGTAGTCACAAAAATAGTCTAGCCTAAAAGACCTCAGAACTGGTGGTTCGTTAGGTAGGGCTAAAGAAGGATTCTTTAGCAGTTCACAATGACGCCTGTGACGCTTCAGAGCTTCTTTGGATACCTTCTTATTCTAAATGTATCCCACCCCTAATAGTTGTTTCAACAGTTCTAAATTTTTTATAGGCAGGGATGTATACTTCGAGTGATCTTTACGCTCAAAGTTTGGCTTTGGCTGGGGAGGCTTTTCAGGGGCAGCTGTGTCTTGGCCGATGCTGCTTGCACTGGCCGTGGTCTCGGGAGACGCCATGGGTGGCTTCTTGTTCTTGTTTTTAGTACCCTTAGCCAATGCAGCTATTGTCATTGTTGTTGCTTTACCCTTGTCCTTACTCTTGTTGTTAGCGTTTTTATAGGCAACATACGCTGGGTCTTTGCTAGCCTCTGCAGCATCCTGGATGCTCTTAGTTTGGGCAAAAGCCTGACTCAAGGAGCTAGGGGCAAGGTAATACAGTTTAGACTTGATGAAGTCGTTAACTACTCCTTTGAAGATAGCTAGCAGATGGGCTTCCGCGATAGGTTCATGGATTTCATTCAAAGTAGCGCTCCGTCGCTGTATAAACCTCTGGACTGGTTCAAGTGGGTCTTGCTTCACTCCCATAAGTTGGTCCAGCGTGACTTCTGGATTTAAATTGTACTTAAAGCGAGTCACGAATTGTGTTAGGAGCTCTTCCAAGGTTGAGATGGAAGAGCGAGGAAGCCCTCGATACCAGTCCAAGGCTTTACCCGCCAGAGACATTGCAAAGACACGGATGATTGTATGAGGCCACAGCTGCAATAATAAGGATTTGGACTTGAAGGTAACCAGATGAGCATTGGGATCTCCTTCCCCATTATATTTAGTAAAATGGGGTAACGACATCCCCAGGGGCAACGACAGCATAGGAACTACTGGACTGATGGGATCATCCTGATAGAAATCCATGATTTGTATGATATCTGAGCTAGCAACTTTAAGGCATTTGAATTCCTCAGTGAGTGTCTGAATAAGTAAAAAGGCTTGATCTAGACTTGGTGATGAAGAAGCCTACGTAGGAGGAGCTGGGGGTTGGACAAGAAGAGCTGTGCCAGGCAATGGGAATTGCGCGATGGTTTGGTTGACGGGCGGTGCTACGGGGGCTACCCCGCGGACGGAGCAGCCTGTGGAAGCCACCACCCACCGGGTTGAGCAGAGAGATTGGCTGTCGCCGGGTGTGTAGGATGGAGATTGTAAGGGTATTTTGGGTTTATTTATGGGGCATGCATGGTAGGTGCGGCTAAGGGTTGCACACCGTATAACGTAGATTGATTATGTGAGATGGGCGGGATCCACTGACCAGCCGTAGGCTATTGAATGGATTACTGCGACTGAATAGTGGTTGTGATCTGTTGCCTTGCAGGCGGCGGCAACGATAAGGTTTGCACTGGATTTTGTACCGGGCGGGTTGTAGGCATGGCATGAGGTTGCACCTAGGGGATGAAATAGGATGTGGTGGACGTAGGTACCACCGACGGAATGCTAATTACACATGGCGATGAGACTACCCCCATGTTATTTTGGGGTGGTATTTGCACCTGCAAGACGGATGATTACATAGTGACTTGCAGGATGACAGGAATGTGAGTTTGGGTGGTCATGGCTAGATTAAGGTGGACGGCTTCTCTGATGGTAGGAAATAGGGGATTTATGTATGTATGGGGACTGAGGGTATGGTATGAATCCGCATGTTTAGACTAGGCTACGAATTCATCTTCCTCTTCCTCCCCGTTCTGAGGTTCTAGCATGAACCGTGTAGCCTGACTCCTAGCCATAACCAGTTGGGTTAGGAGTTCATGGTAATGTTCAGTTAGGGGCATAATGTCGCAAGTGGTAGGGGTGAAATCTTGACCCCCTCTGTGGACTAGCTCAAAATTTTGTTTCTCTTCGATCTCGGCTCGGCTAAGAGCAAGCTTTGCCTGGATCTTGACGCAAATAAAATTATATTCTTCAGGCGTCACGACGGTGAATACAAGATCTTTGCCCTGTAATCTTAACGAACGGCATGATGGTCCCTGAGGTCCTATGGCACCAGAAGCTGGTCTGGTGGTAGCAATGGGATTCACGGATGTGGCACCCGAATCAGTTGTGGTCATGGCGGCTGTGGTTGCATATGAAGAATCCATTGGTCAGATAGATTAATGATAATAAACGACTGGATCTAAAAAGGCAACGAACAAAGAAGATCACGATTAGGATTTTTACCCTATAGGATTCTAGAGGAATCGTTACTGTGACCAATCTACACCACACAATTTTTCGTAAACTTCCCTAGAGGTATTACGTCTACTTTTTTAGAGACGTGGGTATAGATCGCTTACAGGGCTACCCGTAAAAATACGAATCAGAGCCTAAGCCCTCCTTCTAGCACCAGAAAACCAACAGTAGGTTGAGAATTAACAACCCTTGTGGCATTACGTTGTTGCAGCTGGGCAGGGAGTTCGCCTTGTCTCACGGAAGCAAGTGGTAGTGGAGCTATTGGTGGAAGAGGTGCAACCAAATGAAAATGATGGTATATTTGTGGAATATTGCCCCTAGGGGAAGGAGTCCTATAATACTCATAAGCTTGGTAGTGAGGTTGAGGAGTAACGTGACCCGTAGAGTCACATGGAGAGACTAGTTGCTACACGTAATATCTATACAAGTCAGGTTGCTGGTAAGGATATTCTTGCCTTGATTGTGGGTGTTTCCACTATTGATATTTCTCAATCAGTTGTGGTGGAGTTCCACTTGGATAATACGTTAAGGGTTGGTGGACCTGTCTTGGGTTACCTTGGGGGTAAGGTAACCTTCAGGGTGTTTGCCGTTTATTCAATCGTGGGTTGAGTGCATACACCCCAGAGTCCTGAAGATATGAGATTACAAGGCAACATCCCTTAGGAATGTCATATTGGCATATCTCGCATCCACTATCATTGTCTGTTTTCAAATCTACAACCTCTTCAATGATGGCAACTTTGCCCTTACCCTTGCTACGTGCATGTTCAGCTTCTCTTTTTTTTCTTTTTTCACTACCTTGCTCTCTAGACTCCTCTACTAATTTAAGAACAGTTTGAAATCTATTGTCTAGGGAATTCCACATTTGGTCAACCTTTGCCGATACTTCTGATGTCAACTTTTGAATAGGCAAAGTTTTTCTATTCACCATCTCTTCGAGTGGTGACTCTTCTTCATCCTCACGAAATCTTACTCCCCTCTTCCAAAGGGAAGGATCTCTGTTATACTCTTCTGTGCTTTCTCTCTTTCGTAACTCACCTTCTTCCGTAGCAACTTGCTCCAATAGTCTTTGAATTTGATGGGACCTAAGCTCGAATAGTCTTCCTTGGGCATAAGTCCCAAGGGTTCTTCTCGTTTCATGCCTAAGCCCATCTACGAGATGGCGCAGTTGGTCCCTTTACAAATAACCATGGCTAGGACAACAATGTAACAGTGCATAATATTGGCCCATGGTAGCATCCAAGGGTTCATGTCCTCCTTGTTTCCAGCCTTGGATTTGCCTTCACAGGTTGGACAATCGGGAGTACGTTTGGTACTTATCGTTAAACAATTCTAACATAGTACTCCACCTACGAATGGATTCCGATTCTAAGGACCGATACCAACTTTTTGCTTCTTTAACTAGTGTCCGTGGAAATAACTTAAGCTTTTGTCATTCGTTATCTATGTTTTGTAAGGCACACACATCATAGAATGCTTGTAAGTGATTCTAAGGATCAGCGTTGTATCCCCCTTCAAATCGTGGGATGTTGTTCATATCTAATCTCTTGATCCTACTATCTTTTTGGTGCCTTGTTGAAATCCTAACAACCTCAGTTATGTCTAACATACTTCAAGTAGCGAGTAGGGGTTCATCGTGATCGTCTTGTCCATGGCATCTATGATGCCTACGTTGTTCCCTACTCTCCCTCCTTCTATGTTGTGATTCTCTACAGTGCCCTCATCCCCTTTCCTGGCTATTTCGTTTATGACTTCCACTTTGCCTACCTTTATCCCCATGGTCTTTTTCTTTATGACTGTGTCCAAATACTGAAGGAGAGGATGAAGGAGATGATGAAGGTGAAGAAGAAGAAAAACTGTCACCATGAAAGTGTCTTCTACCTTCTCTTTGGCAATCTCGGCCACAATTGCAATTGCAATTAGAATGTCCACCTTTATCATGTGTCTGTGTCCCTTTTTCGGACCCTTTGCAATTAGACCTAGGTGGTGAAGCGCTTTCGTACGAAGAAGGAGACATACTTGTCTATTCAATGTGAAATGTATTATTTTTGTTTCTCAACCAACCCTAAGGGTTTGTTCCAACGATGTGAATGATTTCCTAAGTTCTAATTAGCGCACAAACAACTAAGTCCTCGGCAACAACGTCGATGATGAGCGGCAAGGTGCCCCTACGCTCAACCATACAAATACGAGCATTTCATGCACGATCCGGTTAAATTCCAAGGACTAAGTGCTTATGTGCCTCTGTGGAACAAGGACGGGTTGGTTAATCATTGTCTTCCCAAACTTACTTGTATGTCATGATTTTATGGTTAAGTAAGCTTGAGGCATATGATTTTTATATCTTTTATGTTTTTATGTCTTGTGCTAATAAGGGAGGAGAGATAACTAAGTGACTAATTTAATTTAACTACTCATTAACTAAGTTCTAACTAATCCTAACACCAGCATCCATTCCTACTTGTTGTACACATCCTGAACCGGTGCAACACTGCTAGGATTACCAAACGCTAATTTTTAATGGGTTACCAAGCGTTACACGCATGCTCGAAGTGGTCGTACTGAGGGTATTTACTTAAGCAAGAGTAGGGTAAGAGAAGACATTAATTAACTAGGAAAGCATTTAATAACATCAATTAACACTAATTAATCTATTCTAGATGCTACAAGGTTTATCATAAAGTTCGTCTTTATTGCCATACACAAGGTATGCTCAAGTACACAATGCTCGAATAAAGATCCATTCACTTTATGACTCCTACTGCAGCTATGCAGAAATAATTCTAACTCTGGGAGGGAGAAAAAGAAAGAGTTCAACTAAGGGTCTAACTAACTATTGCAAAACCAAGTGCGCCCGCCTCTTATTTATAGGCAAGGAGATAAGTCTCAATATTGGGTATCCGACATTGCATGGTAGGCTCCGATATCGTGGACCCGATATTGCGAATGCGATATCATGGCCCCGATATTGCGGTTCATCACATGGTAGGGAACAAGACTGCAACAGGGCTGAAGGAGCAGGATCTGGAGGCCTTGCAAGGCCTAAAGGGAGTTTCCCTAAGGGGGTCAAGGGAACTACTTGGAAGCCTAGAGATGCAGGCATTGAAATTTTTTCTAGGTTAGGTGGAACAATGAGGTTATAGGTGAAGGGGCCATCGCAAAATGGGCAGCACACTGTTGCTAAGCTTGATTGGGAAGTTTATTTCTTCCTGGTCATAGCTGAGGTTGGACCTTATCAAGCAGTGGGTGGTTGCCTTCTAGGCCGTGGGGGAGGTTTAAGTCCAGTGCTTCTGTTCATTTTCCAATCTCAGGAGGATAGGGACTATGTTTTGTTGGGGAGCACATGGTTCTTTGGGGCAAGGGGTCTAACCCTTATGCATTGGAGGCCTTGGGTGCATCGAGAGATTGGTGATGAGTGGCGAGATACCCCTACACTCAACCATACGAATACGAGCGTAGCACGTGCAATCGGGTCGAACTCCGTAGACTAAGTACCTACACGCCTTATGGAACACTTAAGGTTCATCACTTGTTATCTTCTCAAACTTACTTGT
>MNCI01022707.1:0-15623 GCA_015680685.1 Gnetum montanum | reverse complement strand
GAACACATCATACACCTCATCTAGACTAAACCATACGTGACATATGCAAAACTAGTCTAGATGGGAAGACAGCGAACTGCGACCTAAGGCTAACTATCTAGATACCACAACTAGTCCATCTGCGGAGTTCGACCGGATCGCGCGTGCGACGCTCGTTTCGTATGGTTGAGTGTAGGGGTACCTCGCAACTCATCACTCGTCCAATAATTGGAAATGGTTAACATCATTTTTTTTAAATCATCTCAGCCAATTGATATATATATATATATAAGCTAGTGGAGCGGTTTCGCAAGCTATGAGTAGAATTTAATTATTTTTTTTATATTTTAAGTTATCATCACTATTTGCATTTCAAATAATATATACCAGTAAATATAAATTGGTTAAAATAAAAGTTTATATATTTCGTATATGTTGATGAAGGAATACATTGCACAATTATTGCAACAAACATTACAGAGCTATATAATAAGATTGAGCAAAAGGCAAAATACAATAATAATTGTGAACTCAATATGCCTAATGATGAGTGGCGAGGTACCCCTACACTCAACCATATGAAACAAATGTTAGACCCATAACTTCTCTTGAACCAATGTCAATAGTAGCCTTATCTAGTGTCATTCCTTGAGATTTATGAATAGTCATGGCCCATGCCAACTGTAACAATAACTGATGAGATGCTCCTCGAACCACAGGTATAATTGGCACATGATGAGGATTACCATTATTAAAGGCACATCTGATGTAGGAGTCAAAATCAACAATAACGTATGATGGTAATGCAAGTGGCTATTTATCCTAAGGATACGTAATACTGTGAATCATGCCAAGTGCACCATTCACCAATTCTGCTTTAGGCCAAAGGTTAACTATAAGTGATGAGTGGCGAGGTACCTCTACACTCAACCATACGAATACGAGCGTTTCACGTACGATCCGATCAAACTCTGCAGATGGGCTAGTTGTGGTATCTAGATAGTTACTGGCTAATCGCAGTTCACTGTCTTCCCACCTAGACTCATATTTGCTTTGTCACATATGGTTTAGTCCAAAGTGAGGTATATGATGTAGTTTCTAACTGATGAGTGGCAAGGTACCCCTACACTCAACCATACAAATACGAGCGTTACAAGCATGATCTAGTCGAACTCCGCAGACTAAGTGCCTACATGCCTCATGGAACACTTAAGGTTAATCGTTCGTTGTCTTCCCAGACTTACTTGTATTTGTCACAGTTGTATGGTTAAGTAAGTCTGAGGTATATGATTTTTATATCTTTTCTGTTTTATCTCATATGCTAATGAGGTGAAGGGTGAAGAGACTAATTAACTAACTTTAACTAACTAATTAAGCCTTAATTAACCTAGCATCAACATCCGTTCCCACTTACCGTTCCTGAACCAATGCAACCTTGGTTACCAAACGTTATTCGTTACTGTGATTACCAAGCGTAACGCACGTGCTCGAAGCGATCGTACTGAATGCACTTAACTATGGGAGAAGGGTTGAGAGAGATTTAGTTAACTACTAAAACATTTAAACGGTAAACAATAAATAACAATAAATAAAGTCCTATCTAGCTTAGTCCATGCACTACAAGGTTTNTCCCATCATACCCCCATGACTGAATAAAAAATCGTCCTTGAGTTCCTTACAAAATATTGGGAAGGTATGGGATTATTGACTTGAATGGAACTAATGGTAAATGGGATGACATGTGAACGGATCATCATTACAAGACAAGACAAAACTGGTGTTTACAACAACAAGAGCGAACACTTTATACATTTGACATCAGGCCTTATTTGGCAGCTGAGAGAGAAGAAAGAAGAGAGAAGAATTCTATTGCTGCCATCACCAAGATTACGCCCTTCGTTGTCCATCCATAAGCATTCCACCAATCTTGCTCTTTGCATAGCTACTTCAGCACTGATCCATTCCAAGTGTTCCCTCTAGACCCAATACATTATTGCATGATTGCCATCTGCACACACAACACAATCTTTATATTAGCAAAGGTAAATGAATCATAATGCAATTGATACCTTGCTTTGGTGAAAGGTCCATTGGCTGAGTTGTCGTATGGCTGATACGGATCTGGAGATATCATAGTGGCTACCGAATGTGTAGGGGTTAGGGGAAAATCGAAAAAATTTGGGTCCGGACCCCCATGACTAAGAGCGAACCTCCGGTAGCGATAGAATGGAGAAAGGAAAAGAACAAGAAAGATGGAGAAAAAGAGACAAGCATAACATCGATGAATTCACAAAAAGCATTTCTCCCATCTTTCCATGCTAAGGATACTATGCTCAACATGGCTAAAAAGGGAAAATCCACTTCAACATGTTTTGACATCCAAAACTATCTCAAATTGCCTCAATGAAGCTAGGGAATGCACAACTCCCTAATCTAGGTTCCAGCTACTTGTTTAATCATGTTTGACCCTATTTTTGCTTAAAACTTGGTTCTCCATGCTAGCTAGTGTGGAAACAAGGAGGGAAGGCTTCAAAACCTACTTTTTGACCTTTACAGACCTCCTAAGTGCCCAATTTTGATAGATTTGGTCCTACACTACCTTGGGAAGGTCCTAAAACTTCAATTTTATACCTTTAGATGCTCCAAAACCCACTTTCTCTAGTTTCCATGCTAAGGGTCCCTTCTTCCATGTTGACCAACATGGAAATAAGGGGAGCCTAGCATGGAAGCCTCAAAACACTTGATTTTTTGATCAAAATTGCTTAGAAATAGCTTAGACTAATGTCCAAACTCACTTAATACCCTTGTATCCTTAAATCATGGCCAACTAAGGCCTAAAACTAGCAAAACCTAACCTTTTTTGACCTACATTAGCCAAATTTCACCATATGCAGCCTATTTTGCTTGATATTTTGCCTTATTACATAGTGTTTTGGCTTGCTTTGGACTTGTGTTGCATTTTTGATTTTGTTGACCTTCTATAGCCTTTATACAACCTTATATGTTCTTTATTTGTCTTATTATAGCCTTATTTACCTTCTTTGGCCTTCTAATGGTATCAAATAGTGGGATTTTACCTTTCTTGACCATTGTTTGACACCATGTGATCATGACCTACTAATGCTTTAAATTGGCATCATAGTCCACCAAGACTCTAAACTGGCATCATGGCCCACTAAGGCCTAAAACTAGTGAAATTGTAATCTTAGGTGACCATTTTTAGCCTTGTTTTTTATATTTCCCCTTGTTTGACCTTTATGATAATTTATTGAATTATCCCTATCTCATTGATGACCTTGGATAGCCTTGTTTACATTAGATTTATTGTATTTGCAGAATTTCATAGCATTTTAGCATTATTTATTTACCTTTACCCAAGAGCCACTTAATATGCTTTTGGTTGATATCTATGATCAAAGTATGAGTACCTGGGAGCAAATTAGTTTACCTTTGTGTCTACATGGACTTCATGATGATGTTGAATAGTGTATCAACCCTAATTGACTAGATCTTAAGCCTAAGAGTCTTGCAGACCACATAGCCTTAATAGAGAAACCTCTAGAATGACCTAAAAACCTAGTCAAAACCCTTGTCCTAGAGGTAGGTAACATAACCAAAGACTCTCTAGTTGAGGTTCCTATCACAACATAGAGTGGTGAGGAGAAAACCTTTAAACTAAGTTTCTCGTTGGAACCTCAATATGCGCAAGACATCACCAAGGTCCTACAAAGAAAGATTAAGGCATTTTCTTGGTCATATGAAGACATGCTAGGCTTAGACCCATGTTTAGTCTAGCATAACATCATACTAGATCCTAGTATTAGATAAGTTAAGCAGAAAGTGCACAAAATTAGACCTAATTTGGCCTTGGAAGTTCATGATGAGATCTCAAAGCTCTAGCAAGCTATTTTCATTAGGGTTGTTGACTACATGGAATGGATGTTCAACATAGTGGTAGTCCCTAAGAAAAATAGGAGTATCCGTATTTGCATTTATTTTCGAGGCCTAAATAAAGTGACCATTAAGGATGACTTCCCTTTACCTAGTATTGATTAACTTATCGATACTATGGTTGGACATGCCTTTTTTTCCTTTATGGATGGATTCTTGGGATATAACCAAATTAGGATCAACATAGAGCACCAATTGAGCATGACCTTTATGGTCCCATGGGTTAGCCTTTGCTATACTATGATATCATTTGACCTTCAAAAAGCTAGAGCGACCTATCAATGAGCCATGACCTTTATATTCAACGATTACATGTTAGGATTACTTAATAATTATTTAGATGATATAGCCATTAAGTCCAAAGTGGTCAATGATCATGCTAATGACATAGACCTTATGTGTAAATGATGCCTCAAATATGAGCTTAGGCTAAATCCCAAGAAATGTGTCTTTGATGTCAAGATTGGTAAGATGCTTGGCTTTGTAGTATCTAAAGCAATGATACATGTTGATCTTGATAAGTTTAAGGTTATATCCAAATTATTAGAACCTACCAACCGTAAGGAGCTTTGAGGATTACAAGATAGGTTATAGTTTATTTGTAGGTTTATTACTAGACTTACGGATAAGTGACAACTCATGCAAAACTTACTTAAGAAAGGGGTTCACCATGAGTGAATGACTTAATGCCAAGAGACATTTGAAAACCTTAAGCAAGAGTTGGTATGACTACTGACAATCTATCCTCCATAAGAGGGTAAACTATTCTACATCTACCTTGATATCTCAAATATATCCATTACCTCTCTACTTTTCAAAAATGCGATGATGAAGCAAAAATATATGTATACTACCTTAGCCATGTATTAGTTATTCACAAGACCTAACACACTAAAGTGGAGAAGTATTGTCTAGCATTGGTCTTGTCTTTGAAGAAGTGCAGATAATAGCTCTTTAGAAGCCAAGTCAACATCATTTGCAAGGACAACACACTTAGAGTCATAATGATCAACATTTATGAAAGTAGTTGTATAGTCCGATGAAAATCCATAATCATATGTTTTGACCTTCATTACATCTTTCAATCCTCAACGAAAGGTCAAGCTATAGCTATACAACTCACAGTTTCACCTATTGATGACCAAGCAACCATAGATCCCAAATTCCCTGATGACCATATTAACACAGTTATCCAAGTACCCAAGGGTTATGAGTTGGGCATGCACTTTAATGAAGCTTCAATTGCCTATGGGGATAGTGTTGCTACCATCATAACATTCCCATCTAGTGAGATCCAACCCTTCACCTATTGTTTTGGGTTCCCATGTACCAACAACATAACGGAGTACAAGGGTTTGATTAGAGGGATGATGGTAGCTTGTGACTTAGGAATTAGACGCTTAACAACCAAAGGTGATTCACAACTCATGTTTAACCAAGTAAGCAAACTCTATGCATGTAAAGCCAAACACTTACAATCAAACTATGACCTAGGAAAAAAATTGTTACAATAATTCACAGACATTAATATCCAATACATAACCCGAAATGAGAATGCCATAGCTAACACAATCACAAAATTATCCCTTAGTGTGATGTTAGAGTTTAGTAAGTTGTCCACTCTAACCATGGATTGTGCTACTCATGTCACATAGAACACTAAACATACCTTTATGGCCATCATTTATATTGCTCCTTCCATAGAATGGTATGATGGTATCAAATTTTACCTTATGCATGGCAAATCCTCACAAGCCTAAGTACTAGTCAAAAGGATGTCATATGGAAGTGATCAAAGTAATATTTCATCATAGGTGATAACACATTATGTTGACAATCCTATGATGGCATACTCCTAAAGTGATAAGGTAAAACTGAAGCTAGAACAATCTTAGAGGAGTTTCACAAGGATGCTTGTGGAGGACATATAGGACCAAGAGCTATGACCACTAAGATTAGATGGTTAGGCTACTATTGGCCACATATGAAAAATCATTACATGTAGAAGGTTAAGTAGTGTGAAACATGCCAATGATATAGCAACCTTATACATGTACCACCAACTAAGTTGCATACCACTCAAATAACATGTCCATTTCAACAATGGGGGTTGGATATCATTGGATCCATAATGCCTAAGTCTTCTGCAAGACATAGCTTCATCATCATTACAACTAAATACTTTACGAAGTGGATTGAGGCTATTCCCCTAAGGCAGACTATATCTACGTAGGTTTGCAAATTCATTCCAAATAACATTATAGCTTGCTTTGGCATACCATGATCATAGTTACAGATAATGGACTATAATTTAGCATATAAGAAACAAAAGAGGGACCATTGAAACACCACAAAAAATTTGCCTCTTGTAGCCAATTTTCATCATGTAGCTTTCAGCCCATAAAACCTAAGGTAAAACTTCATTGTAAATGTGAAGATTGTAACCCATGAAGGACAATTTCACATATTTCATACTTTTGGGGCTAAAAAATGCCTCATAAGTGGTCAAAGCCTCATTTCCTAAGTGAAAAAAAGCCACCTACTGTCTATATTTGCGTTGGGAGGTAGGGGTGTGTGGGGATCATGTGGGGGTGTGGTGGGGATCAAAATTACCTTTTTAAAATGCCAAAAATGGCAATTTGATGGGTTTTATGGAGGGTATACATTTTTCTATGCTAGAATAACTTTAGGGAGGGTAAATCCAAATTACCCCCAATGTGGAGGAGCGGGATTTTTCCCCTCAGCTTGGAAACTTTTCCCCCTAGTGTAGAAACTACATGCCCCCAGCATGGAAGCCACAAAAGTAATATTTCAACACTCCATGCTCTCCAATGTTGACCAACCACTCCAACAAGAATGGCAGAAGACTTAGCATGGAAGATTTATAATTTATTTCATCTATTATATTAAAAATTATCCAAGTTGCAATTTTACTAAAGTCTATTTATTTTCATATCACTATGATTTCATGATAAGAAGGATAACTAATTCCAAGTTTGGTACTAAATGTTACGATGTAAAATATTTTGAATTTTCACTGATTGTTTCCATACATATTCCTATGACTTTCAAACTTTATTTTTTGTACATTGAATTAACTAATTTCAAGTTTGGTACTAAATCTTATGTTGAAAAATATTTTGAATTTTCATGGATTTTTGTTTCTATACATACTACTTTGGAACTCTAGAATTTTATTCCCTGTGCATTGCAATAAGAAGATATAAACATAGAAGCCATAGATTGTTTGGAACAAATATGTTAATATTATGGATAATGTTAAAGATAAGCTCTCTGTGTAGCTTGATGTGTGGAATATTATTTAACATTACCTATAACCTCTCTTGATGGTTATTATTGACAAAATATTATTTAGCCAAATTGGTAGTTAGCATCTTGTCCAAAATCTTGGCCAAAACAAAATTACCTATCTCACACATCCAACCTCTAAATAATCTTGTTAAAAATAAATTGTTTAAATAGCATGTAATGTACCATGTGTTCGCAGAGTTTGATGATATATCTACTTTAATTTTAAAATTCAAAGAAAAAGAAAATATTAAAATTTGAAAAATACGACTAAAATGTGCCCTTTCGAGGAAACTGTGGTGAGACCTTGAGTTTTTATGACTTAACATTGTATTGCCACGCTAGTGGGCAAAGTTATTTAAGTTAATAATTTACATCATCAATGAAATTCCTCCTTTTGATTTCCAAAAGCTTTAAAATGTGGTTAACAATGAACACCAGCAAGTTGAAGGAAATCTCCATTTTGTATTGCCCTTAACAATTATTATAAACCTTTAAACCTTTAAAAAAGAGCTAGTTATATCATAATCATAAACAATTAAAAAACTAGGAGAGAATTATATATATATATTTTAGGACTTTGCTACAAGGTAACACCTAAGACAAAGAAAGTTCATGAGATATTAATTACATAATGATAAAATATATAAACTACCAACAAGCGTAACACACTTAGTAACCTACCAACACAATCTCAATAAAAGAACATACATACCAAAAATCTAAAAATATAGGGTGTTATAACTTCACCTTTAAGAATCTTACCATAGAAGAAATTTCAGGATGAGAAGTGGGAAGAACTAATCGGGCACCAACATCATACCTTAGTCTCTCACAAAGCCAAGATTGATGCTGACAATGATGTGTATGGAAACACCACCACATAATATGCATGGAATATGTTTTTCCTTGTCATTGTCGATGTTACCGTCCACCACTGGTGGCACTTAGTTTGCCAATGGTTGTCCCCACTGTGGCCCTCTCATTTTCTAGAATCACCTAGGAAAACCACCAAACAAACATGAATTCCATGTTTCTAAAATATAGCCTAACCGTTAGCGCTGGAGTTTTCTTTTTTTCCCCCTTTATTTTGTGGTTAAGACTCTAGGTTAGAGCGGGCCTGTGGCACATACAGAGTTCATTGACTCTCCTCCAGGGCTGGAAATTGATGCCCATTCATGCCCTTGTGCTTGTGTTTGGAAAACATAAAATAAGTTGAGAATTTTCTAACACATGTCCACAAATAGATCCTTTTAAAAATTACCTGTCATTTAAAAGACATAACATATTACAAGATGTAATATATAGTTGGTTTTAGTGTTGGTTATAGGATTGGCTTTGTTGATGTAACTAATTATTCTTATATTAAGTTGTTTTCTATTTTTATGTCATATTATAAAATTACAATCCAAACACAATTATTAAAAAGGATAGTACAATGAATTTCCTTTGGGAGTTACCCCTAACATTTTAATTGAAACTAGTTTGCTATCACCTTATTGAAATTCTCAAATTTTCATCTTATCTCCTCTAAAGTATAAATGTGGCATTGGGTTTGCGATTTACAAGTTCTACAATAACTATGTCAATATGGTATACAACAAACCATAAATTGGTTCACATCTATTATGGTCCGCATCTATTATGTGGCAAATGCATGGTAAATGAGGGTATGCATGGCATACACACATACCCATATGAAATGCTTTACTGTGTACATGTTTGAAAAAAATTCTAAGTATATGTGACAATAGATACAAAATTTATAAAAGTAAGCAATTGAACACTCATCCTTGCAATTATTACTGCAATTGCGCACTACAGTTCTATGTAGGTTGGTTGACACATAAAATACTTTTTGTATTATTTAAACATGTCTTTGGATCCCAACTTGGCCTGCTAGCGGGCACCTACTAGCATGTAGGGTTGGGACCCAGTGACACACATACACATGATTAAGATGATCATGGAATGTACATGGATGGGTTATATGAAATGACCCATAAATGGATGTGGATTGGTATATGGTTTTCCATGATATACCACTATGTCTTAAAGAAAATGCCTTATCTATGCTTGGAATATCCTTGCAAGCTAGCTTACAATGTGCTAGAATTGGGGTTCAAACGAATACATCTAACATGCAAAGCATTTGAGCCAACTAGCTAAGGTTTAGATATAACTTGTGCTCAACACACAATTATGTTCTATTTAAGTTCTACAAAAAGATCCATTTTTTCTATATCTCTTTTTAACACCTCCTCTCCTCCAAAAAACATTCACAAGAGATGTTAGCTTAGTGGTTCTAATGGGAAAAGCTACGTTATAAGCAAAGGATTTAGGTATTCATCATTTGTTTTGTCTTCAAAGGAATTAACTATAAGAAGTATCAACAAGAGCAATGATGAGTTGTTAGCATAGTAGTAAGAATCTTAATTTGGAAGTTCGAAGTTATGGGTTTAATTTTGGTGGGAAATGCTAAGTTATAAAATTAATTTGACTATATGTCTTGGAGAGGGTCCATAACTTGGAATGATAGTAAGGTAGCTATTTCTTAAGTCATAATACCTAGGATCAAGCCTAAGTGCAACTACTTGAAAGAAGTTAGGCTTGCACTCATCCACCAACCCTCCTAGAACCTTACCTTAGGGGGATGAGCATTGAGCCTCTAGATAATGATTATATAATACTACTGAATGTTACACTATAAAGTACAATCATATGAAAGGTTATATGTATCATTAATAATGGCTTATAAGCATTTACATTTACAACTAGTTAAAATAAAACTCATTATCATCATCATCATAGTATTGTCCCAATAAAATAGGGTTAGCTACATGATTTATTTTCACCATTTGCCTCGATAAAGAGCTTGATCTTTATTTATTTTCACTTTCTTCAAAAAATCTTCAATTATTTTTTTTCTATGTATTTTTTGGTTTTCCTTTAAGTGACTCTCCTGAAACAGTGATGTATGGTATTGTCAACTAAAATTCCAAGGCAGCTGTAGAGTATTTAAGTGGTAATTAGTATCAATCCAAAAAAACGTTGACTTGTACTAAGTAAATAGAGAGGCTATACATATATAGACAAACAACTCATTCAATTCTTTTATAAAAGATGTGCAAGTTGTGTATCAAAACAAACATGAAATACATTTATCTGCTAATATCATAGTATACAACTTTTCATTGTCGAATAGAGGATAAGAACATGATAAATTACTTTAGCTCTAAAGAATCATAATCTAGAGGGTCTATGCTTATCTTGCAAATGTGGTTTGTGGAAGGGCATTGGATAAGTGAAAGCCTAACTTCTTTTGAATGGCTTTGTCACATGTCATGGTTTTTTGGTTGGTATGGCTAACCATGGCCATTTGATTGGCCAAGNNNNTCTTTTAATGATACCCCAATTACATGAACAAGTTCATCTCTCGATTTGGACTTCAGGTATGGTAAAATAATTTAATAATTTTATTATCTTACCAATGAGGACCAATTACTAGTCAATAGAGCCAATTAGACTTTGTCAACAGAAATAAATCATGATTAGAATGATCTTGACTCATGGAATTATTATTTTTGATAAAGTACATTGGTTTTAATTTTTTATTCAATATGAGAATAAGTTTTAAGTGAAATAACTTGAGATTTCATTAATTAAAAAAATATAAAAGATTCTCTTGGCTAAATAATCGATATATATTATAAATATAGTGCTAAACTAGTTAGATATATAAATGATTTCTTGTTAGATTGCAATCATCATTTCTAAATTTTGATTTATATATAATTTTATTTTTATCTTTCTTATTTTTGTGTAATCTGCATATTCTCATCATGTCACATATCTATTTGCCATTTATTGACTATGATTTTCACAATTTCATTACACTTGAAGATCTATTTTTATTAGGTATGATTATATTTCTCTATGATTTTTTAATTATAGGAATCTCCAAATTTCATTTTGGAGTTTTGGAAGTTTTTCATAACATTGAGATTTCTTGTTATATGAGCAACAACCAAAAACATAGTAATTACAAGCCAAGAAAACAATGCAAATTACATCAAGGAACTTAATCAAATACATATTCATAATAATTATTGAATTTACATAGGAAATGATATTTCATCAAGTTTTACTTACTAATGACTTATTGTACTTAATTAATGATTTTATAATAAAGCACCGTATTTAGAATGCATACTTCAAGTCTAGCTTGAGAGTTGTAACAACACATTATAGGTTTGCTTCAGGAATGGCACTTACAAGCTCCATAAATATCTTTCAAAAATGAAAAGAAAATAAATTCTGAGTAGGTAACATGAATTTAATATTTATCCTCCTAAAATAGGTATGTATCTTACTATACTGGTATTAATTTTAGGATATATATTACCATACAACTATATTTTATTTCTAAGACTTCAACCGAAAAATGAGGAGAGCTTATCCCGGTTTTTATCGTTCTTTTTAACAAAAGAATTTATCAGTTTGGAATCTGCCCAAAAGAATTTATCAGTTTGGAACCACAGCACAGCGCGGTCAGAGCGGTCAGAGCCGTTGATCTCTGCCCATCTCTGCAACAAGCAACCAGCCGCAGCCATGCCGAAATGGCAGCCAATATCATCGCTGTAACAGCGCCATTCATGCTTTAGAAAGTCGAATCGTGTTCAGAACTTTCCTTGTTTACGGAACTTTCCTTGTTTACGTCGGAGGCATATTTAGTTATAGCTTCCACAATTGTAACGGAGGCTTGCTTCTTCAACTGCGTTATACAATATAGCAACATTTCTAATTTGTATTGGCTCTGGATGCTCAGTTCAGCTTGCTGTTACAATATAGCAGTATTTCTGATTTCTCGATTTGAATGAAAGGCTTTACTTAGTTTTCAGTTCGTTTGGTTTTCTGTGCGTCCGTGGTAGTCGGAGGAGAAGAGGAAAGTACACATGATTTGAATCATCAATTTCGGTCTTTCCATTCTTCAACCATCAATTTCGGTCTTTCCATTCTTCATGATTTCAAGCATCAATTTCCGTCTTTCCATTCTTCAACCATCAATTTCGGTCTTTCCATTCTTCAACCTGGTCAGATCTTTACGGAAATCTATAAGACAAGTGTTATGGCCCTGAGACTGACGTGAGGACGACCGGCATCATTCTTTTTGGGCAGAAACACAGCTGGGGATTCTGGACGCTGTTCTGGGAGATTTGATACAGTAGGAAATTCTGAAACTTGTGTGCTGTGCCAAAGTAAAAATTCAGGTTTAGAAAGGATTTTCAGTCTTGGACAGAACTTGTTCTAACTCTTGAACAAGGTAACAAACCCTATCCCAGATACAACTTAGAAAGAAACCGTTTGGAGGAATATATGCAACCATTGTATTTTACACACATTAATCTTACGTATAAGGCTGAATTTTTTTGGAATTTTTTATTTATCTGACTTCTTTTTTCTACCTTGGTAACTTTATTTTTCGTCTCTCGCTGTAATTTTTTGGTAATTTTTTTTTGTCTCAAGAGATTCTTTTAAATGCAGGTAGGTTACTGAATTAAAATGGAGGATGTGGAAATGTTAGATGCAGAGATGGAGTATGAGGAAATGGATATAGAGTGGGAGGTTGATGAAATGGAAATCGATATGGAGATGGAGATAGAGTGGGAGATTGCTGAAATGGACATAGATGAAGTGGAAGATGCTATGGAGGTGGATAGTGAGATAGTGGCCATGGAGGTGGATACTGAAATAGTGGCCATGGACATAGATTGAATATCACTTGTGTTTTCTTTTGTTACGAAATTTTAATTTTTATGGTCTGAAAAAGGAAATTGTATTATTTGTAAATATTAATATGGAGACAAAGTAACACCTTGTGTATATTGTTTTCCTTTGGTTGAACTTGCATAATGCTATCCTTGAGTCAATCTATATTTTAAAGAATTGAAGTTGTGCGTCATGAAACCTTTATTGTGTTATAAAAGATATAATATATTAGAAGATTAAATTCATTTAGATTTAATATATTAGAAATGCATTTAATAAAATTTTATTAAATTAAATCTGAAGGTTTGATTTATTAAATTTTATTAAACTAAATCTAAAGGTTTCATGAATTTAATCTTTTATAACACAATAAATTTTATTAAATGCATTTATAATATATTTAGATTTAGAGCTATAAAAGATATAATATATTAGAAGATTTTATTAAATGCATTTAGATTTAGTTGAGCTTTGATTATGTTAAAAGCTTTATTGCCTATATATTTCAATAATTAAAAACAACAGAATTATCATTTATGTAAATTATGAATTAAGTTGAGTAGATTGTTAGAATCTATATATAGTTAAAAGGTGTAAGATTCCAACACCCATAACAAGTTCTCACCATCATAAAATAACATATATGATTTCTAATTCCTGTGGTTGCTTTTTCAAGTTCTGCCCATTAGACCGAAGCACCAGTAACATATGATCTTTATAGAAATTCTTTCACCTGGTTGAAATATTCACCGTTCATTACTTTAACCAACATGTTTAGTTGCAAATTGCAAAGTATTCAAGAACGAAGCAACATATCAAAGATGCCTCTCGCCGTCTTTGAAGAAAACCAGTGTGGTGTCGTGGCAGAAGTGGAGTTACTGTTGCTCCTTTTCTCAGACGCGACGTTCAAATTCCAGAAGAAAAAGAAGGAACAGTAACCCCAGTTTTACAATTGCATCACATACCTACGTAATTTCATGTATGCCCTTTATTCTTCGGAGAAGTAGAAATTCATATAATTTCATGTATGCCCTTTATTCTTCGGAGAAGTAGAAATTCATATCTTTTCTTGCAGAAAACCATTGTGGTGTCATTGAAGAACTGGTGACGTTGATGCTCCTTTTCTGAGAATTCAATTCCGAGAGAAAAAGGAGCAACAACAACACAGTTTTTTGATTACATTACATAATTGTGCTGATCTCATGAATGCAAATATTATTCATGCAAGATTTGCACCTGCTGCGTTATGTTCTTTCCATTGTTTCCAAGATTACTGACCCATTAGGGTTTGGTGGCGCTTCTTTGCCTCATTCAGGGCTTTTGTCAGAGTTGATTTTGCTTCTCTGCATGCAACCATTGTAGTTGTACTTTGGGTGCCCGAACCGTGTATTGTCATAAAATTCAAAACCAACAATGTTTTCATCCTATAACTGTTATGTTCAAGATTTTACTTATTTTTTCACAATATTTCTGTGGTCTTTCTCCGTTCATAATCTAGATTATTTGCCATTTTGCCATTTTTTTTAATTATATGTGCTCTTGAAAGTACATGAAAATGATCTTTTCAAACCATTTACAAGGACACTCAACCCGGTTAACGTTGGTGGAGGCATTTTTTTATCCTCTACCCGGTTATCATTTGGCTGTTGACACAAAGTTTATTTAATGTATTATAACTTCATGGACGCCTTTTTTTCCACAGAGTTGAAATTCTTGTAGAAAATCTTCTTGCAGAAAATCATTGTGGTGTCATTGCAAAAGTGTGATGTTTTTGCTTCTTTCCTGACTGACAATGACGTTCAAATTCCCAGAAGAAAAAGCACTAACAACACCAGTTTTATGATTCCGTCACATTATCATGCTCATCTCATGAATGTCAATATTATTGATACAAGATTTGCGGCTGTTGAATTTTGTTCTTTCCAAGATTACTAACCTGTTAGGGTTTGCTGGCGTTCTTTTTATGATTCTGGGTCATCATGCTTCTCAGCGTGCATCAATTGTAGTTGGTATGATTTGGGTGCCCTGGGCGTGTATTGCCACATAAAATTCAAAACCAATGAAGTTTTCATTTGGACTGTTATATTCAAGATTTTACTTGATGTTTTCACAATGTTTCTTGTCTCTCACCATTCATAATCTAGATTTATATGTTTTTTTTTTTGTTATAGTAGTTGTTGAAAGTATGTGAAAGTGATCTTTTCAACCCATTTGCTTTATAGTAAGAGAGGAATTGTTTATTATCTATCATGGGTTATTGGGTTTTGTTATTGTAACAACGTTACTTAATGGAGTGTAATTCACTTTTCTAATAATTCCAGTGGTTGACTTGTTGTCTAACAAAAGACATTAAAAAGTATTTTTATATTTCTTTGTACTTCTTAGAAAGTAATATTAGCTATATGCTTTAGAAAATAAGCCATTATTGAAAATTTTGCAATAATAATAGAAGGAGATTTATAACAAGCTAACAAATACTTTCAATTGGGCATTGTTGTTTTATATTGCTTTTAAGAGATTGCATTTACATTGTTAGAAATTTTCGTTGATTCATAGATTCTACAATCATGTTACCATATCTTACTTTAGCACTCTAGCAGCTAATCAACATCAAT
>MNCI01022704.1:94352-132301 GCA_015680685.1 Gnetum montanum | reverse complement strand
GTTTTGGCTCTAAATGACTAGTCTAGTTATAGAACTTAGGCTACGGTTTAGGCCCTCCTTCTAGTACCAAGAAAAACTATTACAACTAAAAACCTTGATCACTAGAATGAAAACCAAGAATCCTCAGTGCAAGTAGTTTCCCAACCCTAAATCCCCAAGGCCTTTACTAGAGAAATGGGATTTGGGATATCCTATCCAGTCTACTAGATCAACCAAGGACTTATGAAATGCAAAATGTGGAAATATAAATGGATCCAAATAATGCATAGAAAATAAAATTGATTTTTGAATACAATACCTAAAAGTTAAAACTTTATTAAGAAAGAAAAAAATAAGTTTGAGAAATGTGTACAAATGGTATCTAGATGAGCAAAATGGAGGTTCACTTATGCAAGAGTTCAAATCCTATTGAAGTCAATGTGGTGTGCTCCACGATCCAGGTGCTGAGCCACTCTTGATGTTATCAAATCTTCCTTCACTACTGTAACCTTAGATTTTCAAGTTGGGTCACTCAGGACTATAATGCTTCCACACTAGGGTTCAAGAGCATGCAAATGTGGGAACTTGTAAGGACTCATGAGTGCTTGAAAATGCCCCAAGTGTGGAATTGTGAAAAATTGTGTACGGAAAATTTCCTTGTTAAAAAAATGTGGAACCTTTAAAAAAATTATGGGAAGCATGTTGCTAGTATAGCCAAAAAATTTCTAAACTTCAAAAAAATTATTAGGATCCCCCAAATGGTGTTTGAGGTTGGATTTTATAAAGTATTTGACTGTGAATGGTGCTACAAATTGGCTATGATTGGGCTTCCAAATAACTACAAATTTAATGAAATTTTTTTGCAAATTGGCTACCAAATTTAGGTGAAATGGATGCCCAAATATAGGGGGTTACTAAACATAGTAAGCACCTTCTCCCATGGCCATTCCATTTACTAAAAATAGTAACCAGGGCACACCTTCCATGCTAGAGATGAATCTTTCATGCTGAGCTCTCCACCTTACTTATTGAAGTGGTTGGTCAATGTTGAAGTGCATGAGGTGATGAATTTTTATTTTGGTNGGTAGGTGGGTTGGGACTTCTTAGATTGAGGGAAATCCTCTCTAGGCTAGGGGAAATTTTTCAAGTTGTGGATTTGTTGTCCCCAATGAAGGGAGGGAAGTTTTCAAACCCCTCATCCATCCATGATAGGGGTAGGTGAGATCTACCCCTTACATGTGTTTCCAATGTAGAAAAATGCAACCCATCAAATTTCCTTTCTTAGCATTTGAAAAGAAACTTTTGACACCTCCAAGCCCAAATATAGATACTAGGTGACGTTTTTCACTTGGGGAATGAGGCTCTAACTAGTTATGAGGCATTGTTTAGCCCCAAAAGTATAAAGCATGTGAAATTTCTCATTGTGGGTTATAATTTTCACATTTACAATGAAGTTTCACCTCAAGATTCATGGGGTAAAATATTCATGGGGTAAAATATTCATGATGAAATTGGTTATAGCATGCAATTTTTTGTGGTATTTCAATAAGAAACAAATGATCAAGGATGATTTGTAGAAACTATAAATAAATAAAGATCTAGCTCTTCATAAAGGTGAATGAAAAAAAAACAACTCA
Source organism: Gnetum montanum (assembly GCA_015680685.1). NCBI lineage: Eukaryota > Viridiplantae > Streptophyta > Gnetopsida > Gnetales > Gnetaceae > Gnetum > Gnetum montanum. The sequence continues at coordinate 130,685 of MNCI01022704.1, read as the reverse complement.
TGTAGCCAACTCTATGTATAAGGGACAAGGCTAGGATAATGATGATGATGATTCTTACCACCAATCCTAGCAAGCTTCTTCTCTGGGTTAGGAAAAGTATTAGTCCTTACCTTTGTTTAGAAGCATTTTTATAGGTTTTCAGTTCTTATTAAAGGATTTATTATTATAATGTTCTTGCAATGATTCAAATTGATAATGTTTAATCTTATTTTCTATTTCTTATCAAAAAATGATTTAAACCCTTGAACCACTTCTCATTAACTATTTTCAAGCATTTTTCAATGTACATAATATAGAAATATGTTCAAAAAATAATCTATGTTGTGATTTTTGATAATGAAAGTGATATTCATTAACTCTATTGTATATATTTAAAGAAGTGAAATTTAATACTATAATTTTAAAAGGTATTTAAAAATTAGCATTTGGTAATTGAACTATTATCCACTTCATTTTAAATTAAAGATGCAATAATCTTGAAATAATAGACATGAATGGAAAAGCATTTTTAGAAATTTGGGGCAATATGACTCTAATTTCCTATGTGCATTTATATGTAATATGACTCGTGTTATTTGACATTAGTACTAATGGTTAAAATTTATAACATAAATATGGGAGTGTTCAAAGCTTCTTTTAAAGCATGTGATCTTTTAAAAAGGATAGGATCATGTGCTTAATTTTTCTACCACATCTTTTAAAAAATTTCTCTCACATCCCATAACTTTAAATATTCAAACAATAGAGATATGTACTATGATTTTAATTTCCAAAGCTCTATTCTATATTTTAATTTAACTTTATACATTGCAAAGTATGAGAAAAAAATAATCAGATATTTGCACATAGTAGATTATTAGGAAATGGTAGTTAGAAATTATGTTTTACTTAGGATTTACACTATAATTTGCACACAAAAGAGTGTGAGAACATGGGAGAAATATCCTGATTAGTATAAAGTAATTTGAAAGTAAAATTAAAATTTAAATTTCATCTAATCATATTCTTATCAATCTATAGGCCTCAAGTAGTTCAATATATACAAAGTTTCTTACCATTAAGTGAACACACTCAAGCTAGGATGTGTAGAGTGATGGTACTGAGCTTTCAACCTAATACCTTTGGATGCAATGCAATGTGAGCTAACGAACTTAACCATAATTAGTGGATGAGTACACTTAAGCTCCATAAGTTAAGGAATTTATTCAATATATTATTATTTCTTAAATTTTGGAACTAAAACTAAATTTAAAATTCTATCCTCTATGACCCTCTTAAATCTATCAAACTAAGTAGCTCAATGTATAGCTTAGTATTGATCATAGGAATTGAACATGTGACTTAAGGTTTTTATGCAAAGGATTTTACCACTAAGTTAACACCTCATGATTAGTATTTTAGTGCATCATAGTTCACTTAATTTCAACATGTATCTTGTGGTCTATAAGTTAGAGGTTCAATCATAAAAGATATTTTGAAACATGTGTAACCTGAATGTATGGTAGGAGGTTGCAAGTATGACTTGAGCTAGCAACCTCTTTAAGCTAACTACTTGAGCCTACTATTATTAAAAGGTTTTATCATGAGGTGAGGTGGGAAGACCAAAATTGAAACCACAACTTAGAGCTTTGAAATGAAGAGTCTTATCACTAGAGGCTAACACCTTATTAGTTCTTAGGGGTAGGGTGGTGGCTAGGTGTGGCAAGTGTTGGAACTTGAAATAATTGAAACATAGGTACAACCCAAGACATATATTCAAATTAGAACCTTATAGAGGATTTTCAAACCCCAAAGAAAATTAATATTTTGAAAAAAAATATAAATACATTAAATTAATAAAGAGATAGTCTAAAGGAAAAGCCTAATTATTTTAGATGTCTTTTCATGTTTACATCCTTACAAAAAATCCTGAGAAATATCTTCTCTAGGATAGAAAAAGGATGAGGTCTTGCCCTTATTTATAAGTGTTTTCATAGGTTTCTACTTCTCAGTAAATGGTTTCTTGTAAAATGAAGGAGAAAAATTTCTTTAAGGACAAAAGAAAGCTTCAATTATAAAATATGAACAAATAACAATACAAACTCTAGGCTTTCCATCCTTAAGTACAAAATAAAATGAAATTAATATGGTAGGAAACAAATTCATTGTTTAGCTTTCATTGAAATTTTTTTTTTAAATCTATAACTAAAAAATAACATCTTTAACAATCTAATGTTTAACTTCTAAAGAAAGGTGATATTTAACTTCCAAATAAAATATAGAACAAGTGATTAAAGACATTTTCAAATGTAAAAAATAAAAGTGACATAGCAAGTTGATCATCAAAACTTTTATCTTTAATGCTTAGGATAACACTTGCTTAAAAACTTGGATATCCATGAAGGCATCCTTTATTAATCACAGAAAGCTACTACACATGCCTTCTTCTATGTTAGTGGACTCTTGTGTTGTATTATCCCCAATGAAAAAGGAATTATGATACAAACAATATAAACAAATAGTGGTAGCTAGAACAAGTTAGTTCTTGCATTGCACCATTACACTACAGTTTGAAGTTGAGACCATAAAGACCATAAAAGACTATTTCTTCAATGTCTTCCAATTTTACATGACTCAAAGCAAAAGCTTTGGTAGTTTTCTATAGGAAATTGGGAGTGCTAGAATTTCAATGCATCTCTTATGAACAATTTGGAATCTTGAGAAAATTTTTTCATCCACATCTAGGATCAATTCCTTTCAAAATTTTTGAGTAATGTCTCTTTCATTACTACTCCCTTGAAAGGACTACAATCTTTTCAAAATGTAGAGGTAGGAATTTCTCCATTTATTTGAAAATATTAATGCTAAGATCATTACTTGGTTGGTAATTATTAAGGTTAGAAATCATTCTAAATTATTTTTCCATAAAATCTCAAACCTAAGGAATATATATGGCGTTGGAATGGTTCCATGTTTGCTAAAGGTAATATACTCAAATTCCTTGTTAGTTTCTAAGCATTTATTTCAATTTGAAGTGATTTGCATATTTCTTAGTTGATCCTTAAGATCAAAGGAATTCATAGATCTAATCCAAATCTAACTGCTCTTTACTAATGATTTTAACTATTTTAAAATGTAAATACTCTGGCTTTTGTTTCACCAATCATGGCTAGAATTTTTCGATATGTAGCCCATTGGCATCTTATTTCATCCTCAAACATTTTTTTTAACCATTATTCTACAATATAATAGTTTTTATATACAAAGTTAAGATTTTTAAAATAGGTTTTAACATCATCAGAATGCTATTTAGCTAGTAAAACTATTAATTTTTATGTTATACATTGCTAGCATTCAACTTCTTGGATTTGTAATTTTTATGTAACAAGTCACAAACACTCAAATGGTAAGTTTGTTGATTTCTATGTAATATGTCACGAAAGTCTCTTATATTGTTACTCATTTAATAGGTGAGTTCTGCTGACATGTCATGTTCATGGTAAATGCTAGTAGATATAATCAATATTGACAAATATACCATGATCAGTTGATGCATAACTACATAGCTATGTTTGGCTTGTTTCTTAAGGCATCCGTATTAACTTTTGATGAATTCCTAATTTTTTAAACCATACCACTATTCTTGATGAGAACTTGAAAGGAATTTTAATCCTTTTAATTTCTAGGTCTATGATAAAAACTGCAATGCTTATAAATAAATTCATTCATTCAATAACTGTTACAAAATTATTACATTCCATATATTCCTTTAGCCCACTATTGTAAATTGTAAAGCTAGACAAACCTTGTGTCACACCTCCTCTTTTTACCTCTTTAAAATGGAACCCTTACATTGATCTAGGACTACAGAGTATGGACAATATGAAGGTATGATGGAATAATTTGACATTTCTTATTAATAATATATCAAGATATGACATGGGAATAAAGCACAATAAGGGACAATACTAGTTCCAACCCACTTTAACCTCTTCTTCCCCATCATCATCATGTCCATGCTAGTATCTTCTGATCATTCCATCTTCCATTACATTCACTTTTTCATTTTCTTAGTTGTTTTCCAAATTTTTCTCCTTTCCTACATTTGTAAAAGTCTTGTTGTCCTCTTATTTTATAGAAGTTAATAACTCAACACTACCTAGTAGATTCAATCCTATGACCTAAGATTTCTAGGCCAAAACCTATACCACTAGGCTAACACCTCATTGTAATAAACCCCAAAGGGGATGTTGGAATCCAATATAATTAAAACATAGGTACACGCTAATATTTAAAGAAGTTTATAACTTTGTACTACCTAGTAAAATTGAACCTACAACCTAGGATTACTAGGTAAAGACTTGTACTACTAGGCTAAGAACTTATTGTTATAAATCTTCAATAATGACAATAAGTACATCCTAAGAAATGTAGTCAACCTATACTTTATAATAATTATAGATGAATAATGTAATGCCTCTAGTGTGATTCAAACTAGAAAAATCTTATTTAACAAGACAATGAGTTAATAAATTGAGTTACCTATCTCTAGCAATATATAATCCCCACTAGAGAAAGGATCATTACCCTAAGCTCAATGCTCATCCTACCAAAGAAAGGTCTTGGGAGGGTTGGTCGATGAATGAATGCTTAAACTCTTTCAAGTGGCTACACCTAGGCCTACACCTAGGCTTTATGACTTGATAAATAAGTACCTTACCATTACTTCAAGTGGTGGTCTTTATACATTCCCTATTAAAGTACTTTTAAAAATTAAGTAATAATAGTGAAAATTATAACATAATGTATTTAAATTGAAGCTTGGAATTATAACCAACTTGTTATAAAAATGATACAATCAATTTAAAGCATTGTACAATGTATAATTATATCATCTTTTTTACTCAATCTTTTTAAATTCATTATTATCATCATTTGTACATTTTTACAAGTTGTTAATATATGAAAGAGTGATTTAAGTGGAAACTATTTCATTTAAGCTATTGATAGAGTTTCTCCATGAACAAAACTAAGAAAAAATTTTGTATTAAACATAACTTCCTTCTAATGATGACTATTTTAACTTATCTTAATCCTTTAAGTTTGAGCTCTAGTGAATTTAGTTAATCATCCTAGGACCTCTCATGGTCATATGACCATTAAGGCTCCAAGTGATGATCCTTATACATATTACAACATAGGAAATAAGGGTGTCAAAATTAGAAATAATTCAACTATAGATACACAACAAGACATATCACCAACATGATATANTTAAAATTTTAATTTATATTTTATTTTAAATTTATCATTTTTATTTAATAAATAATTTTTAAAATTTTCCAACTTTGAGTTCTTAATTTTGTTTAATAAATAATTATTTTAAAATTATTTAATTTAGCTAAAATTATTCAAGTAAGAACTCAAAGTTTTTTTTATTTGTTAATGAAATTAGCTAAAGTGTATTAGATGTTGTGAAAAATGTAATAAGATACATTTAAGAGAATCGAATAAATAATGGCCTATAGAATATTAAATTAATAGATAAAAAATTTACAACTTTGTTAAAAACTCATTATTATCTAAATATGTGAAGCCTAAGATAATTATGTTGATCAAGGAGACATGTAAAACTCAATAATATGTTTAACAAGCATTAGAAAATCATCCTCTTTTTTGGGTGCAAATTTTCTTCTCCACATATACTCCATCAGGTAAGAATCATGTAGCTCTTCTTGTGATCCATTTTGTGGAATTTGAGCATTAATGGCTCACCATGTGCTTTCAATAGTATTGGTGTGAACACCTACATTTGGATTTTTGAGGTGCAATAAATGATTCATCATTCTATGATCAAACTAAAGTTAACGAAGTCATTTTGAGTCATAGGATTTCCACATGTCACTATATATAATGCTTCTAGGTTTAATCCACTCATAGATGTAATTTATCAAAGTGTCTTTGGATTTATTTCTAATTGCTACCAAAAATATATTATTGGAATCTCATTCAATTCCACCAACTACCTAATGATTTGTTACACAGCTACCTCTATTATATTCATTTTGTCAAATTTTGACTCATCAATCTCTACAATCTTTTTTGGACATTCAATTTGTTGTGAAATTTTCAACAAAACATCTGGATATATATTTCTATAAAAATTAAATCAATTAACTATAGTATGTTTTCATAATTTATTTTGAACTTGTACATATTTATTTGAGCATTTCCAAATCCAATCATACATACTCATGAAAATTTTTTTAATTTCCAACTTTGAGTTTTTAAACTAGGTTCCATGAAAAATACTTCAACATCATATTATGGACATACAAATATATACCCTTATTTTCTTGAAGTATGTCATATCATTTTCATTAATATGTTATAACCTGAACACATTTTTTCCCAAGGTAAAAGACCTAGTTCTTGATAAAATGTCATACAATCTTTTAACTCTTTAATCTTTCAACAAATTGGTTTCTTGTCATAAAATAAACAACAAATAAAAAATTAATAATTATTAATAGTTTTACTTCTATATTTACCTAAATAAACATTAAGTTTAAAGAAATTGAATAACTTATATTAATTCACAAAATAATGGTTAACTATACTTAATAATAAATAACGATGATAAATGAAGTTAGTTATTTAACATAATTTGTATTACTATGAATAGAGTAATAAATAACTATAAATAAATAAAATTTTAAAAACTAAAATATTAAAAAATTAAAAAAAACATTAATTTCCATTCTTTACAAAATATTTTATCACTTCCCCTAATTTTCTCTTTGAATTGATTGATGTTAAAAAAACAACAACTTAACAAGATTATTTACAAGTCGATAAGTGTATCTATTTGCTATGTTATAAAATATATTTTCCACCATAAGTTTCCACCAAATTTTGCAAATGAAACTTTATTATATTGCAGTATTAATTGTATTAGAAGGTTAACAATAATTTCTTGCGAGTTGCACCATTGTTCATAGATTGCACTAATTTTTAATTTACCGTAATTTTTGTGTGCAAAGATTTAACATTAATAGGTAGTCATGGCATACAGAGGAGATGGTAGAAAAGGAGAAGCATTAGAAAATAAGGAATAAAAATGCAAAATATTAGGACTATAACAAGAAGACTTTCACGATGATGAGAAAGAAGAAAATATTAGAAAAGGAAGAAAATAGAAAAGTGTATGGGATGGGAGATGGAATGGTTGGAAGATGATGGTATGGACATGGTGAAAACCATGAGGAAGAGGTTAAAATGGGTTAGTACTAGTCAATACAAGTTGCATCCCCTATTATGCACTATTCCCCAAAATTGATTGATTGCAACCCTAGGGAAGATGATGATATCCAACTAAGTTTTTTTCTTTTTTTTATTTATGAATTTTTATAGAAAAAGGAGAAAGGTCTTTGATGTAGAAATTCACACAAGACTATGGAATCCATAACATTTTTAGTATATTCTTCTTTCCAAGATGTTAAGGTTGGCATTAGTATGAGACTTCACATGGTAGCATAGATACAAATTATAAAGAGGTTCCTACCCTAAGCAACTGCATTTAATTCATTCTTCCATTTCCTTGGATATAAATTAAGGTGAAGGCTTTTTAAGAGCATTGACCATTAAACATCCATAGTGTATCAACCTACTTTGTGAGAACCTCCAACTTCTTTGTGTATAATCCTTTGCAATTATTTATCTATCTTATAGAATTTTTGTGTTTGTAGTATTTCTTATTGATTTTTGTTAGCACATGTATTTGTTGTGTAAGTTTTAGATGAATTGGCAATTATTCTAATTCTTTGTATTTGTTGTTTATAATTATTTGTGTGTCGTGTAAGTTACTATCTTATGATGGTATCCTAGTGTGTGGTTATGGCATTACATATTCTTTAATGCTTGAGTATGAAATGATGAATCTTAGGATCCTGGAAAGTTTAAAAGTTTTTTAAGATCATAAGCCTCTTTGTATATGCTTCATAGTATCTTACTGTAAACCTTTGGTCATTTCTTAACAATCTCAAGCTCTTACAAATTGTGTGAGTTTTGTATATTTGTAAGGATCAGTTAGCAAAATTAGTGATAGTGATGTTTTTATCATGCATTACTTTCTAAATTGAGTTTTCATTATGTTTCATAAAGTTATTAATGATTCAATTTGAATTCAAGGTGTTGCAATTTGCACTTTGTTTACCAGGAGTTCATAAGCATTAGTAGTATATCATAATAATTGAAGATTATTGTTACAGTTTCATCCTTCGTGTTAGAAATGGAAAACAATGAATATAAAATATAATTAGGGAAAAGAAAATTGTTATAGATATGCATTTATAGGTTTACAAAATACACATATTTATATAATTTTTGAGTGAAGGTTGAATGGAAATCATCTAAAGAATGTAAAAAGAAGGATGGAAAACATTACATAAAGAGAACACCATGCATAGAAAATTTTACAAAAGAATATTATTTCCATTACAACACCATTAGAAATAATGTTGAAACTGAGAAATTCTAGTACTGTAAACCTAAAACATTCTAATGCCTCCACCTTCCCTCTTCAAGTTGAAGCGTGGATATTGAGAACATCCAACTTGCGAGCTAAATATTAAAACTAAATAGCTCCAAGACATTTTATGAAGAGATTATTAGGTTGATGTGTAGTGAACACATGAACTATTTTACCATTCTAGATTGGATTTTTTCACAAAATTTATAACAATCAATCTCAATATTTTTGACTTAGTCATGGAAGATTGGATTAGCAATGATATGTAGAGTAGCCTTGTAGTCAAAAAATTAATTTTTTGGTTCAGGATAAGATACTTATAAATCCCTCAATAGATTGAAAAGCCAAGTGATGAAGCACTAATCAATCGATACGTTGACTGGGCCATGTATACGCGGCCCCATTTATGCAGCCACCTATCTCAGCCTATAAATAAGAGGGCCTTTTGCCTCATTTAGGCATCCTTTTGTCATTTGTAGCTAGACTCTTTCAGTTTGTTTCCATAGGAGTTAGAATATTTTCTCAGTGTATGCCTGCAGTGTGATGTTTGTAATTGTATGGAACCTTTATTCAAGTGTGATGTACTTGGACATGCACATGACCGGAAATAAAGATCAAGATTACTTCATCATTGCAGCATTCACTTAGTTTTAATTGTTTAATTATTATTGTTATTTATTGCTTTCTTAGTTAATATTTATTTATCATCATTTACTATTCTTGTTGTTAAATGCGGAATGAGTACGACTTAATCATGAGCATTTAAGTATGACTACTTGGTAACCCAGTAGCGTACCTAGGATCTATGCTTGGTAATCCCAGTAGTAGTTGTGCATGAGGTCCAAGATGTGTATATATGGTTAAGGAATGGATACTCATCACACTTAGGTTAGCTTAGAATTCATTTCCTATTACTCATTAGATTAATCAATATTATTCTCCATTGTCTATAGGAGTAGTAGTAGTTTAGGATCACATCATATGCATCACTCTAGACTAAACCATACGTGATAAAGCAAATACTAGTCCAAGTAGGAAGATAGTGAACTATGATCAATGTCTAACTATCTAGATACCACAAATAGCCTGTCCACAGAGTTCAACCGGATCGTGCGTGAATGCTCATATTCATATGGTTGGGCGTAGGGGTACCTAGCCGCTCATCATTAGCACCGTTGCTAGGGATGGTGCTAGTTATCTAGATTAGTTATATCATACAAGGTTGCTGTATACGAATTAATGATATATCCTTTACAAAAGAAATTAAATTAAATTCAATTAAAATCACACACAAATTCACAACCATGTCTCTCCTACAAGAATATAATAATGCCATATCTAGTGAGGAAATTCATTGGAGAACCAATGAATATTATGACAATGAAGATTGGAGTACGCAACCCGAGGTGGGGATTTCTTATAAACATAAATGAAGACAACATCATTCCAATGCATGAAAGCATAACTTACCTGATGAGGATGAACCCCTACTAGCCACTATACGTTTAATGGAAATACATGAGGCTGTTTGAATAGCCCGCAGGCATCGTAATGAAAGTTGTCTACCCGTGCTTGATTTAAATAACTTTCCCAAGTTTTCAGAAGGCTATGATTCAGATCCAAAACAACATTTACAAGCCTTCTAAAATGACTGTAAATGGAACAATATTGATAATGTGTGGCAAAAACTTAAGCTCTTTCCTCTGACGCATGTTGGCCAAGAAAAAGTATGGTATAGGTCATTAAAACCAAGATCAATTTGATGTTGGCCGACAATGGTAGAACTTTTCAACGAAAGATATCAAACCTATGCGAGAGTGTTAGCCTTGAGGAGAGAAATCCAAGAATGGAAACAAGTGGAACATGAACCCTTGGACATGGCCTTAGGAAGATATTATGCACTGGTGAATAACTACCTAGGCCATGGGTTCTTTGAGGAGAGGCTAATGTACCATATCATAGATGGGCTCCGTAATGAAACAAGGGAAACCCTAGGGATGTACAACCAAGGTCAACTATATGAGCTACGAACCCATCAACTCCAAGAGCTTATTAAGAGGATAGAAAAAGAAGAAGGGGAAATAGCCAAATGGGAGAATGTTGAAGGTTCTCAACAGCACCAAAATCTCAACTTAACAAGGGTCCATGATCATGAAGAGGATAAATCAACTCACTTCAAGGAGGTGGAATCATATTTTCCAATCCTATAATCACTAGATGAAATTGAGGAAAAGATCAATAAGATGATAGACTAGGTACATGAAATATGTGGAGAATATGCCAACATTATTAGAGGAACTATGCCAAATCGAGAAACAGGATAGGACACCACATGACAATAGAAACAAAGGGTAGAAGAGAATAGGGATAATAACTCAACTACTAATCACATGTATCAATGTAATATTTTCTTGTATGATCATTCCAAAGGTCAATCCAATATTGTCACATTACATGAGCATTGGGGAGGAATGTTACATCCATATTTCATATAGAAATATCAGGTTGAACCACAGTGGTAAAAACCTCAGTTGTGGGGGAGGCCACCACCAACTGGACCATACCCTTTGTATCCCATAGCACCAAATGCTTATTATGTTCAACACCCTATTTCTCCAAAAAGATCATCATCCTCTACCTCACCTCATCATTATCATTCTCCCCAATACTATCCATCCATTTCCTCCCCAACAAAATCACCACCTCATGTGCCTTACACTTCTCCTCAACCTCAATATTCTCATACTTCACCCCCTCCTACATCACCGCCAGCTATGCCAGAATATTTTGCACCACAGCATCAACCTATAAATGTTACTTGTGCTGCTACTATCAACAGTAGTGGAGGTCCTTCACAACATCGAAGGCATTCCTTCTTTAGACATGACCGTCGAAAGGGACACCACAGTTCAGAAACCACTACATCCACCAACTCAGCACAAATCCAACACTATGGTGCATCTTCCTCTTTGAACCTAATGCCTCATGTTACCTTATCAAGGCCACCATGCAATACTCCAACAACCATGGGGCCTAATGAATATTGCCACATGGGGAGACATGTTGATCCTTTCATACCATCTTATGGTCACAAGTACCATAGTGGGTCAACTCCTTATAAATAAACCACATCATATAACTTGCCCTACTATGTGAACTCTAATCAAGTGTATGAACCACAATGGGGTAAGTATGACCAGGTCCCAATATTTTCAACATGCAAGGATCGTCACCTTCCATTTGTTAATTCTAGCCATGCTCAACCATTTAGTTATGAGGGCTATCCTCCATTCTAACATCACAAAATTAATAAATGTTTTTCAGTTTCTTTAATTTTTCAACTTTTTGTTTTCTAGTTTTTCACCTTTTAATTTATTATTTTATCTTTTGTCTTTTTATCATTTTATGAGTAATCTCATCTATGAACAAAACACATCCATACAATATAGTAGAATAGATGATAGTATGAAAAATTTGTTTTATGATCTTAGAATCCTAGAGGCCTAAATCCTTGCACTTATTTTTGAAAGTATACAAAGCCTTGAATCCTCATTTTTCTTCTTTGATGCACTTCCATCACATGTAATTATTCATATAAATGAGACCTAAATATTTAAAAGAATCTACTATTCACACATTCATAGCTCTAAAATTGAAGTTATAATGATTATTTCTTGTACCCCAAATCATCAATTTGGTCTTATACATTCACTTAAACACCAAATGAAGGATAATAGTTTTCTAAAATTTGTGAGATACTTGCATACCCTCTAAACATACAAAGAAATAATTGAATATGATTTTAAAAAGCTATAAATAAATAAGGATCTAGCTCTTCATAGAGGAAAATGGTGAAAAATAACTCATGCAGCCAATTCCATTTCATTGAAACAAGGCTAGGATGATGATGATGATGATGATGATTTTGCATACCTTCTACAGTAGTAAAGGTTAAGGTAGCATCATGTGTATATATAAGAAGATTGACTACTTTGGATCCAATTTTGATAGCATGACTATCTTGCCCATTACATAATCATTCCTACATTTCATCAATAAAGATACCAAAGAGAGTTGAAGAGAGTAGACAATCTTTCTTAACTTCCATTTCATTCTAAAATTGAGATTTTTTCTCTAAATTGTTATCTATAATTTTAATAATCACTTCCTTATAGAATCTTTGGGTTGTTGTAATCAAATTTGAAGAGAGACTAATTTCATACAAGCATAACTATATTTTTTGATAGATAGCTCCATCATATTCTTTTGAAAATTACTAAAACATATTAAACTTTTTTATAAGATATTTTTGCAAAATTCATGTTGTATCCAAGAGTAACTATGTGATCAATAGAGGAGTAATTTTTTCAAAAACTTGTTTGGCATCTTGCCTTAACTTGGTTATCTTCATCTTAAGAATTTACTTTCTTTTCTATTAGAGTGTCCAAAAACTTAGTAAAAATATTACTCTCAACTAGCATTTAATAATATTTTAAATTATTTTTATTTTCCTTTTCATATAACAAGATAGATTTACTAGCTTTCCAATGTTTATTTAATCCTTGCTCTATTGTTGAATTTAGTTTGTATTAAATGTCTCTATGAATATCAAATCCTATCCGTTTTAATAATTTTTGATATATAAACCATTTGAATCTATAGCTTTTCTAGATGCTAGATTTTAAATATCCTTAGTGACTTCTTCATAAGTAAATTGGAGGGGTGCTTATTGTACAATAATAGTAGACCTATCATCTTATCCTATAAATAACTTATTGTAAAATAAACCAATATCATAAAAAGAAAAATTAAAATATGAAGAGGCTTTATGACAAAAACATTGCTAAAAATATCTAAGTTCTTTTTTAATGGTGTAAGCAAAATACTCTTGTTTTTTCCTAATAAATTTCCTTCTCTTGGTTCTAATGAAGCATTTGTGTATGTTAACTAAAATTTATGTATGACTCTTATTTTCATTCTTAATATTCTACCTAGCATGCATGAAGTCCTCATCAAACCAAGTCTTCTAAGTATCTTATAAATGCAAATGCACAACTTGCTTAACTGCTATAAGAAAAATTTGTTTAAGCTAGTTATGTCATCTACAAAAGTCCATCTAGTATGTACTACATTCATATATATTTCCTTAACTACTAGGGTGATTCTATGCTAATATTTTTTAAAATTCTTATTTTCTACCATCTAAGTAATAATTGGAACTTACAAGAAAAATCCAACATGATAAGTGCAAGACTCTACTAAGTCTTCACCAACTTTCAAATATTTAATAATATCTATATATTTATAAGAACATAAAAGAAAATCAATGTAAGAGTTACCTTAAGATCCTGTGAAAGTAAATTATAAAGATTAAGGAAATCTAGCAAGTTCATTGCAAATTAGAAGATTAAAATAAAGCTCTATTCTAATAGTTGTTAATCCATTAGTGCTATCTATAGAATATCAAGTCAAATTGTGGTCTTCAACTATGTCTAAACTATCAACATTACGTTTCCATCCAATAATTTTGATTTTATATGAACCTATTCTTGCATTAAAATTTCCATAAATAAATACTGATCCTTTTGTTGCAAATTCTACAATATCTCTACCTAAGAACTAAAAAGGATGATCACAAGATAGCTATATAGAATTATATAATGTAGCATCTCTATAATAAAAATAGCATATGAATAGAAAAAAACATCCATGCTAACATAAAATTTTTAGCCAAACATATTATTTATGATCATTAATTTTTTCTAAAAGCACACAATTTTTAAGAGATTTCCTCATTGACATTGTAACTCCTATAGAAGATTTTCCTATTCATCCTACTCTTGCATTTTTTGCAATAAATTTAATAAATTTAGGAACTAGAAAATCTAGAGAGTCAACATTTTCCCAAGTTTCAATGAAACCAAAAATATCAAATCTATTACAAAATCTAATACTATTCAAAGAAATAACTTTATTTTTAATTCTATTGTCAACGTTAATAAATCCATATCTTAAAGGGCCTATACATTTTTTAAATAATTTTAAGAATATTGCTTATTTTTAATGATTGTCATGTTTCTAGCATTTAGGTATGCTACAAAACCTTTTTCAAAATTTGCCTTAACCTTTTTCCATTATTCATTTCTTTCAACAAGATCCTTTTGAGTAAGATCCTCATTTATCCAAATTTTTTTCCATTATTACTTTGCTTCCTGTAGTTTTGATGTCTCCAAACATGCCCTCTATTTTCTACATCATGAAACTTAACAATTAAATTTGAGTGGTTTTCATGTTGTTTACCTAGAACCATAACATCTTTATTAATTTTTGAAGTTATATGCATATTATCTAACAGTTTTTCAACTTTCTTAAATAAAGTTTCATCTAGTTCATGCTTTGTCTATAAGATACCTAAATAAGATTTCTCATGTGTTGACCTTTTCATATGTTAAAACTTTAAAGAAAACGGAGAATGTAAATTGTATGTATATAATGATAATTTTTCAAGGCCATAAGAACTTTACATGAAGATCTATGATTTCAAGAAACAAGATCTACATTGATATGTCAACATGAAGACTACATGAACAAGATGAGAGCATGGATAAAAATGGAGTATGCAAGACAAACCAAGGTGTTTGCAAGATTGCCAAGATGTCAAATTAACAAAGGAATGCCTCATACTCCAAAGATAAAAAGTAAAGCAAATGTCTATAAAAAATAGTACACCTCTATCTTTGAAGATAGATGTCTACAAGTAGATGTCTCTCCTACATTGGGGGCTATCTTAGTTAGACATCTAACCTTTGAAGTAGATGTCTATGCTAGATAGTTGATAGTCCTTTCATGAATTCCAAGGAATTTTTGAAATCTTCAAGGCTATAAAATAATGTAAACATTTTAGAATTTATGCAAGCACTACTCATAAAAAGACTTTTCATTGGCTATTCTAAGTAATTTTGTTTTTTCTCTTCATTATAACATCATTTGCTTATTGTGATTGTATTGAGCTTCATGTAGAAGGATCTATAAATTCAGTTACATTCTTTCCTTATTTCTCTCTCTTCTCTATTTCATGTAGCTCTGCAAGGCTAATGTGCTTCTTACAAGAAGACATATTGGTTAAGCTTGTCAGGATCCTAAAGGATTAAGTCATTTTGTATCGTCAAAACACTCTGATGTGGAGCCAAATTTTGTAAAGGTTGTGGGATTCTCTAAACCATATTTTTGAGATTTTTGGGACATTATGAGGTTGAGTGGTTTGATAGTGATGAAACACTATGAAGTAGAGCTCAAAGCCTGTACAGAGTGTGGTGCCCTTCAAATCACTTTTTCAAGAAACAAAGTCCAAATATGTGTACAGATTCTACTCTTTGAGTGTGAACATGCCCAAGTTGGAAAACCATGTAAACTTGGTGTGTTATTACTAGTTTCAAAATTCAATTTTGGGAACTTATGCAACCCCCTTTCTAAGTTCTTGATCCACAAGTGGTATCAAAGCTTAATCCTCTTAAGTTTATTTTGCAAATTTTAGGAATAAGCTATGAAGGGGATTTCCTACATGAAGCCACCAATGTTTGATGGGTTTGAATTTGCATATTAGAAGGTAAGAATTCCAGGATTCTTTGAGTCTATGAAATTTGAAGTATGGGATTCATTACTTGAAGGCTACACACTGCCCATCGATAACACCTCAAAAGCTCATAAGCCATGGAACAAATTGAATACTAAAGAAAATGATAAGTTCATTTATGATTATAAAGTCAAAAATTGTTTATATTGTGCATTGAATAAATTAGAATTTAATAGAATAGTTGGGTGTAAATATGGAATAANAGGAAAAGCCTATTACTCTAAATTCAACACCAAAAGAAAAGGAGATAGTTGAATATGAAATGGATCATAAAGATGAAATAGCTCTTCTATCAAGAAGAGTTCAAATGCTTCTTATAAAGAAAGGGAGAAGCTTCAACCAACCAAGCCCTAATTAGTTCAAAGGTAAAGAAAAAGGTAAAAATTTCACTAGTTCAAATTTTGATGCATTTTCCATAGAATGTTGGATATGTGGCCTTTGAATATCCTAGCTTTAGTAGGTTGCAATATAGAGATAAAAATGAAGCCAAATCAAAAAATAAAAACTTCTATACTAGCTATGAAGATGTAGAACAAAGTCAGGAAGAGGTAGATAACACTATAAAGGACTCACATATCATGTACATGGCTCTCATGGATGATGACTACATAACTGAAGATGAGAATCAAGTAATTGAAACTAATGAGAAAATGTATGATCTTTTGTGCAATGAGCTATTATCCTTTCAAAATCTTTGTATAAAGCCAATGAAGGTTACGATTGAAAAAGATAAATAGTTATCTATAATCAATGCAAAATACTTAGACATCTTATATAAAAACTCAAACCCTAAAGGCTAAGAACAAAAAAATAACCTTGTCTTATGAGTAGATGAAAAAAGAACTAGAAGATACTAAACATGTGAATGAAAGACTAGTTAAAGGAAAAGAATCACTTCACATCATTTTAGGACAAGGAAGAAGTTCACATGATAAAAGTGCAATAGAGTGCTATAAAAAATAAGTAGCATCTATACAAGATGCATATAAACAAGTGAATACTAAGGATCATTGAACATAGAAGGGGTGGGGGATGAATAAGGTTCCCAAATTAAAAATCATTGACACAAAGCACACACTAATTTTAATGTGGTTTCCCAACTTAGGTAGTCCACACTCGGAGGGTAGTTTTCAAGCACACCTCCAAACTTTTATCCTTCCAAAACCTTTTTTGAAGGGTACCACACTAATGAGTGGCAATGTACCCCTATGCTCAACCATACAAATACGAGCGTGTACGCACGATCTAGTTGAACTCCACTAACAGACTAGTTATGGCACCTAGATAGTTATACATTGATCATAGTTCATTTTCTTCCCACTTGGACTAGTAATTGCTTTGTCATGTATGGTTTAGTCCAGAGTGAGGTGTATGATGTGGTTTCTACTACTATGCTACCCTAAGCACAATAAGAGATACTTAATGAAGATAATGAGCAATAGAAAATAAGATCTCAGCTAGCCTAAATGTGATGAGAATCTATCCCCAATTATTTGTATGCATCTTGGACTTTGCATAATACTTATGGGATTATCAATTGCACATCACTCAAAGACTACTCAATATGCTACTGGGTCACCATGTAGTTACACTTAAATGTTCATGATTAAGGTGTACTTGTTCTGCATTAACAATAGGACTAGTAAATGATGATAAAGGAAATATTAACTATGAAAATAATAATAAATAATGAATAATTAAAACAAATAAAAAGCTAAGTGAATGCTATAATGATGGAGTAATCTTGATCTTTATTACCGATCATGTGCATGTCCAAGTACATCACACTGGAATAATGGTTTCGCACAATTACAAGCATTACACTACGGGCATGAACTTGGAAAGAACTAAAAACTAAAAGCTGACTAAAGACTAACAAAAAGGACTCACTAATAATCTAACTATTTTCTCACTATGCACCTAAGTGCTGTATTTATAGGCTAACATAAGAGTCATGATATCATGTATACGATATCGTATCTAGGCTGTGATATCGCATACCCGATATTAGGGCCTGGCAAACCACAATTCATCACACACCCTATACAAGCTCTAAGCTATGCTCTGGAGTAATTAAATGCTATGAATCCTCTCAATCCCATAAGGTTGTGAGAAGCTTATAATTTGGTTCTAAGGATCTTGAATTCAAGCCTATGCTATGCTATGCTTCCTTGAGTCCATGAATGTCAATGCTATGCTCCCTTGAGTCCTTGTGATCTTGAATTTTCTTATGAGTCCTTGAGTCCTTTTCTCTTACTCTTGTAAATGCAACAATCACACAAACATCATTGTACTCCAAGTTCCTTAACATTTTGACATATCAAAAGGTCAACAATCTTCTACTTTCTTGTAATGTCCAAAACATAAGAAAATGGGTTAGTCTTTATCACAATATCACAATACATAAGCTACTTCTTTTTCTTTTTGGACATGACCAAAACGGATGATGCATGTAAACCTGTATCTTAAAGATATATCATTTTAGAACAAAAACATATAGTTATAGAGAGCCATTTCATAATGAGCATAATCATTATCACATAACAAGCATCGCATAAATCTCTTCCCCTATATGGAGAGCACCCAAAATAATCTAAACACCTAGAAAAATGTTTCATGATATAAATGTGCATGACATAAATCCATTTTGCAAGAACCAATTAAAGAGTACACATCTCATTAATTTCATGGGGGTGATGAAGTGAAATTAGTTTTTCTCAAGAGTAGTCCTTCATTTGTTCACAATAAGAAGCATAGCTAATCCAAGCCTTGCAATAACCTATCTACCATGATTCTAGAATCATCCAACATTATTTTAAAAACATCAATAATCTAATACCAAGTTCATGGAAAGAGAGTTTAAAACATGCATATTTAACTTTTAAGATAAAGAAACTCATGTAATCATGCTAAATATATCAAAGACAAAAAAAACCAAAGAACGTTTTTTTTCAAAAGAAAATTCATAGACTACTATACGATAATCATTTTGAAGACAAGAAAAATAGCATATGAATATACCTCATATCTTAACAAAAGAGATCATGAACACCTATTCTAGTAAAATACCTATTCTAGTACATCTCAATTCATATTTGCAATAAGGGCCTTAACTACTTAAAGAGATATATTCTCACCGTAGAAAAGGTTAGACTATAAATAGAGCTCATAGGTAAGTTTATATAACATATAAACATCAAGAGCTTACATCATAAAAGTTCATATTTAGATGATTTAATAAATGTCCCTTTTTATTTTACAACATTACTAGATGAATATGCTCTTCCTCACTCATTTTTAGCATAGGGTGAGTTGAAATATGAAGTTTTGCTACTTGAGAACCTTTTGGTAAAAGTCTTAAGAGACTTCCCCTACACTACTAGCCTCTTGGATTACGTATAGACTCCCCTTGCATATGTGTAGATTCTAATGCTTCCTTTGGGCCCCCTTTTCAAATCAAATTGTTCTTTTCTCATCAAAGTACTATTTGTGAAAATCAATACTAAGATCAAGTGTGGAGACTAAGGTCTCCCATTAGTGAATCCTCTCAACAAAGAAGATGAAAATGTTTTTAATGTTTATTGCAGGTAATTTTCTGTTAGATAATTAACAAGAAATCCATTTTAAAGGGAAGCAACTATAGTCTACAACATTCATAATGCATCTATGTGTTGAAACGTCCATTAAATCCCATAAAAGATGACTCAAAAGAAATAGTAAACATATTTTCCAAGAGCAAAGATACCAAAGTAGATGTCTACTTTGAGAGAGAGACGTCTTCTATCAAAATGATACATCTTAAATGTAGGTGAGACATCTAATTATTAGAGTAGATTTCTATCCTACCAAGGCTAAAAATAAATATGCTTGTTTTGAGAATAAGAACCTTTTGGCACCTTTAAACAAGTCACCATAGCCCTTGACAACTTCTAGTCTTGTTAAAATAAGTCTGAAAAATCCCAAAACATGGCATAACACCTTGAAATTGTCCAAAAAATCAACATAAGAAAACATATATAAACATCATACATTCATTGAGGAATATACAAGAGCTAGGAGATGTTCCCAAAAATTTGGAGTGCCATAACAAGATCAAGTTTGAAAGAAAGACCTCTCATAAAGATAGCAAATAATTCATATGCTTAAGGACTTCCTTGTGCAGAGTAGCTATCTTTAGAACCAAACCTTAAGATTTCATAAGAAAGAAATAATGCCATAGCTTAATTAAGAGTTTTAAGCACAAAATATATATGTTTAAAAAGTAATAATAATTTAACAAAGATGTTTTAGAACATGAGTTTTAAACCTCTTGAAAGAAATAAATTTGAAATAAGATTTCAAAAGATGATTTAGCAATAAAAAATTTAAAAATAGAACAAATAATTAACATATTATAGTTCAACAATCTTGTAAGATTAAGTGGGGATTTCTTTTGGATTTCCAATAGCTTTCATTAAATCATAAATTAATCTATTCTACTCAAGTCAAGGTATAATGATTATAACTATACTTACTGTTACTTACCTTGCTTGCTGATGGAGTTCAAGATGCCTAGAAAGCTTTAGAATAAGATCCTCCTTTTGAGGTTTATTGTCTCACACAAACTTTGTTAATCTCTAAGGCTTGGCTCCCTTTCATGAAATATTTGGAGAGAGTCTTATCATTCTCATCTTCTTTCACTTTGATTCTCCAAAGTTTCTTGACATTCCTGTGATTTGTTTATCTATCCTTTTTACCTTGCAAAAACTCCTTTCTAGGAACATTCAAATAAGATCAAGGAGTCCTATTATATAACTAGGTTCCCATGTGATAATATTTAGATTACAATACCATTACTTGGACCCAAACTTATTATAGTAATAACATCTAATTATCCTATTGTAGTAAAAGTGACCACTAGGACTCTCCTGCTAAATGTAATGATATTTATTCATTGACAAGATTTGTTGAGATGGTTGGCAAAACTACATCATCAATTACATTGAATAAATTAGCCTCTTTCGTACTTTCCCAACTGATGGTTTCTACAATTTACTATAGATGACTAATTAAAGACCTATAATCTTGTAGTGATGGTGGCGGAACTTGCTATTGCTACTATTATTATTATTGCTATTGTTCTTACTCTATGATCTAGGTAGTCTCCTCAGTGACTAGTTGTTCTTCTGTTTGGTCCTGTTTGTGAGGAATTGGCTTGAGAATTTCAATATAGGAAGCATTATGTGCCTTTCTTAATTAATAATTTGTATATTCTAGGTTGCTAGCTCATTTTCATAGCTTCCACATAAGGCAAGGTAATAGAAGTGTTAATTTCCCTACCTTCTTCTTCTCAAGCTACATTTGGAATTCTATGAAGTAGAGGTGAATTATGTTTCCATTGAACTTTCCCATGAATATTACGCTACCTCTAGCCACACATGTACAAATTTGATTTAATCTCTTGGTAAGAAACAAGTGATAAGTACTAATTTTAACATAGATATTTTCTTTTACAATCAGTTCACTATATTCTTTATTATCCTTGCCATACACTCACTACAACCACAACTTTTTGACATCTATGTTATATCTTGTTTATATTTGTGCCACCTTTGCTCCTTCATTGGGCACATTTGGTACCTCTAAAATTACCTTTACTGAGTAAGACACTAGGATTCCTTCAATTTTTATTACTAGCATTTGCTTCTTGATTCAGCCAAAACTGGAATGTTTCTCCTAAATACCACTCCCCATTTTTTGTCAAAATAGGCCACAAAGGAGATGATTGAAGTTGGGCTTTAACACCTTCAAAATCAAATTTCAAAAATGGACCAAAGTTAAGTTCCATAATTATTGATGAATACTAAAGGATTGTGCCTCTTTCTCTTCTTATTCTGCTTAAGGAGATTTGCTTGGTCACTTGTTCTCTTCCACCACCTCATGGTCTTTTGCTTGAATATCATGGAAGTCCTCATTATGTTCCTCTTTTTGGGGTCATCTGCAATCAATAAAGGGTTTGGAATTACTAGAGAATTTTCATAGATGAGAAATAGTTGGTACCTTACTCATACCCTTAGTTATATCAAGTTCTTAGTTCATTATGATTGCAAAGTTAGAAAATTTTCTAAGAACAACCCCATTAGTACTTTTCTATGGTGTAAAATGAGTGGTATGATTAATTAGGAGTCTTCATAAATTCTTTTTGGCCTTAGGATAAGTGATTTACTTTAAAAATTCTTAATGTGTCCCCTTAAACTTACCCTTATAATACCTTCCAATCATTACCAATTTCCAAAAAATTGACTTACATTTTCTTTACTAACACCTCCCTCCTCCCCCAACTAAGATGATCACTCCAAGATCATGTAGATTTGAAAATCATGAAAATCAAAGCAAGAATGCACAAGTTACAGGCACTAGAAGATGGGATGTTAGAGTAGTGAGAAAATTGGCAATAACTCTCTTCTCGAGAAAAGCAAAAATGAAAATTTTTTATAAGTGTGATATCATAAATATGACGTCATAAATGTGATATTGTAGGTGACCGCAATATCCTAGATACAATGTTACCTTGAAAAAAATCAAATTGTTTTAATGTTTTTCAAGGAAAAATTGAGTCCGATTGAATGGTTCAAAGATATATATCATGTTGAAAGGGTCTTGAAATGGAGATGATGCTTTAGTTATGAAAAATAAATGTTGAAAGTCTATGATTAAGGAATCTTAAGCTATGAAAGATTATGAAGTGTTGATGAAATTAATAAGATAGACAATTATGTTGTGTCATTAGAATGGATAGTGTGAATGATATGGGAAGTGTTTATTATCATTTACTACAATTGGAAGGCTCAAGATAATGTGGAATTGCTTGGTAGGTATAAGATACAACAGTTATACAAGTGGATCCTCCCCATAGTAGGCTCCAACCCTTAATGCCCTTGTATAACCATGCCTAAAAGTGTCCTTAGGCACTTAAGGAGTTAAATGTAACACATACCTATTTAGCCAAACAAGCAAGTTAGTACCACCAATTGAGGAAAATAAATCTATATTACATAAAATTATAAGTTATGATTATTCAAATAGTGAGAAGAGATGGGCTTAGAAGGGATAGTAGAAATCAAGACATAAGGTGTCTTACCATAGGAATAATGAATTCTTGTATTTTATTAGAGGTTAAAGTAATCATTAGTCTTTCTGTCCAATATTCAAACTAAGTCTAAATCACATTCTAGTGACATTGCATCATTTCATCTCTTGGAATTACAATCGTAAGACTATCAATGCTACAATGAGTATTGTCACTTGGTGTATTATCTAAGGAAATTATTTTATTCATGGTACTTTATATTTATTTTTATATTTTTGAGAATCTTGGGTAACATGTCTTTCTACTGGAAGCATTAGAAATTTATGCTATGCTCTTTTATTTTCTTAATTGTGTCAACCTTTTAAGGTAGCACTTATTTACTCTTCCTCCCATTTTTCATTAGATCTACAAGGATATAATACAAGCTTAGTAACATGATATAACTTACAATAATAATACAAAAGAATCCACAAGTCCTCTTGATGTCACACCTTTTTCATTCCCCCTTGGTTCTTCACTTTTCTATCTAGGCATAATGATCACATATTTATTCTTAGTTTGATGGAAATAACATCATTATGGTCATGTTAAGGACCTCTTATTAATGAAATGGATGGATGGATGATGTGGGCTTACTGTGAAAATAATCAATCTTTTATGACTTGATAACATAGATAAATTTTCACCTCGTTGGGCTACACATTACCTTTATTTGAATGTGTTTTATTAATAATCAAAATTATTTACAAAGTATTTAAGAAAAATGTATGAAAGAAATGGAAAAGATAGAAAAAATTATGAAAAAGTATAAAGAATGAAAATTGTTAAAATAATGAAAGATGTAAAAGAATATGAAAACTTGAAGAAATGGAAAAGTATAAAGAATGAGAAAATGTCAAATAATGTAAAAAATGAAAATAATTATAAAACAAAAAAATAGAAAAATAACTAATTAATTTTGAAATAAAAGTAAGGTATCTCCTCCATGACTGATCTCATGGGAAATTATTTGGAAAATGGTCCCTAAATCTCTTAGGTCATACACTATAGGTGGTTCACCTACCATCTTTAGTGATGTACCTTTTCTATCATGATCATCTAAATCCTTGTTCTCTTTCCATTTTGGTATATGATTATCATTTAATTGTTTCATTTTTGGGCTCTTAGCTGGAGTCATTTTCTTAGTTTTGGAATTAGTAAGTTTTTCAAATGTTTCCATGCATGTATTAGATGGATTAAGGTTCTCAGTTAGTGGCCACAAGGTGTCTTTTGGTTTTGTTGCCTTTGCTATTTTAGTTGAACACACTAGCTATTTATTTTTGTTGATGTGAACTAGAACAATAATTGTGTTGATGTTTTGGAGTGTTGGTCCACTATTGCACCCTTTACTTTCAACAGTTATGCATGGAATTTGCTACATGTGTATGGCTCTATGTTCATCTTTCTTAGAAATATCAACTAATAAATATCTCATACTTAGCTTAGTGTCAATTGTGCCAAATGAGGCCCTCCTCATAATTATTGGAAATTTTTTATCAACATCTTTCACATTGATTATTAGAAAATTGATTGGATAGGACCACCCACTGACAATGGTCACTACCTCATCAATTTGTCCAAAAGGAGTGGTGATTGACTAATAGCCCAGCTCCAACCTAATGTTTCACTCTTCCAATGGTGGTAGGTTCCATGCTTAATATTTTTTGTAAGAGATCAAATTACCCTGGAATCTAAGTCTAACAGAATCTTGAATGCCAAATTCCTAGTGATTCAAAGATAAATCAAGGGACTTCCTAGATTAGTTCTTTTTTGTAAAAGAGTCCTTCCCTTGATCCAATTGGTTACTATTTTTTTGAGCATGATAGTTGTGACATTTGAACATGATGAATTTGGAAGCTTAATACATTAAGAAGGGCTTAATGTGGTTGGGGTGAAATTAGGCATGTTCTCCATCTGCTAAGTCATTTTTGAACTTGTTCTAAAAAATGGTTGTTTCTTGGGTTTAGACTCATAAGTAACCTTCCCCTCATGCATATTGACTACCTTTGTAGCATTCTTTAGTTGGGGTTGTGATGGAAAATCCCCTACATGACAAGACGTGGCACTAGTGGCATAGGATTTGAGTGTTGAGTAGAAGGTCCAACTATTAATCAATGCACACATGAATTACGATCAATCCTTGGTAACATCGGTCTATGATATTCCACTAAATATTACTATAAGGCATAAATAGTTGTGTTTTCTAGTGAGATTATACAATGGACATAGTATTCATAATGATCAAGTTGTCGATATGGTTACTATTGGCATGGTGGTGGTATCGCCCATGATTGAGGTTGCAACCACCACTAATAATAGTGCTCATGTGCCTAAGGAAAACCTTGACTAGGATAGTACATTGGTTGAAGGTTCTATCATTAGTTACCTTGATGAACTAGATAACCATTTGGATCTCTTTTTTTTGAGCAAGTTTGGGGTTAAGTGTGTATGTCCTTATTTCTTGTAGATGTGTTACTAATGAATCGTGGTTTTCTATGCCTCGATATCAGGTATGTGATATTGAGTACATAATATCTCAGCCTAGATATGATATCGTATACATGATATCATGATTCCTATGTTGGTCTATATATATAGCATTCAAGTGCATGGGGAGGGATCTTTTTCCAGTAAGTCTTTGGAGTTAAGTCTTTTTGTCAATTTTCAATTAGTTTTCAGTTCCTTTTCCAAGTGCATGCTTATAGTGTGATGCTTTTAATTGTATGTGATGAGCAGTGATGTATCCCTATGCTCAACCATATGAATATGAGCGTCCACACATGATTTGGTCAAATTCCAAGGACTAAGTGCTTATGCACCTTTACAGAACAAGGATGGGTTAGTCCATCATTGTCTTCCCAAGCTTACTTGAATGGCATCATTGTAAACTTGAGGTATATGATTTTTATATATTTATTATGTTTATCTCCTGGTGCTACAAAGGGAGAAGTGAACTAATTAATTAACTAATTCAATTTACTAATCTACTATGCTCTAACTAGTACTAACATCAACATCTGTTTCCACTTGTCGTACACATCCTGAACCAATGTGACACTACTAGGATTACCAAACGCTAATCGTTACTAGGTTACCAAGTGTTCCACACATGCTTGAAGTGGTTGTACTGAGTGTGCTTACTTGGGGAAGTTAACAAGGAGAGAGAGAGATAGAAAACATTAATTAACTAAGGAAAGCATTAAATAATTGTAAATAACATTGAATAAGAAATTCTGAATGCTGCAAGGTTTATCACAAAGTTTGTCTTTATTTCTAGCCAGAAGGTGTTCTCAGGTATGCAATGATCGATTAAAGATCCATTCACGTTATGACTCCTACTATGGGCACCTAGAAATAATTCTAACAATAAGAAGGAAAAAAGGCAAGAGTTCGGGTAAGGCACTAAGACTAATTAACTAAATATTGCCAAAGCAAGTGTGCCCACATCTTATTTATAAGTAACAAGACAAGCACCAATATCAGATATCTAATATCACTTGGAAGGCTCTGATAGCATGTAGCCGATATCATGGATGTGATATTGCGAACCTAATATCATAGCTCATCATACTCCCATGATTGAATAAAAACTTATCCTTAAGTTCCTTACAAAATATTGGAAAGGTATGGGATTATTGACTAAATGACAACTAACAGTAATAGGGAATAATAGACTCAAAGTGCCTAGTGAATAGATCAACAAACATATTATAACATTGGTGTTCACATCCATTATGGTGAATAGTGTACATAGATGACATCCAGACCCTTATTTGATAGCTTGAAGAGAAAGAGAGAGAGAAAAGAAAATGAGATGCATTGCTTCTGATGTCTAAAATGTGCATTCTGTTGTTCATCCATAGCCCCATGACCAAATTTTTTTTTGTGTAAACACTTTAGCTCCAATCCATCCTAAGTGCTTCCTCCTATCCCATTCCATTTTTCGTGTAATTACCATATGCACACACAACAGAGTCATGAGTTAGCAAGGATAGATAAGCCATAATGCAATTGATACCTTGCCCCAATATACATGCATTGGCTAGGTTCTGGGTATGACAGATATTTGGTTTGAGGTTTTTAACTAATAACTACCAAAGGTGTATGTGTGAGATAGGTAATTGAATGGAAAAATTTGTGAGAGGGCCCCCAAAATTAAGAGCCAACCTCTGGTAGTGATAGGGTGGAAAAACTGAAGGAACAATGAAGATGAGAGAAATAACAATGGTGAAGCTAATAAACTAGATGTCATGGATGGAGATGAAACAAGAAATGGTTAATTGCAAAGAATGTTTAAGGAAAAGAACTTAACAATTGCACCAAAAAGGAATGTTAGTGGGTCCTCCCCAAAGCAGGCCCATGCCTTTTATGACCTAATAGACCCATAAACCAAAGAGTTTGTAGGCTCTCAGGGTGACATATGGAAAAAATGATTAAGATCTTACCCACAAGAGTTTACTAAAGACTAACAATGCATCAACCAAGACATAGACTAATCATAGAACTAGCAATGAGGTGGAATATGGGAAGAAATATGGAAGGAGAGGAGGAAATGGAATGGAATCCCAAGAGCAAGGTTGTGTAAAGTCCCTTGTGTATTATGTGGTTAAGATGACTAAATAAAATTCATCACAAGTCTAGACTCACCAACCACATCCAGTGACCTTGCATCAATACATTTGACCAACTCATCCTCATGAAGGAATGAGAATGCATCCATCGAGTTACCACCATTTCAAGGAGAGAAAGATAGGGAAGCAGGTAGTGAGAAAGGGCCTTAGTTAGAAGGAACGTTCAGGCATGGGTAACATGTCTTTTCCATGCCATAACTAGTGTTTGCAGCCCATGTTTCTTTATTATATCTAAAGGATGTGCTTTGAATTCTCGCTATTGTTTTTTCATGAGAACCACACCATGCAAAGACTTATTTAGATTCATTCAACTTCTTGAGATTTGGTCAATAGTAGAATGGTAGAAGACTCATGAAAAGCATCCAAGTATCCAAGAGAATAGTCAGCACAACTATGTCAAGTCCAGTTGAAGTCACATCCTTTTCAGTCCATTTGAATCTTTCCTTGGTTCAAAAAGTATTAAGACACTAGTTCATTAATATGTTTTTCTTTTAAAAAAAGGAACAATACACTTCCAAACAAAGGAAAGCCATAGAGTTGAATGGATGAATGGATAATGTGGACTCATTACCTATTTTATCAAAATAAACCATATCTTAGTATCAACATTGAAAATCAAAGGTAAAAACAAAACATTAATAATCAACACCATTATATGAAAATCCACCATCATGAGCACTTATTGTATGATGAATGAAAGTAAATCAAATAAGCAAAGAAATAGTAAAAATGGTAACAATGGTGTAAAACAAAAAAATAAGTAAATATGAAAAAATGTGTAGGCCAAAAATGTGTAAAATAAAAATACAAAAGGAACTAAGGGGTGAGAATGATTAGCATTTGTGGCCCTCTCCCCCACTACCAAGTTGGAGGAAGGAGATTCAAAATAGGGACATAGTGTTGGTATTAGCTATTCTAGGCTCATGGAAAGGTTTGGTTTGTTGGATGTTGACCAAAACTTTCTTATAGAGGCTATTAGGTTTGTCAATCATCATGGCTCCTGAAGGAAAAGTTTCATGAATAATATAAGGTCCTTCCCACAGCATTTGAAATTTACTATGTTGTGGCACATGTGTGGGGTTCCAATAAAGAACCTTATCTCCCAGTTGGTACTTAACTTTTCTAATTTTCAGGTCATGATGTTGTTTATTAAAGCCTTGTGTAATTCATTAGATGATAGGGAAATTAATTGGTTCTCATCTAGTAGGTTAAGTTTCATTAACTATTCTTTTTATGCTAGATTAAGGTCAAGGTTGAGATCACACATCATAGATAGTTTACAGAGTTCTACTTGAATAGGAAGCATTAGGAGTTTTCCATACACTAACTCATAGGGAGAGTAGCCTATAGGGAGTTTCCATTTAGACCAGTATTCCCAAAGAGAATACTTCATTTTGGTGCTCTAGTCTCACCAATATTTGCTAATGGTTCTTGTCAATATTTTCGTAATCTTCCTATTGGTTACTTTGGCTTGACCATTCACTTGAAGGTGGAATGGTGTAGTCAATTTTTGTTTAACTCCTATGTGTTTCATCCACTTTTGAAAAGGCATGCCTATAAAATGTGTACCATTATCTGAAATAAGTGCATGAGGCACACCAAACCTTATAACGATTTATTGTTGAACAAATCATGTAGTGATAGACAATGTACAATCCATAACAATAGCTTCTTTTGCCCATTTTGTAAAGTAGTCAACAACATTAGTGTAATAGGATCCATCAAATCAATTCCCCATATGTAAACGGGTTCTAAAGGTTGAATCCATTGTTTTGGACCCTCCATCCTAGTAGTCATTCCCCCATCACGTTGGTAGCACATACAAGATTGGACGACATGATGAGTGTCTCAGAACAATGTAGGTCAATAATATCTTGCAAGCAAGATTTTAATGGTTGTTCATCTCCCAACATTATGACCCCCACAAGGACCCTCATTAGCATCTACATCAAGAACACACCATCATACCAAGCCATTTAGACATAGCTTATAAAGGTTTCCATTGATTTCCGTGAAATATTTGGCTTGATGAAGAAACTATTGATTCTTTTTAGCATCTAACTCTTGTGGTGTTTCTTGTGTAAGGAGATATGTAAGAAAGCTACTATACCAAATTATTTTCATGGTTAATTGATTATTTACTACACCTGAAAAGAGGAATTCATCAAGAAAGTGATTAAAAAGGTGATATTCATCCTATTTGTTGTCCCATCTTAACTGAGATAAATAAT
The DNA here is from genome assembly GCA_015680685.1 of Gnetum montanum. Classification (NCBI taxonomy): domain Eukaryota; kingdom Viridiplantae; phylum Streptophyta; class Gnetopsida; order Gnetales; family Gnetaceae; genus Gnetum; species Gnetum montanum. The sequence continues at coordinate 100,573 of MNCI01022704.1, read as the reverse complement.
CAGAAACAACATTCTTGGTACCTTTATGATCTATCATCATAAGCTTGAACTCTTGTAAGATTAGAAGCCATCATATGATGTGAGGACTCACTATTGGTTTAGTTAGCAGAAATTGAATTGCACTATGGTCTATGTGTACAAATACCTTATAGCCTAATACATAGTTCCTGAACTTATCTATTGAAAACACCACAGCCATCAATTCCTTTTCCATTGTGGTGTAGTTGATTTGTGCACCAACAATACTTCAACTTTCATAATGAATGTAATAGGGTCATTTCTAGTCATCTAACAATGTAAATATGGCTCCTAAAGCAAAGTTGTCAAGGATTTCCAACTTCCTCTAGTTGATATTTTCAATGTTGAGACTTAGAAGTTGGCGATGGACTTGCTCTAATGTGTCTATGCTATCGATGTAAGAACAAGTTAAAACCTTAGTTAGTTTCATGCATATAGTTGAGTTACTCTCTTGGTTAGCTATCAGCCATAGGGTGCCTTCCTGTGTTGTGGCTGCTACATACAAGCATCTTTTTATGTTAGTTACTTGTTGATGAGTGGCAAGGTACCCCTACACTCAACCATACGAAACGAGCGTCGCACACGTGATCCGGTTGAACTCCGCAGATGGACTAGTTGTGGCACCTAGATAGTTAGCCTTAGGTCACAGTTCGTTGTCTTCCCACCTAGACTAGTTTTGCATATGTCACATATGGTTTAGTCTAGATGAGGTTTATGATGTGTTCTAATTCTAATGCTACTCCTGATGGCAGTGGAAAATAATATTTAACTAAGCTAAGCTAAGAGGGAAATGGTAAGAGAGTCTAATCTAGCCTAAGTGTGACGAGCAACCGATTCCTTGATCAACCGTACACATCTTGGACTTCGTGCACGACTTCCACTGGGACTACCAAGCATAGGCCTAGGTATGCCACTGGGATTACCAAGCACAGACCCCAAATATGCCACTGGGTTACCAAGCATAGATCCCCCTAGCTACACCACTGGGCTACCAAGCAGTCACACTTAAATGCTTGTAATCAAGTCATACTCATTTCGCTTCTAGGATTTTAAGGGTGAGAGACTAATCGTGATGAGTAACCGATCCCTTAACTAGCCGTACACACCCGTGGATGCTCGTAGTTAAGTCGTACTCACACCACGCTATGAAAGCAATAAATAACATTAAATAAATAACAAATAAATAAACTAAGTGAATGCTACAATGATGACGTAATCTCGATCTTTTTTTCCAATCATGTACATGTCCAAGTACGACACACTCGAATAAAGACATCGTACAATTACATTCACCACACTGCGGGCAGACACGGGAAAATTCTAACTCTGGAGGGATCAAATTGCTAGAGCTTCGCTATTCTAAAACTGGGATCCCGAATAAAGGAGAGTTGCCTCTTATTTATGGACATGGTAGTGGACTGCGATATCACGTATGCAATATCGTAAGGAAAGATGCGATATCGCATCGGCTGCGATATCACGTATGCGATATCATGGCCTGTGCGAACCACGTCTCATCATACCCCCACGATTGAATAAAAACTCATCCTCAAGTTACAAGGAGAACAAGCTTCAGTGATTACACAGTGGATAGGTATGAGATTATTAACTGGAAAAAAAATGGACTAATGTCGTAGTGTGGGAAGACACAACAATGAGAAAAAATACTACAACTACAAAAATGTGGAACTCATGTAGTTCCTGGTGGCAGAGGCTCCTCCATGGGTGCTTTCCCTTTGTCACGTGGTCCAAGCTTTGAAGGTTGATGACACTACAAAATAGCCTAGAGCTTCTCCTCTTTGGTCTGAGGGTCTTGTGCCGTCCATGCTGATTCTCCAATGTTTGATGGAGTTGGCACTTCCCATGGATAGGGTAGTTGCGGAAACATCTGATTAGCTTTGACGTACCATGCCCCGAACACCCGTCGTTCCTCTTCATAAGCTCTGGCTTTCTATTTGTATTCATGAAGTTCTGTTAGCCGTCGAGCCAAGTCGGTTGCCACATCTTTCTATCCTTGGTAGCTTTCTTTTACCACCGTGAGTTCAGAACCTGCAACATCTAATTTTTCAGCCAACTTCTTTTGCTCTGCAAATTCTACTTCGTATTTGATGTAGATGGAAGCTACCTGCTGCTCAAGCTCTGACCTCAGGCATCCTACTGTTAACATGGCTAGGTTGTCATATCGAACGTTTTCCAACTCCATGTATTTAGTTAAGTCCTGGATCTTCAGGTCCCGGTTCTTAATTTCCACTTGGTGGGCGTAGGCGTAAGTGTCCAATATGGCCCCCTAATCAATGTGTTGGGCACTAATGTTGTTGATTTGAGCTTTTGCCATATGGATTTCCTTCTCCAGGATTTGTTTGTACATCCCCACCTAATCACGAAAATGCTCCTTCAGCTTCTCATGTCATTTAGCCTCATTCTGCCATACGCTAATTTCGATGGCTAATTTTTGTCTAATAGCGCGTACCTCCTCCATTAAGAGGGTTCGATTTTCTCTGGCTAAACGGCTTACATCTTGGTTGATCTGAATGAATTGTTCTTGCAACTGATGAAAGTGTTCATCGAAAACATTCTTTTGTTTCTCCACAGAAGTCAACCAAAGGTTATCTGCAACCAACTGCTTATTGTCTTATTGCAAGGCCTTGAGTTCCTTAAGATGCACATGAGTTTGCGCCTTTGCTACGGAGGCATCCCAAGTGGTCGTCTCCTTTTCTTCTGCCATCTTCTTATTTTCTGCAATTAATTTTGCTAGTAGCTTAATTCTAAAATTGTCTAGCTGGTCTATGGGAACCAATTGCAAAGGATCCTGCTATGCTACTTGTAAGGTAATGAGATACTCTTGTAGTTTCTGCACTTCAGCTTTAGCATGCTCTACCCTTACTTTAGATAGGACCAGCTTCCCCTTTGTGGAGATGAGGTCTGACTGAATTACCGTTACATCCTGGGGGATGTCAAACAGGGACGTTAAAACTTGCCCTGTCTGAAGCAATCTATCGAATACATCCTCATGTTCTGCAAGAGTCATTGAGGTTCCGGCAATAGTTTGAGCATCCTGTGCTCTTGAAAGATCTGCCGGTGACACAACAGGTACATTGAAAGACTCTTTGATGTGGCAGTGACTACTTTAGCAGCTCCTACAGCATCTTGGTGTTGCATGACCACCACAGTGGCCCCTTCACCAGTCTCTAATTGCACTTGAAAAGATGCCACGTGTTCAGAGATTTGTTGTAACCATCTACTTTCCCTTCCTCTTGTTTGCATTGACAACTCTCCCCGTGTGTGATCTACTAAAATCATAGGATGGCTGGCATCATAAATGACACAGAAGAGATTGGCATCATCACGATTTCCCCAACTGACCATCTCTACAATGGCCCTCAGATGGCTCATTGACGATCTATAGTCTTACAATGGCAACTGATCCTGGCCTGTGCTGGGTCCTGCTTCTTGTTGTTGGCTGGGACCTATGGTTGGCGGTTGACTAGGTTCTGCAAGTCAAGTCGCAAGGGATCCAGTGATCTGTTCTTCATCTTCTTTATATGGTCCCAGCTCTTCGCCAGTGCTCTTTCTTGGAGCTGGCACCTTTAATAATTCAATGTAAGAAGCATTTTGGGCCTTTCGGAGGACGTCATTTGTGTATCCTCAAATACCAGCCCGTTGGCATAGTTTTCTGATAACGCAGGGAAAAGGGAGTGCCATTTTCCCTATCTTCCGTTCTTCAAATCGCCTTAGGATCTCCGTCAAATATAGATGGGGAAGGTTAGCGTTAACCTTTCCCATCAATACTACACATCCTCTTGCTGCGTACATTGATATTCTTTTTAAACCTTTTGTGGGGAAGAGGTGATAGGTTCCAATTTTAAAATAAACTCTCTCTTCCATTGTCAGCTCTCCAAAAGCTTTATCTCTACCATAAGCCTTCTCTAGCCAATCCTTTCCCACATCAGGGTCTGATCAGGTGGATAACCGAGCAACATGGGGGCCTAAATTTGGAAGGTTTAACACTTCTGAAATTTCCTATGTAGAAAAATCTACTGTCACACCATTGATGTTGACTATGGTGCCTTGCTCCTTATTATGCCAGAATAGGTACATTTCTCCTAAGTACCAGGCATCTTTTTCAAAGAAGAAAGGCCATAAGAGAGATCCTTTGAGGTGATCCCTAACAGCCTCAGGAGCGAACTCTGCAAAAGATTTGGAGTTGAGTTCCACAATCACCGAAGCAATTGTGGACTTCGTGTGGATAGCCTGAACACATTTCGGGGGCAACATGAGTTGTTGTCCCAATTCAGGCACAACAGCTCCTCCTTCCGCCTGCCCGGATCATCTGGTAGGAGGCCCTTCTTGATGGATACTGAATGAGTGCACCTCCTGTTCATTATGTTGTTCGAAAGGGCCTTGCCTTCTACCTCTCCGAGGTTGTTTCGCTCCACNTATGATTTTTGGCACAATTTGTCTAAGTGTTAGTATTAATTACCCTAATTGATGTCCTTTGGGTGACAAATTTCAAAAAATTTAGGCACTTTTTGGCAAGTGTCTCTCCCCCATGACTAAACTGAACACTCCAGGTTCAAGCAGGTTCAAACGGAATTAAAATCGAAGTACCAGTGTGCGAGATATAGGGGAAAAAGCAAGGGTCACTCAAGCACAAGTCGTAGAGAAAAAATTCAAAACTTCCCCTCGCGTAAATGGCCAAATGATGCTAAGTGTTGTGGCCGGGGTTCCTCTTTATAGGAAAATAGGACGCGATATTGCGTACGGTACATCGCGTATGCGATATCGCGTACACGATATCACGTCACAACTAAGGTGAGACACCTAAAAAAGACCAAATTTTTAATGATTTTTCTTGAAATTAATGTGTAAAGTGAGGACATTTATAGGAATTAATATATGCAAGGGCAATTACATTGATTCAAGAGGCACTTTGAATGATAATGATGTAAATTTGAACAATTAAAACTTTGGCGGTTATGAAGAAAAGGGAATATAATGGTACATTGGAACGTTAAAGTTTTGAGGGTTAATAAATGGTAAAAAAATTTATGAAAATTAAGCTAAGGATAAGAAATTGTGTGTTTAAGAGAGAGAATTAATGAAGATTACAACAAAATTACACAAGTGGGTCCTCCCCAAAGTAGGTTTTAACCTATTATGCCCTTGTGTAATCACACTTAAAGTGTCCGTGGGCAATAGAAGGGTTAAATGTAATCTGCACTAATTGCACAAAACACAAATATCACCAAAATGAGATGAAAATTCTATGTTACATAGGACATGAGCTACAATTACACACACATAGTGAGGTGAGATGAAGTGTAGAAAGGGATCATAGAGATCAGGACATGAGGTAACTGACCCAGGGCACAATGAATCCTGCGTGAAAAGCATGATTAATGTGTGACTGACCCATCATTCCAAGATCAAGACCAAGTCCATCCATCTAAATAGTGACATCTCATTGTTTCATCCAATGATGAACAACTATGAGAGTACCATAACAACAAGGTGTACGATCACTTGGCATTTAGTACAAGGGAGAAGTGATTTTTGTTTTATGACACCTGTCTTTTCCTTTTTCTCTTATTTATTCTTTTTTTTTCACTTTACTGAATCTAGAGAAGCTGCCAACCTTTAGGCATGGGTGCATGTCTTTCCAATGGGACCCCCTAGAAACAATTTTGATGTTCAAGTGTCCTTTTGATTACTCTTACTCCCATTTTTCATTAGATCTACAAGGATCTTAGTACAACCATATTGCATGATAACTCCCACAGATGTCACCAAAGAGAATTCGCAAGTCCCCTTGATGTCACACCCTAATCATTCCCTCTTGGTCCGTCCTTCTTCATTCTGGGTACAATGAACACAAAATTAATTTTAAGTTTAGGAATTTCAAGAATCTCACTGTACCCTCGAACAGAACCTCTTATTTGTAGAGTGGATGAGTGGATGTAGTGGGCTCACTGTTTTCAATAATTAACTACTCATGACTTAATAACATAAAACACATCTCAACGAATGATCCACATGAGTGTTTTATTCATAGATGAGATTACTTACACAATAGAAAAAGACAAACACACAAACACACAAAAAAGATAAAAAGATAAAAATATAAAACAAAAAGTTGAAAAATGAAAAACTGATAAACAAAAAAGTTGTAAAATTAAAGAAAATAAAAAATATTTATTAATCCT
>MNCI01022704.1:67522-92403 GCA_015680685.1 Gnetum montanum | reverse complement strand
CTAGACTAGTTTTGCATATGTCACGTATGGTTTAGTCTAGATGAGGTGTATGATGTGTTCTACTTCTAACACTACTCCTGATGGCAGTGGAAAATAATATTTAACTAAGCTAAGCTAAGAGGGAAAGGGTAAGAGAGTCTAATCTAGCCTAAGTATGACAAGCAACCAATTCCTTGATCAACCGTACACATCTTGGACTTCATGCATGACTGCCACTAGGACTACCAAGCATAGTCCTAGGTACGCCACTGGGGTTACCAAGTGCAGACCCCAAATACGCCACTTTGTATCCAAGCGTAGATCCCCCTAGCTACAGCACTGGGCTACCAAGTAGTCATACTTAAATTCTCGTAATCAAGTCATACTTGTTTTGCTTCTAGGAATTTAAGGGTAAGAGACTAATCGCGATGAGTAACCGATTCCTTAACTAGCCGTACACACCCGTGGATGCTCGTAGTTAAGTCATACTCACACTGCTCTATGAAAGCAATAAATAACATTAAATAAATAACAAATAAATAAACTAAGTGAATGCTACAATGATGAAGTAATATCAATCTTTATTGTCGATCATGTGCATGTCCAAGTACGACACACTCGAATAAAGACACTGTACAATTACATTCACCACACTGCGGGTAGACACGGGAAAATTCAAACTCTGGAGGGATCAAACTGCTAGAGCTTCTCTATTCTAAAACTAGGATCCCAAATAAGGGAGAGCCACCTCTTATTTATAGACATGGTGGTGGACTTCGTTATCACATACGCGATATCATAGGGAAAGATGCGATATCGCAGGGGATGCGATATCACGTCGACTGCGATATTGCGTACGCGATATCACGGCCTGTGCGAATCGCGTCTCGTCACTTGTGCACACCGGTTGCATGCAAGCAATGTTAAATGTTGTACAAACTAGGACTACTACACGGAACTACACCCTGTGTCACTATATGTGATGCATGGAACTTTCTTCTTCTCGATCTTTCCAAACATATTTTCCGTTGATATCTCTAGGGAAAGATCATGTATTCCTAGGCATGCGTCAACTGTGCTTAGCCATGCTCTTCCCATTATGATAGGAAAGTCCCCCTTATAGTTTTTGACTTGAATCACTAGGAAGTCGGCTAGATATGACCATCCACAAATAGTGGTAACAATGTCGTCCACTAGTCCTAATCAGACAATGATGGATTGGTTGTCTAGCTCTAAATGAATGTTACTCTTTTTATGTGGAGGTAGGTTCCAAGATTTGTACATTTCTTGAGAGATTAAGTTGATACCAGAACCTAAATCCAAAAACTTTTTAATGGTTCATTCCCAGTGATTTGTAAATATATAAGAGGACTTCCAAGATTAGAGAATTTCCTAGGAAGATGGCCAACATTAATCCAATCGGTAATGGCATGTGTCAACATGACTATGTACGTTGCATGTGGCCTTTTGTTTAAAGGGAGTTCTGAAGTTTTGAATGATGGTGAGGCCTTTGGAGAGTTATCCGCTTATGACTACAAGGACTTGGTTGGAATATCAGTCTTAAAGAAAGGTCTCTTATTTACACGGTTTTCCAAACCAATAGTAGGGTGAGGATTAACAACCCTTGTAGCATTACATTGTTGTGGCTAAGCAAGGAGTTCACCCTGCATGGCTAGAGTAGGTGGTAATGGAGTTAAGGGTGAAAGAGATGTAGTTGGATGAGAAAGATAGTTCATTTGTGGAACATCACGCCTATGAGAAGGAGTTATATAATACTCATGGGCTTGGTAGTGAGGTTGAGGAGTGACATGACCAATAGAGTTACATAGAGAGATCAGCTACTGTAGGTAGTATCCATACAGGTCAAGCTGACGATAAGGGTACTATTGACGTGGTGGTGGAATTACCCATGATTGTGGGTGCTACCACTATTGGTATTGCTCATTTAATTGTGGTGGAGTTCCACTTGGATAATACATCAAGGGTTGGTGGAACTATCTTAGGTTGCCTTGGGGGTAAGGTAACCTTCAAGGCATTTTCCTTCTATTTAATCATGGGTTGAGTGCATACACCCTAGAATCCTATATATGTGAGATTATAGGATAACATCTATTAAGATGATCATATTGGCATATCTCACATCCACCATCATTCTCTATATTCAAATCCACAACCTCTTTGATGATGGAAACTTTACCCTTAACTTTGTTACATGCATATTCAGTTTCTTTTTTTCATCCTCCATTCTCAGTCACTATATGGTTCCCTACACTCCTCTACTATTTTGAGAATGATTTGAAATTATTATCTAAAGATTCCCACATTAGTTCCACCTTTTTTGATACTTTTGATGCAAGTTTTTGAATGAGCAACGTTTTCCTATTCACCATCTCTTCAAGTGGTGACTCTTCTTCATCCTCACAAAATCTAACTCCCTTCTTTTGGAGTGAAGGATCTCTATTATATTATTTTGCACTCTCTCTTTTCCTTAACTCACCTTACTCTTTAGCAAATTTATCCAACAATCTTTATAATTGATGGGACCTAAGCTTAGATAGCCTTCCTTGGGCATAAGTCCCAAGGGTTCTTTGTGTTTCATGCCTAAGCCCATCTATAAGATGGCATAGTTGTTCCCTTTGCAAGTAACCATGGCATAGGCAATGATGTAATAGTGCATAATATCAGCCCATGGTAGCATCCAACGGTTCATGTCCTCCTTATTTCCATCCTTGAATTTGTTTTCACAGGTTGGACACTTGGGAGTGTGTTTGATACTTATCATTGAATAGTTCTAACATGGTATTCGATCAACAAATGGACTCCAGTTCTAAGAACCAGTACCAACTTTCCACTTCCTTGATTAATTTTCATGGAAAAAACTTGAGTTTTTGCCACTTATTTTGTATGTTTTACAAGGCACATGCATCATGAAATTCTTACCAATGAGTTTGATGATCAAAATTGTATCCCCCTTCAATGTGGGATATTGTTCATGTTCAATCTTTTGATCCTACTATGTTTTTGATGCCTTGTTGGGATTCTAATAGCCTTAGTTATATCTAGCATACTTTGGGTAGTGAGTAGGGGTTCATCGTGATCGTACTTTCTATGGTTTCTATGATGCCTATGTTGTTTCCTACTCTTCCTCCTTTCATGATGAGTTTCTCTAAAATGTCCTCATCCCTTTTCTCAACTGCTTTGTCTATGATTCTCATTTTTCTTACCATTATCCTGAGGGTCCTTTTCCTTGTGAATACAACCAAATCCTAAAGGAGAGGATGAAGGAGATGATGAATGTGAAGAAGAAGGAGGACTGTCACCATGATGATGCCTACTTCATTCTCTTCAACGGTTAGGGCCTTAGTTGTAGTTACAACCAGAATGTCCATCTTTGTCATGTTTTCATGTTCCTTTTTCAGACCCTTTGTGTCCATCAGTACCAGAATCCTGGTTATGGATAGTTGAGTGAAGATTCTAATACACCATCCCTTGAACAAAGTTAGCAGGAGGAACATCATTATGTGGGAGACTTCCTAAGGTAGGTTCACCACCCTCATTTTCACCTATGTCATACAGGGCATTCTGAGACAACTTCCCCTTCAGGGATTCATAACATCCTTCCTCTTGTAGATCTCTTTGATGCTATGCGTTTGTGGGTCGATACTCTCTCTAAGCCTTGATCACGAACAATGTACTCTACTTGTAAGTGTTGCATACCAATTCGTGTGAGAGCATAAAGGAGCATGTCTGAGACTGAGCAATCAGGAGGTAACACTATGTTACCTCCTAAATAACACCAATGCAATTGTTCATCCTGGCGGAGGATAAAGGTAAAGTTTGGTATATACTTATCAATATGAAAAAATACCACACAAAACTACTGGGGGACTGGTGGATCATCATGTGCACTATGCTTCCGATTGTTCCCTGTATTAGACCTAAGCAGTGAAACACTCTCGTAAGAAGAATGAGACATAATTGTCTATTCAATGTGTAATAATTTTTATTTCAATAATTGTAAGATAACCAACCCTAAGGGTTCATTCTAATGATGGGAAGATTTCCTAAATTCTACCTAGCACACAAATAACAAAGTCCCTAACAACATCACCAATGATGAGTGGTGAGGTATCCCTACACTCAACCATATAAACATGAGCATCCACGCATGATCCAGTCAAATTCCAAGGACTAAGCACATATGCACCTTTACGAAACAAGGAAGGGTTAGTCAATCATTATTGTCCTAAGCTTACTTGTATGGAACAATTGTATGGTTAAGTAAACTTGAGGTATATGATTTTTATATATGTTTTATGGTTATGTCCTAGTGCTACAAAGGGAGAAGCGAACTAATTAAGTAACTAATTCAATTTAGTAATCTACTATTATCTAATTAGTCCTAAAACCAGAATTCATTCCCACTTTCGATACACATCCCGAACCAGTGTGACACTACTAGGATTACTAAATGATAATCGTTATTGGATTACCAAGTGTTCCATGCATCCTTGAAGTGGTCATACTGAGTGTGCTCACTTGGGGAAGTTAACAAGGAGAGAGAGAAGAAAAACATTAATTAACTAAGCAAAGCATTGAAGAATTGTAAATAACATTGAATAAGAGATTCTGAATGCTGCAAGGTTTATGACAATGGTGTTCTAGAGGGTTCCACTAGAAAGACATGTAGTCATGCTTAAAGGTTGGTGGCTTCTCTAGATCACTTTTGGGAAAGAAAATGTGCAAAAAGTCACCAAAAGAATAAAAAGATAAGGAAACAAAAGAGAGAAAAAGAAAAGCAAAGGGAAAAATAAGAAATGAAGTAGAAAAGAAAAGACCAAGAAAAATGTGCCACAAATAAATTTAAATCACTCCTCTCTTGAAAAATGCCAAGTGATCATACGGCTTGCTATTGTGATGCTCTTATGGTTGTCTATCATGGGGATGAAACAATGCAATGTCATTGATCAAAGGTATGGAATTGGTTGTAATCTTGGAGTAGAAGGCTAATGATAACTTAATTATGGACAACATTTTGGATTCATTGTGCCCAGAGTCGATTACCTCACATCCTAATCTTTGCAATTCCTTCTACAATTCCTCTCATCTCACTATCCAAGTACTTATAACCTATGTCTTATGTGGCATAGAATTCATACCTCATTGTAGTGGTATTTAACATGTGTGTGTTTTTTTGCACTAGTGCAAATTACATTTAACCCTTCTAATACCTACGAACATTTTAAAGTGTGGTTACGCAAGGGAATTATAGGTTGGAACTTGCTTTAGGGAGGACCCACTTGCATGATTTTTGTAATTTGTACTTATTGCACACCACCACATCATTTTATACCCTCTGAGTACTCCATTTCTAGACCTATTCTTTCCTTTGTCATCATTTTATCAAACATTCCTTAGAATCATTACATGTCATTTTATGTATCACCTAAATAGATTAGGTTTGACATTAAACTTTTAGGAAAACTTTCTTGAAAAATCTCTCACTTTAGAATCACACTAAGCAACAAATTAAAAATTTATTAAATGGAATGATTAAGGTATAAGATAACTAAATTTCTTGAAAAACCGTTACTAACAATTGGTCCTTGTGTGATTACAGATGGCCCCTAAAAGAGGATGACAAGGAGGGCCTTCTTAAGGTGCAACTAAATGCCTGAGAGGAGGTAGAGGTCAAGGACCTCATGTAGAACATGCAAAGTAAGAGGCAAAATCATTTAGCATCTATCAAAAAACTCTTGTCATTAAACAATCTAGCTAAGAAAAAGGTGTAGAGGTGAGGGCCAAAGCCTATGAAGAGGAATGATGGCTATCTATTGCATAGTATGTCAAGGCCAATTAAGTGTTCCCATAGCTACCATCTCCATAGGAAGTATCGACTCCATCAAACATTAGAACATTAGCATGGATGGCTTATGATCCTTAAATAGAAGAGGAGAAACATCAGGTGCTTCTTCAAAGGTATCAACTTTAGAAGCCTAGAGCACAAGACAAAGGAAAGGCATCCATGGAAAAGCCACCACCACCAAGAACCACATGAGTTCCACAAGTTTTTTATTTTGTGTCTATGTCCAAATTTTGTTTAATCCCACAATGCGACATGAAAAATTCCATGGTCATTCAATAATCCCATACCTATCCACTATTTGTAATTGAATGAACTTGTTCCTCACTTTGTTTGACTTGAGGAAGAGTTTTTATTTAGTCATGGGGATATGATGAATCGTGGTTTGTTAGGTCCCAATATTGGGTACGTGATATCTTAGCCTGGATACAATATCATATACTCAATATCATGATTCCTATGTTGGCCTATAGATATAGCACTCAGGCACATGGGAAGGAGTCTTTTTCTAGTAAGTCTTTGGGGTTGAGTCCTTTTGTCAGTTTTCAGTTCCTTTTCCAAGTGCATGCCTACAGTGTGATGCTTGTAATTGTACGGAATCTTTGTTCAACTGTAACGTACTTGGACACACACACAATTGGCAATAAAGATCAAGATTACTCCATTATTATAACATTCACTTAGTTTTTAATTTTTTGATTGTTAATTATTATTTATTATTTTCTTAGTTTATATTTCTTTATCATCATTTACTATTCTTGTTGCTAATGCGGAATGAGTACTTCTTAATCATGAACATTTAAGTGTAACTACTTGGTAACCTAGTAGCGTATCTAGTAGTACTCGAGTAATGTATGCTTGGTACTCCCAAAACTAGTACATGAAGTCCAATATGCATATGGATGATTAAGGGTGGATGCTCATTTCACTTAGGCTAGCTTAGATTTTACTTCATATTGCTCATTAGCTTAATCAAGATTATTTTTCATTGTCTTTAGGAGTAGCATAATGTCAAAAATCACATCATACACCTCAATCTAGACTAAACCATACATGAAAAAGTAATTATTAGTCCAAGTGGGAAGATAGTGAACTATGATTAACATATAACCTTTTATATGTCACAACTAGTCCATTCATGGAGTTCAATTGGATCACGTGTACATGCTTGTATTTATATGGTTGAGTGTAGGGGTACCTCACCGCTCATCAATCATGACCAAACAACCTTCGTCATCTATAGAGCTAGTATCTAAAACCTTAGCTATTGAAGAAAATTTACTTTGGTGTCTATGTTCTCTCTTATTTCTTTTGTCTTTTCCTCTTGCAAAGGCTTTCTCTTCTCTTTCCTCCATAATCTTTAACACTATGGTGCATCTTTCATTAATCGAATCCCACATTTTTGATACCTATGCTATTACATCAACAACAGATTTTTGGATTGCTAGAATCTCTTTTCGAATTGCTTGGTCCAAGGGTTCTTCCTCTTGGATATCAGATACACATGCATCATTTTTTTGTTGATGGATATTTGTTGTACTCTTTAGCTAATTCTCTTTTTCTAAGTTCATCTTCTTATTTTTCCACTTGATCAATCAATCTTTAAATGTGATGGATACTCAGTTTTGGTAATTTCCCTAAGCATAAACCCCAAGGGTCTCCTTAGTTTTACTTCTTATCCCATCTATGATGTGCCTAAGCTATTCCTTTGATGAAAATATATGGTTTGGGCATCTATACAATAGTGAATAGTATCTACCCATTGCTACATCAAGGGTTCTTTGAGTCCCATGTTTCTAGTGCTAGATTTGTGTACTTATATTTGACAGTCATAAATAGGTTTGATATTTATCATTAAAGATTTCAAGCATGGTATTCCAATGTCTGATGGATTTAGGTTCTAGTAACATTTACCTCTTTCCACTTCCTTCATAACTGTTCTAGGAAATAGCTTTAATTTCTACCAATCACTCTCTATGTCTTAAATGGCATAGGCATCGTGGAACGCTTGAAGGTGATGTTGGAGATCAGCATTGTAACCACCTTCAAATCATGGCATGTTGTTCATATCTAACCATTTGATTTGGCTATCTCTCATGTGCCTAGTTGGTATGTAGACAACTTCCTAAATATTGATTATGCATTAGGTTTCCATAAGGGGTTCATCATCATGATCGGGTTCATATGCTCTATTGTAGCGTTGACACCTTCTATGCTCATACCTTTGTTAATCCTCCCATCTATCTCTTCATCTCCTTCTTTCATGCTCTTCATCTTTTGAATTATAGTTCCTTGAATTTCTATCATGATGACCATGAGTTTTCTCTTCTTTCCTATTAGAGTCCCTATACTTATGTCTTCTCCTATTAGAGTTCTCTAATGATCATGATGAAGCAGATGTGGTGGAAAGAGAATGATGCTAGCTAGTTCTTGTTTTGTGACTCTTATATATCTCTTTATAAATTTTAGTAGTGTCCCTTGGCCTAGATTCCTGCTTGTATCTTCAGTCAATATCCTCCCTCTTATGTGTCTCTACCAAAGTAGAATGAAGTTAGGCTTTGATAGATTCCTCTAGTCTGATGACATGTGACTTTGAAGGCTCCTCATGGTTCTAGTAAAGTTGTTCTAAAATGAATTGATCAACATCAAGTTCTTCTATGACAACAAAAGTGTTAGTTTACTTCCCTTTGCTATGTATATGTTTGATTTCCATGGAAGCATCTTTTCTCATCTGCTCCTTTATGGATTCATAGGGTATGTTCATGTGTTGAGTCACATGATATCCTTCTTGAACATGGTCCATGCATCTCCCTTAGAGTAGTTTATAACATGTTTATTGCTGCACATTCTAGAGGCAGGACTATATTTCCTTGTATGTCTCTCCACCTCATTTTCTTGTCCTAATGGAAGATGAAAGTAAATTCTAAATGGTACGAATCAATGTCAGCATAATTGATGCATGTCTACATTGGCATCCACCATTCTTCTTCATCAATAATTTTGTCAGTATTTCTTCTTGTCTCCTTGATAGATGATGATTGATCATTAAGTGAAGCCATGTTATAAGTTTAGATGATTTATGTTAAAAGTGTGCTTTACTTATAGTTGTTAGATTTGACTTTCATCCTCAAATATTTGTTTTGATAATGATGCTTCTATATAAACAATAGTTATATACAAAGTTAATATTCTTAAAATAGTCTTTAACATGATTAGAATGCTACTCAGCTAGTACACTTGTTAATTTGTATATTATATATTGCTATCATTTAACTCCTTGGATTTGTAATTTGTATGTAACAAGTCACAAACACTTGGTAAGCTTGTTGATTTCTATGTAATATGTTAGAAAACTCTCTTATTCTTACCAATTTAATAAGTGAGTTCCACTAATGTTTCATGTTTATGTTAAATTCTGGTAGATATAATTAATATTGATAAATATGTCATGATCAGTTGATGCATAATTGCATAGCTATATTTGGGGTAACACCCTACCTTACCACACTTGGCTAGGACAAAGTGATGCATAGAATTGTTAATATAATAACACAATGAAAGCATTGCATAAAAATACATTAAGAATTAAACACTCGATGTATATCTCTCACATAATCTAACTTTATAAAAATCCTTGCTAAACTAAAGAGCAAGTATATACGTTAATTCAAACAAATTCATTTCTCTACATAAACCAAAAATCTATACTACTCTCCCATAGGATACAAAAAAACACATAAACATCATCTACATAAGGATACTGTGAGGGTCATAAAAATATGAAGTCCATACTACTATACAAAGAAATATACATCAACCAATCTCCAAAGATTTCTCTCTCCTTTGCTCTCTTTCAATGTTCACCTATAGCCCTACGACTTCCACCTATAACTAGATGAAGTCAATATCAAAATGAGTGGAAAGCCTTTACATTTCCACTACTAGATGGTCAACAAGTACTACACTAGAGGATAAAATGGGGTACAAGGCAACCTACATTATCTATTAGTCTTACACATTATCTAAACAACATATGTACATACAATATCACATATAACACTAGCATAATCCTTACTAAAGTGACTAGATGGCTATCACATAGGCATAGATATAATCACTATCAGAGATAATGAATCATATATTCATCACACAACACCACATGCATCTCAACTATCATGCCCATGCCATCATACCCACTTCATATCATCAAGCAAGATAAGGACCACGTAATCATAGATCAATCATAAGATATATTATCAAATGCTATGACTCACAAACTGATACCATCTTATACACCTTACCTATGTGGTCACTAGCATATCTATACTTAGTGTAACATGTATCAGTCATTGCCTGAAGGTATTTTATTTATCCAACCAATGTTAGGATTCATCAACTTGTGACCTACAACCCCTAGCCTTTTAGAGAAATGCTTATAGGGACGTACACATCTATGCCATGTACCACCTATAGGGATGAACACACTTATGCTCTCTCACTCTCAGGATAAGGCTTGATACTAATGCATCATAGTGAGGTTCAATCTATAACTACCTCCAAGGTGTCTCATCACCAATTCGTTCACAACCTTATGCTAGCACTACCTTCCAATGACCATTGCAAGCATCATTGCAAAGACATGTACAAATCCAAACTAGCTTAAGCAATCACATGTTGAAAGGACAATATATCTAAAATAAACATAACATGACTACATATATTCACACCTAGTAGTCACACTCATTCTACAAAAAAAATACCACAACTTAACACAAAAAAAAATTTCACACCACAACCATACTCCTTGAGCTACATATAATTTCGTAAAAATGACCACTAATATAACCTCCAAGATGAGAGATGCCAAAAGAGAAAATAAATTCCCTGATTAGAAAGTACATCAAAAAATAATTCGAACGACACTAATTTCATCTAAATTGGGCTCCTAGAAGCAATGTTATGTGCATTTAAAATCTAATTAATAAAATAATAAATACTAATATTTAATTACAACCAACCAAGAAAATCTTGTGCAAAAACATGCCCATAAAATATAATATTCCACAAATCTACATCATTTCATACATGGCATATTTATTCATAAAATAATCCACAACCAAAACCATAAAATTTTAGGAAATCTGCAAAACAATATGTTCAAGCTTAGTCTTTTAACTATGTACCCCACATGCTTATTTTGCATGATCATATACACTAATCCAATACAAAAATATAAGGAAAAGATAAAGGCAATCCACCAATCCAAATTATTAAAGTAGAAAGTCCAAAACAAGCATGAAATTCTCAAAAATGCAGCAAAATGTGGTTTCACTCCAAACAAGTACTATACCTAAGTAGATATGATTGCAACAAATCCAAATCCAGCTTCAATGCAAGGAAACACTCATTCATGAAGCTACACATTCAAAATAAGTGTGGAAAATATAGGAACAAAAAGAACCAAAGAAATAAAATGAACACAAAATTAGTTCTATTTTAGTTCATTTTGGTTTTGCTTCCATAAGAAATGAAAAATCAGAATTTCAAGGATGTAAGAGATGATGCAAAAAAAAAAACATGTTTATTTTTTAATACAAACTATGCTTAAAACATATACTTTATTGAGAGAAATTTTTTCCATCTTAGACACATCACACATCACATGCTCAAATCACATTCAAGAAATGCACAACGTAGAACTAAAGTTTAAACGCAAAAATATTAAAATCACTCATAAAGCATAAATACATATTGAATAGCTATCCTTGTATCCCAATCCAACATGCTTGCCAACCACATCACCTGTCTAACACATCGTATAGGAGTAGTGTACATAATCAGGTTAGTGTATGTAAAGACATCATAACCACAACATAAAGACTAAAGCATCATAACATATAAAGCATAATGATAACAAACTAACTCTTCCCAATAACCCACTAAGACCACACATAATATATAAATCATAATCATACTCCCATACAAAATTTCTTCAAAAAAGATATAACATTGAGCTTATTTCCTAATGCATCCATGTTAATTTTTGTTGAATTCTATCTAGGAAATAGAATAGTGGTATGATCTTTCATTATTAAGAGGTTAAATGTTAAAATATCTTTGTTTGGGGATGAAGATGCAAACACCTTACTTAATATTATCATACAAATGTAATTTGCAAGGAATGCAATGGTTGAGAAAATGGAATATCTCTTAGGAAGACGTACATTAAAATCCTAAGCATGTTTGCCAACTAGTCAAGTAAAATATTTTAACAAAGATTTGGTGTCCTATAAAAGGAAAAAGATAATTTTATTTACACCACATTATATCTAGTAAACTAGATGTATAAGCTTACTATCTCTCGAATGCTATTCTGATCAAGTATTAGAATGCTATCAATAAGCTTTGCTTAAGTGCTCATCATCCTAGAATTAAAAGTGAAAAATGAATTTAACTCCCTTGAGAAGAAATTATTTGTAGATTGTGTAGATTATAAGCCCTTGAAGATGAGTTACATATATTTTTATCTTGTGTTGTGACTACCCATTTGAGATAGTGTTACAATGTTACAACAAAAATAAGTTGTATAATTTATTTTCAATGTATCCATTGATACTTGATCAATTTGTATACTCTATCTTTATTTCTTATGAAAATGTAATATCTATCCAATAAATCCTAAACCATAATATTATTCTTAGCGAGGAGTTGAAAGGCATGTTGACCCTTCAATTTCTAAGAATCTCATAAAAATTGCAATGCTTATAAATAAATTCATTCATTCAATTACTATTAAAATATTACATGTCATTCATTCCTTTAGCTGCCTAGTGTGAATTGTAGAACTAGACAATGCTCATGTTACAACTCTTCTTTTTACATCTTAAAAATGGAACCCTTACACCAATCTAGTTGACAATATGAATGTATGCCAGGATAATATGACATTTCTTATTAATAATATTCTAAGATATGACATAATTATTTCATTTGTTTTTTAAAAGCTTTGTGTGGTCTTCCTTGGATATCTATCTATGGAGCTATCAACTGAACAAGGTAGGTTAACGTTGAGAAAACATACAAAAATGTGTGTGGTTTTGGGCTTGAAACCATGTTCCAACTATTTTGTTTTTGTTTGGCTATCTCCTTTAACCTTTTCCTAGAATTGCTTCAAAGTGGAACATCATAAAATATGTGACAATAGTTTGTAATTATGATGGTATGCATGTACACATCCACACATGTTTACATGTCCTTGGGTCTCACTTTTGCTTACCAAACTAAAGAAGATACGAGGAAAATGATCCAATATGATTTGAAAAAATTACAAATAAACAAGGATCTAGCTCTTCATAGAGGGCAATGGCAAAAAGGAACTCATGTAGTTGACTCCATTTTTTTGCGACAAGGCTAAGATGATGATGATGTTGATTCTTACAACCAATCCTAAAAATTTTTTTCACTGGGGTAGGAAAGGATTAAGCCTTGCCCTTGTTTAGAAGTGATCTTATGGGTTTTCACTTCTTATTGAAGGATTTATTAGAAAGAGAAGGAGAAAATTCTCTCTAAAGACAAAAAAACACATCAATTAGAAATAATGAGCAAATAGCAATAGAAGCTAAACGTTTCCCATCATTAAGCCCACAAAACAAAGGGAAACTAATTTTGTGAAAAATAAATTAATTGTTTAGCTTTCATTAGGAGCTTTTTTACTTGAATCTCTAGTTGAAAAGCATTATCTTTAACAATATGATATTTATCTCTTAAAGAAAGGTCACTTACAAATACTTAGCCTTGGTTACATTAGAAAAATTATAGAGGAATATAATAATACCTTAAGTATGATTTGAACTAGCAACATCTTGTCTTAGAAGACAAGAGGCTAACTACTTAAGACATCTATCATTGACAATTTAAAACAATTTGGCTAGAAGTACACCAAAGACATATAGTTGACATGATACCTTATAAGAATATAACAATGCCTCAAGTGTGACTCAAATTAATAATGTTTGATATTATTTGCAACTCCTTATCAAATAATGATTTAAGCCACTTAAACCACTTCTCATTGACTATTTTTAAGTATTTTTTAAATATAAGTAGTATAGAAAGATATTCAAAAAATAATCCTCATTGTGATTTTTGATAATAAAAGTTATATTCATTGACTATATAAATTTATTGTATGTATTTAAAGAAGTGAAAATTTAACATTATAATTTTGAAAGTAATTTAAAAATATCATTTAATAATTGAACTATTATCCACTTCATTGTAAATCGGAGATGCAAAAATTTTGAAACAATAGCCATTAATTGAAAATTATTTATTAAGATTTACATTGAATATGACGCTAACTTCCTACATGCGTAATATGACTCATGTTATTCCACATTAGTAGTAATGGTGAACATTTATAACATAAATAGGGGAGTGTTAAAAACTTATTTGGAAGCCTGTGATCCTTTCAAAAGAATAGGATCACACACTTCATTTTTCTTCCACATTATTTTTAAAATTTTTGTCTCTTGCATCTCTTCACTTTAAATATTCAACCAATTAAAGCTCTGCACTATTATTTTAATTTCCAAAGCTCTATGCTACAATTCACCTTTGCACATTGTAGAGTATGAGAAAACAATAATTAGAGATTTGCACATAGTAGAGTGTGAGAATATGGTGGTTAGCAATTATGACTTAAAGCTAACTTTTCACATCATAGAGTATGAGAAAATGATAATTATAGATTTGCACATAGTAGAGTGTGAGAACATGGTAGTTAGCAATTAGGCTTTACTTAATCTTTAGAATACAATTTGCACATAGAAAAGTGGGAGAATGTGAGAGAAATACCCTAATTAGTATAAGGTTCTTTGAAATTAAAATTGAATTTTAACTTCCATCTAATAAGATTCTTCTCAATATTTATGCCTTAAGTAGTTCAATCTATACAAATGTTCTTACCATTAAGCAAACACACTTAAGTTAGGATGTGTAGAGTGCTACTACTAAGCTTTCAACCTGGTGCCTTTGGATGCAATGAAATGCATGCTAACCAATTGGCCCATACTTAGCAAATAAGAAGACTTAAGCTCTATAAGTTAAGGAATTTCTTCAATATATTATTATTTCTTGAATTTTGGAACTAAAACTAAATTTTAAATTTTGTCCACTATGATCCTCTTGAATCTATCAAACTAATTAGCTTAAACTATAACTTAGTAGTGATCACAAGAATTGAACCTGTGACTTAATGTTTTTATACAATGGCTTTTACTACTAAGGTAACACTTCATCGTTCGTATTTTAGTGAAGCACAATTCACTCAATTACAACATGTATCTTGTGGTATGCAAGTTACAAATCCTATCCTTAAGGATATTATGAAACATATGTAACTTGGATGTATGGTAGGAGGTGTCAAAACCAAAAATAATTTGACTATAAGTAGACTTCAAGACATATAGCCACTTTGGATGTATGGTAGGAGGTTACAAGTATGACTTGAACTAGTAACATCTTTGAGCTAACCACTTGATTCTACTCTTATTAAAAGGCTTTTTCATGAGGCAAAGGGGGTAGACCAAAATTTAACCCATAGCTTAGAGCTTCCAAATTAAGAGTCTTAGTACTAGAGGCTAATGTCTCATTAGTGCTCAGGGGTGTGATGGTGCCTATGTGTGGCAAGTGGTGGAACTTGAAATAATTGAAACATAGGTATAGCCCAAGACATACAGTGAAATTAGAACTTTACATGGGGTTGTCAAACCCCAAAAAACATAGTTTTTAAAAAAATTCTAAGTACATTAGATGAATGAAGAGAGAGTCTAAATAAAAAGTCTAATAGTTTTGGATGTCTTTTCAAGTTTTAATCCTTACAACAATTTTGAAAAACCTCATCTCTAGGGTACGAAAAAGATGAGGTTTTTCCCTCATATAGAAGTATCTTCATAGGTTTTTACTTCTTACAAAAGGGTTTCTTGTAAAATGAAGGAGAAAACTTTCTCTAAGGATAAAAGAAAGATTCAATTATAAAAAATGAACAAATAACAACAAAAGCTAAAAGCTTTTTATCCTTGAGTCTCTAAAATAAAATGAAATTAATATGGTATTTCACTGAAAGCTTTCTCTTTCTTCTTCTTTTTTTCTTTTTTCTTTTGTTTTAATCTATTACAAAAAGTGACATCTTTAAGAATCTAATGTTTAACTTCTAAAGAAAGGTCATATTTAACTTCCAAATAAAATGTAGAACAAGTGGCTAAAGACACTTTCAAATGCAAAGAACAAAAGTGACATATTTATCTTCAATGCTTAAGCTAAAACTTGTTAAAAATCTTGGATATCCATTTCCAAGCAAGATGTGCAACAAGACACTAAAAAGACATAAGATAATCAGTCTTTACTTTTACAAAAAGACCATTGAGGAGAAACAATTCCCATATGTTGACTTAACATTACCTACCAAAATTGAACCCATAACTTTGCTCTTTCAAACTCAAAGTCTTACCACTGGGTTAATACCTCATTAACATTATTATAGCAAGTGGACAACTAGCCATTGTAAATCATTATCAAATCTATTATGAGGATGTATTCCTAAGTAGATATCCCTAAAATTAAAAAGTTATTCATTTTCCATGTTGCTTTTGGTGCTTTCCACTCAATGATTAAGCATGTGATGTGCTCTAAAATTTTTGCTTATTATTAATACTTTTTGTGATCAAACACATCCTCCCACATGCCCACACCTCACACATAGGTGTGTGGAGATCCTTATAGGTTCTATGCTATTTAACCATCGCCAAAGAACTCTATGACCCTAATTACTTGTGAACCTCATGATAAGGCTATGTGGGCTTGTTGGGGGATCTTGTAGAGAAACAAACATAAGAATAGAAAGTTAAAAAAGGTGTAAAAAATTACTTATAGATAAAAATTCATACCTTAAAAAAAACTCATTAGCTGGCAATGGTGACAACTAAGATAGCATAAAAATTTTGAAGTGCCATGAATGAAAAGAAGAGTAGTTGTTAGGGGAATTGATTAAATAGTGTTGAATCTCCTCCTTGCAACCTTTCATATGTGGCAATTGTTTTTGGTCCCACAAAAATGGGATCATTATAATGGTTTAAATTTACTTTCATTGATGAAATTTTCATCTATCAGTAAAAGGATCTAGTGGTAACATCATAAGTAAACAAAACCTTGATTGCCTTTGCCTCTGATACGTACAAGCAAAAGAGAGTTGATTTTTTCCATTATAATTTTTTAATTTTTTGTCACGTAGATTGTTGGTTTTTTATCCTTAATTGTGTTTTTATTTACACATGAATCATGCATCATAATCAATTTATTTCAGTATTCACACATGGATGTTCCACCACAATCAATTTATTTCAATATTAACTACAAAAGAATCTTTAATATTTTATTTATCATAAGTAGATTATTTTAATTTCATCACTCTACATGCCAATGGTGGTAGTTCATATGAATCTCACTACTGTTATTAACCACTCCTATTTTGAATTTAAAAAAAAAGCCTAAACAAAAGAAAGCTATTTAATTTGGTTTTGTTGTTACAATGATTAATAATTCAATGCACACATTCAAAATGTAGATTAAACCGGAAGCAAAAGGAGAATTGTATATATGCTAATATCAATAACATGGCACAAAAATATCTCAGGAGATCCAACCCTAAACAAAGAGCTTTATCATCAAAGTGAAGGGGAAGAGAGGCCAAGGTTTATTAACTAATAAAAGTTTATACTCCACAGGTGCCAAGATTTATTAAGTGATAAAATTTTATACTACTGAAATATGTTATTATTAAATGATGAACTAGCAAAGGAAAAAAAATTTAAATTTATTTATTTTTTAAATAGACATTAAACTTTTTAGATTCCTGCCAAAGAGATTCTTCAACAACCTATCCAAATAACTAACTATAAGGTATTAGCCTAGAGGTCACACTCTTGATTGGAAAATACTTAAGTGATCACACTCTTAATTTGAAAGCTCTATGTCGTAGGTTTCATTCAAGTAGATAATCCTAAGTTATAAAATTCTGATTAGACTAAAGCTCACCAAAGGAGTGAAAAAAAAAAAAAAAACCTTCACTCCTGACCTTAGCTTATTATTCCCTGATGTTTGTTGATTGATACATTATTACACCAACATAACAACACATCCCATGCATTATGTGATGACTGAAAGAGATTAAGCATGCTGCAATAATTATCACCCGAAGTGAAACAATACAACAGTACCACTATCAACAAACATGATCTTATATGAAAAATGGCAGGGGTCTCTTAAGGGAATCTGAAACGGCCTGTATCCAAGAATCGACATTCATAAGTAAGTTCAGCTTAAACAGCGTTGGATATCATGAGAAACAAGTTGTGTGCAGAAACTTATGTAATTCTATTAAAAACTTATCAAAATTCATATTGGAAACGAAATCACCTGTTATTCTTCTCCAAAAATGTTTGTTGGATAGCTGTGAATTTGTAATATACAACCGAAGAAAAAATAAAATATGTGCGGAACCTCAGAAATCCTGGCAGTTGGTTTACACTTTGAAAATAAAATAAAATTTACAACTTTGTTGAACAGTATATTGACATCATGAATTCTTAAATTCTGACGGGATTGTTCAATAGACATCAAGTTTCTGAATAAAGGTATTGATCACTTTGTGCTGTGAAGAATAATGTTTCATCGCATCAGCATTTTATCTAGGCAAGCTCGTTCACTTTCATCAAAATATTCCAAAAGCTCAGACTTTGTTTCCCAGACATAATCCTTGCACTCGCTAATTACAAAGCCTTTCTTTCCAATCACTTGAGACTTAAAGTAGAACCGCTGAGATATCGAAAGTCATAAAAAGACAATTAGGTGCATCATATCAGCATTCATAATATTAGAAAAAAGCTATTTATAAAATGTCACAATTGTCGAGTTTTTTAAATGTTCAAATTCACTATTGAAAAACATTTTAAAAATGATACATTGTCATGATCTTTTTACAAATAAACAGTCATTTGTAGTATGTTCATATGCGTCAATTAGTTTTTTCAGTGCCCAATGAAGGTGGAAAAAATCATAATGCCTGAGTAATATCGGTGATCATAAGGACTCAACTGTGAACATAAATTTAATACAAAGGAGACCAAAGGAAAAGGCAAGACTTATGCAATGGCTTCCAAAGTAGTTGCACGGTTAAATGTCCCTTGGAAGCTCAACAAGAAGAGACTTGGATGATTTTGAGGACTGCAAGCTGGAGAGCTACAAAGCAGAACCGTCAGTGCTGGATTCCAACTAAGTTAATCACATGCTCTGATGCTTGTGAAATCCTCCAAATTACGAATTGGGTTTGCTTAAGCAATTATTTCATTTCTTCCCACCTTTGATAATTTTTAAGATGGTATCAAGCGTTACTGCGAAGCATAACTATCATGACAATTTATAAANGCATAACTATCATGACAATTTATAACTTCTTATTTTATTGCAAATGTAATCATATTGTATCTATAATCTTCCTGACTCCTGTAACTTGTGTCATTGTGAAGGACATTTATTTAATGCATATTCTTTTTCTGCTTAAAATTTATTTAATGCATATTCTTTTTCTGCTTAAAATTTGTTTCTTCTAATTTTTCAAGATAGGTTGTCAAAATGTATACCTGAATTCGTATTTCCAGAACCACCAAACTTTTCTTTCCATGTTATACTGGAGATTCACCTCTCCTTGCTGCTCAGCATATGATGTACTATTAATTTGTATTATTATTAACATTATTTTTGCAGTCCGATGTCCTCCAAAAACAAAATAGTCATTCTGTACCACATTAGTATTCAGTGAGGAATCTGCAAAAGCTAAGATAAGGGTTGCGGCTTAAACGAGCCGACCAGAGCATGGAGGCACAGCGCACTATAAATAAGAATTTGTTTCTAGATGTGTTTTACTTTCATGTTCAAGAATGATAAATAAATTAGCATACCATAATTACGCTTCTTCTTCTTCTTTTCGCTGGTTATAGGAATAGCTGAAATAATTCATTCTTTGGTTGTTTGGTTTCTAGAAATATATTAGTCAGTAACTCTTTCACCAGTTTAGCCCTACCTAATGTTTTATCCCTACCTAATATTTTAATTCATTGTAGTATGCAAGTTTGTTGCATTATTTCTTATTAAATAATTATCAGTGGGTAAATTCATTTCTAATGTATTGAATTGCAAATTTGTTTTCCAAGTCACCAACATTCTCTCAACACCTCATGAAATCGTAAATATCATTAGACATGACGTGATTGTCAACTGTACCACAGTCTGAATTAAAATTTACACAACAAAGAAAAATCTTGGATTGACAACTGTGTACACTATTTCTTTAGATTAAACAAACAACAAAAGCTTCACGGAAGCTAATTTACCTTAAAGGTGGATGGATCCTCCTTTCCAGATTTCTCAAATTCCACATTCAGGTAACCACAAGGAGCATTGCCCACAAAAAATGCACTAGGAAGGTCTCCAACAAACGAATTTAAAGCAGATTCTACACACTATGTAGTTAAACATGGCAAAAACACAAAATCATAAGTATTTCTAAGATGCTCTACTAGAAAGCCTAGCATAGTAGACACCATAACCAATTCTGTTGCAAGGTTTCTTCATTTGTGTACAGTTTTTCTGGAAAATGCCAAACAGGTTTTTCACTCGAGCTTCCAAATGGAGTTCCCAGCACAATAAAGTAATGTCTTTGATCCAAAGCTCTTTGCAATGAGCTCTCAAATCCAAGCAAGTTTTTAGAATGGTTGAATTTTTGGATGTTGTCTTTTACAACTTAGAAAGAAATAAGGAAATAATGTTTTGCAAAAATAAATGATTTATAAGTTTCACATTTTAGATTCAATTTCTTAGCTGTTTTTCATGAAATTAATTTCATAAAAGTCAGGAAAATAATGCACAATTTGTACATACATAATGATGAATGGTTGATTAACATTTTGATGACAATGTTAGGGGAAAAATTGTCAAAAATTTTGTTAAAAAATAAAAACTTCTCTAGAAATTTCAAATAATAGTAGTTCAATGCTATAGATGACCAAAGAGTAGATGAACATTAAAAGAAAATAAGTTGTTGAAACCAAAACTGACTATATAATTTCATAGAACTTAACCAAAATATAATAGTATGTCAATCAGGATACCCCTTGGAATCAAACCTATGACTTGCAACCTAGAAGCCACAGGAATTAATGAAATAAGAAATGCCTCACAGAAAGCACTAAAAATTGTTAGCAAAAGATAACTTGTAACATGGCTGTTGGCACATTTGGCCATTAGATGGAATAGTTGGAATATTTTATTCAAAATTAGCACAATCCCTAGTTGTAAATTTGCAATTTAGTATTGTGAGTTGATCGGTATTCTTGGAGAAGCAAGCCACTAGTGAATAATCTTGATGTTGAAGCCTTCTTGGAAAGTAAAATTAAAATGCCAAATTATTTCCTTTAGTGAAGATTGGAATAACAAACAAAGGAGGTGATTATTTACCAAAAGAAAGCATACTCCCTGTTAATATTGGCAAAATAGACAACATCGTGGGTAATGGATTATCAAGAATCGGTTAAAAGTTGAAAGCAAGTGAAGGACCTAACCGACTACCAACAGGTTTTGAATTCCATAAATTTAAATTATCAAAGGATGTGAAGGCTTTTGCAGACGAACCCAAATTCCCGTAAGTCCAAAGGCCCATTGTTAATGCTGCCAGAGAAAAAACAGAAAATTGGAAAAACAAAACTGAATGCCGTGGTTTTTGGGCAAATCCATTGGCTTGTGCCATTTAGGATTGCGCCCATGCATTAGCTGGATTTACGAATTGATGTTGTCAAACGCAGCCGTAGCCGACTCTCCAGATGCCGAAAACAGTGAACCTGAGTTCATGGAGTGCATGGGAGGCCCTTCTTTCACGACTGAGCTATATTGAAGGGGGTTTCGGGCAGTAATCGCGTGTAAGTTGTGCAGAAAGAACTAAGGCCAGTTTAGGGCAGAACGTAGCGGGCACATCATCGATTTCAGCAGAGACACTTGTGAATTTCAGAAAAATAGACGCCTATTTTGCGTGATGAACAAATTTGGGTTTTCATCCGCAACAATGGCAAATGCCTTAAAAACCCTTGTGGACGTTGGTTGAAGAATCTGCACCAAATGTTGGAAAAAAACTTTGTAAGCCAGACAATTTACCAGTTATCACAGACGGAAGGCAGCAAAAAGCTACGAAGCAATGATTAAATTGTATAATCATCAAAACCTCAAGGGCATTTTTGAGAGGCAAAGGTTACAACAGTTGCAGATCCTTATGGAACACACGACGACGTTTCTTAACGCAGTGGCTAAGTTTTCTCCTGTGATGGCAGTTGCTGGTAACGATTTTTGGCCGAAGAAGATAATTTGAATCAATTCCTCGGTGCCTTCACTTTTGGACTCATATTTCGGGCCATCCCGAATTTAAATTTCAATTATCAGAGACATGGAGAAAGGATAAATTAACTACCGCTACCACCAATAAGGTGGATATTATATTATATTTTTTATGAAAAAAATCTTAGAGCTTAATGACACTTAGTATTTAAAATTTTAATTAAATTAAATTAGATTAGGGATTTTAGATTTATTTTAATAAATTACTTACAAAGGCAATATTTATAAATATTAATTCCTCCTAACTTTATGCATAACTTCCTAACTATATAACTCCCTCCTAATTAAATGGGTAAGTTGTAACCTCCTTGCTTGGGAGAAAAGTTAGCTAGGATATTTTGGCATGTAACTACCTTGTAAACCTTATAAAAAGGCTTCATGAGGAAGAAGAAAGTGGACTTTTGGGAGGACTTTTTTTGGGGGGAAAACTTTTGGGAGAAGGGACTTTTGGAAGGTCTCATACATCATACTTTGGAAAGTTACTAGTTAGCACTTAGGCTCTCACTTGAAGACACACTTTGGGGTCTGCGGAAGAGGATTTGTAAAAAAGATTTGTAAAGACGATTGCTTGTAAGATGGCTTGCTAAAGAAAAGATTTCAGCCTCTTTGTCATGGTCTTGTGAGTTATGTATTTTATTTTTATTTTGTTTGAATTGTTTAGCTAGTGGTTTAGATAGTATCATTCTTGGCAAGTAATTTTGGGATTTTTAGATTGCTCTTATTCTTCGTGTTGCCCGATAGAAATTTCTATTAAAATTTTTCCATAGAAGCGCTTGTGTTTAAAAAGCCTTAAGAGAATTTTAGTAGTAAATTTTGTTATTGTGCAATGTGTGGGAACTGCTATTGGGATTGTTGTAAGAGAGCCTCTATTTGTAGTCACGTCGTTGAACAATTCAATAGTCAAGAGGGTTCAAAAAATCTTTGGTATTTTGATGAGACCAGAATAGCGATTTTTTATCTTTAAAGTGAATTTCTGTGGTATTTCAATTAGAAATTCTCAAGTCTTTCAAAGGTTTTGTTTGAATGCAATCGTTGATATCTATTATCTAGTCAAAATGGAGTCTCGTACGTGGTAGTTTACGTACCAATTTTTGGTAGCATAGTAGGATTGTCTTGAAGAAATTCCTTATTTGAGGTTTGGAAGTTTGAACAATTCATAGATATTGAATCTGGGATAGCTTTATTGCGAAGTGTTTACGCATGTCATTTTACCTTGTTGAAATATTTGAGGTCTACACAAATCTGCTTTCTTTTCTTTTCTGTCTATTTCCATCGAATCTTGCTCTATTTCTCGTTTTATTGTGGAATTATCTCTTTCTCTGGGGAAAATTAGGAGTCGATTTGCAGAGTTGTGGTTAAATGTTTTTGCAAAATTTTATTTGTTACAAGTAGGTATTATAAGGACCACGTAGACTAGGCAGTTGAACAAAATAGGAAACTTTCAACAACTCACAGTACTTGGCAAAGTTGGTTGAATTTCTTTAAAGTAAGTCATTTGTAGTTTACACACAACGTAATCATTACATTTCTCACAACCGCACGTTGCAACAGCACACACACATACTCACATTAAGTACTGAGTTTATTTGGAGGTATCTAGGCCTTGGTGTTGCTAGAGACCAGCAAGCACCTAAATCTTGTTCGAGGACACTCATTGGCGGTCACATCCCAAACAATCGCCAACAGTTTTTTTGGTGCTAGAAGCAGGGCTGAAAGTTCAGCCTCTAGGTTTATAAGCCTTATTATTTTAGCATATCAACAATTATTTTTAAGGCTTAAGAAATTAGATACTATTTTTAGTTCATGACCAAGAAGATCGATAGTTTGAAATATTTCAAAGTTTCAAAAGATATTCTAGATTCTAAGAATGATTCTTTATCATAAGAAGAAGAAAAGAAAGTTTTTGAATTAGGAACAAGTAGTGGAGTGAAAACTAGAAAATCAAGAAGATCACCCATTATATCTAGTTTATCAATTCGTAAGAGAAGATCTAGAAAGTATAAGAGTTCAAAAATCCAAAGGAATAGGATGACGAATCCTTGGCAAGAAGTTACACCATTAGGATTTCAGAATTACAATGATATTCCTAAGGTAGTTTGCAAATATTTTCGTGAGCCTTTTATTCTTGGAAAAGCTTATTTAGCTGAAGAATATATTCACCTGTTTGAGTTAGCTTTAGCTCATGCAAATATTCAACATCAAGATCAAGCTTGTAGGTTGTTTGTATCAAATTTAAAGGATATGGCTCAAATTTGGTATTCGAACTTACCAAGTAATAGTATTACAAGTTGGGATGACATGAAGAATCTTTTCTTGGCCCAATTTGGTAATCAATTAGATCAACAACAATTATACTGTGGGCTAATACAAGCTAAGAAAGGAGTTAAAGAGTCAATTAGAGATTTTAACCTCAAGTTTCAACGAATTTGTGGTCTCTTTCAAAGAAAACATAGGCTATCAGAAGAAATGCTTAAGGAAACTTATCTTAAGGCTGTCAACCCCAACATTTCAATTTGGTTAAGGAGAACTCCAAACTTAACTA